>JAUESE010000010.1:14976933-14989096 GCA_032274725.1 Malacoctenus triangulatus
CCCCCCCCCCCCCCTCCTCTCCTCTCCCACCACAGCTGAATCATACCTGTAGAAAGCCGACACCTGCCAGACCAATTCACTCTCGGCACGCACTGGACATGGACTGTTGAGCGTGTATGAGCCAGTCTGATGTATTTGAAGCACCTCGCTGTGCATTACAAAAAAACGAGGTAAAGGTTTTTTTTGTCGATCGGTTCAAAAGCGGACCAATCAAAAGTATTTCTCTATGAATTTTTGCGAGCATTTTGTGGATCTTATCTACTATTTGCTTTATTTTATTATCAAAAATATTTTTTCCAATACAGATGTATACTTTTTTGAGCTCCTAACTGTACATGCTGCTTATAGCTGACTTATGCTATACTTTGCTGACAAATAGCTTTGTAAGCAAATATCCTTCAAGCCTTGAAAAAAGAAAAAAAAAACACCCCGTCCCTCACATGTTCTCACTCTGTGCAATAAAACAGCGTTTGAAGGGGAGGTTTAATAATTCAACATACTAAGTTGCAAACTCGCACAAATATCCGCGCTCCCACAGCCTCTCATGTTGCCGCGAGAGCCGGGGAATGCATTGTACGGGGAATTGTCGACATTCCCATGATGAGCCTGGAGGACCCCGTGGTCCGGTGGAGGTGTCGAGGCGAGGCGGCGGCGACGGGTGGGGGGTTGGGATGGTGGGGGGGCCAAATTGATTGTAAACGCTGAATTATTCAGTCGGGCCCCTCCGCCATTTGAGTGAGTTTCTTCGGTTACGTGCAGAAGAGCTTTCATAGCAAAACAGGAGAAGATTATCTTCCACAGGCCCCCGTGGAGGCCCCGAACGCCTCTCATTAACGGGACAAAGCATCTACAGGCCAGACACACGGATACCGACACACACTGACACGAATTTACAAAACACACGTTTACACACACACACACACACACACACACACACACACACACACACACACACACACACATGCAGCGCAGGCAGAGAAATTGTGACACACTCGAGGACACGCTTGGCCAAAGTGCTGCTGACATTGATATCTCATAGCGGCGCGCACGTGTTGGCCCGCTTCCAAAAACGTACGAACACACACACACACACACACACACACACACTGCACAGGATCATGAAATAAATGAGCGTGAAACTGCTAAATTATCCCATTTTGGAGTTGTTTTTGAGCATTACAAGTCTCTCAACACTAATCCCTGAAAATACATAAAGAGCTCATCAAAGTGTTGCTACTTTGATATGCTCCATTCATTCAAGTGTAACTGAGAAGCCTCTTGCTCTCTTGAACAGCAGATAATTTTTCCGAAGAACAAAAAAAAAACATGAGTATAATAAAAAAAAAAAACAGGGAAGAGATGTCAGCTAATCCTTGGCCTTAAGCTGCAGAAATATCCCGCAGAAACGTCTCTGTAATGTCTGTATTTACATATTTACAACTCTCCCGCAGCGCTCCTGCAAAGCCGGTTCATAAAAAAAAGACATAAAAAAAAAACGCCGTATGATGAGAGCAGCCTGCTCAGTTCAAGGGCAACATTTTTTGAGCTTCATATCCCGAACGTGGCGTCGATCTGCCCCTCCTCAATCACAGCACGCGTCTTTATTACAAATGAAAGGAACTCAGGGGGTTCTATAAAGATAATTAAACGTAAAAAAAACACGTCCGCTTGATGGTGTCGGCGAACCTGTTCCCCGCACTCCAGCCTGACTCCAATTACAGAAGAATCCCGGTGACCTCATGGCCCGTCATAAATCTAGGTGATCACGTTGGACGGGGAGGGGGGGCCATGATGTAACAGAATGAGAGGGCCGCGGGATGCCAGAGATATGACTGCAGAAGCGCAGGGAAACTCTAGCTCGGCGTCGCGGGGCCCTTTGGCCCGGTCTATCATTAAATGACTCGCTGAAATTTTAATTCTGTGATCAGATTAAGTGCTTGTGGAAGACAACAAACTCGGCAGCACAGATCTTGGCGGTGTCATCTCTTTCGCGAGGGAAGGGGGGGGGTGGATATAAAAGGTCCCCCTGCGCTATGAGGACGCCGGCTCCTTTTTTTTCAGCGCCGGTGTCTTATGAAGGCTCGGGTTGCACCTTTGCATGAGATGACGGGGGAGCAGCGCGTGTGACAGCTCGTTTCACCACCCGGACATCCTCGCTGTCTGCCGCATCTCGGACAGGTGGCCACGAGGAGACGCACGTGTGTGTGGAGGAGGACTCTCAAAAGATGACTCATGGCGATGACTGCATTCCCTAAACTTATAGTTCACATCCTGCCTCGAATCGAAAGTTTACAACCCCGTCAGGCTCAAACGACTGAAGAATTTCAGATATTCTGAGACTCCAACATGCATAATAGAGAAAGGGTCTATTGTCAATGTTCAGAAAATGCTCTTAGAGTGCGTGAGATGCATCTTTGTTTGTTTCAACCAAATGTCAATATAAAGACATAGAACAACCATAAGAATTGAATGCCACACTGTCACATACACACAATTAAGAGACAATTTGTGGTCATCACCTGTTATATTTGAGGAAATCAAGACACTGGAATCGCATGTACTCTACATGAGTTTTATCGTCTTCATTTGTTGTGTTTCACAGGAAGCAGGAACGGTTTAGCAATTCAGAAGAAGGGTGGTTCAGGCTCGGGTCTTGCTTTCAACATGCTATGTAATGCCATGTCAATACTTTGTTGTAAGAAATTTAAGTTTTATTAAAGGTTCCAACAAGATGTCTGTGTATCTTTAAGCTAGTTTTGGTTTTTAGGGTATGTTTGGTTAGTGGTGACCAGTTAGTTGTGGTATAAGACACAAGAAATCTGTCCAATGTCCAACATGAAACCCATCATTTTGGTCCAATTTAACAAATTAAAACTGTTTATTAATGGTGGCCGATGCATCATGCATTTATTTTAGTGTTATGTCACATACTATCACTTTAAAGTTTAGCCCTTCAACGAAAAAAGAGGATTTTGAAAAGCCCCGTTAAATGATCGTCAAGATTTTTCCCTTGATGAGGTTCGTTTTGTGTATTTCAGCTTGTCCTTTGATTTTCAGCTCAACATTTTCATGAGTGTACTTCCTTCCTACTGCCTCAGTCCAGCTTGTCGAGCCTGCAGGCAAAAAAAAAAAGAAACATAATTTTTATGGCATTTATTGTGAAATGGATTCGTAACATCAATTCAAAAGATCAAGACCAGAATCTGAACAACAGGAAATGATCAAGAACAAAGATTTTCAAATAAAAGAAACAAAAACAAACTAAAACTACAAATGACATTGAAGTTCTTCCCACAGTCAGAAAGCAGAAACTCCCCCTGAATATGACGGCCAAACCCTAAAAATACCAACTGAAACTGTCTTTTTTCTCATCATCATATTGGAGTGACAACAGTCATCATCACACAATCATTCCTTTACTTCCTGTCTTCAAATGCATGTGGTCACACAACACAGACTGGATGTTCAGGACGCTTCAGAAAACACTAAAAGCTGTAACTTCAATACAACTTGCAGTTTGACTCTACCAGGAGTCATTCCAGCAGCCGGAAGCTCGGGGACCCTCCGTGCACGCGCGCGGGACCCCTTCTTGACACTGATCGAAGGGCGTATTTTTCAAACAGGAAATCAAAGACAGATTCTTACTCGCACTCCAATTTGCGGCGCACTTTATGAGTGGTCCAGGTCACCCAAATACACCGCCCTGCGAACATCCGGCCTGACCTCATCAGTAATTACAGGTCAAGCATTATGGAAATGGCTTTTTTGTTTGCACGCTGGACTGGGGTCAATTCTCTGTCAATATTTTTGATGTTTTATCATCCGTTTCGCGGGTGGCTCCTGCAGAGGGGAGGAGGAGGACTCGCTGCTATGGAGGAAGAGGAAGGAGGGGGGGCTGCATTGTCCCCATATTCCGCCTGGCGACGTCTGCCAAGTCACACAAAAACAAAGCAGAGACCCTCCTGCCCTCTGGCAACTCGATGAAAGCAGGAACCCGTCGAGGTCTCGGGTTTTTACATACGTCACCCGTGGGCTGGGATTCCTTTTTTTTTTCTCTCTTCTTCTTGGCCTAATTGATACGAGTTTTATCCTGTCACAACCCCTCAGGGAAGCCAGAGGTGATGTTTTCATAGGAGGATCGTGTAAATAAAGGCAACGCAAGGACGGGAGGGGGACCCCTGCCAGCAGAGCATCATGGGAAGGGGCTACAGGCGGAGCCCACACAAGAAGCCGATCACGACACCAGAAGGTCAAACATGGACATCATGCTTGTGCTCGACTTCCCTCTGACCCTCTGATTGCTTTTTGATTGTGGAAAGAAGCGCTCGGAAATGTTGCCTGCTGGGCCCTTCAGCGCTGAGGCTCCCTGCCATATCTGAATACACACGTCACGTCTCCTGAAGCCACTCGCAGACTCCATGTATGACGCTCAAGCTCGACTTATTCAGTCTGTTTATTTACGACTTTTCATACTCAACATAGATACTATTGGATTCTGTGGAAGTGAAAAAACACAGTGAGGGAGAAAAATAAAGTATCTGAGGACAAAAGTACCAAAAGTGAAGTACTTTTTCTTTGAAAGAAAATGCTTGGTCTGTTTGTATTGCTTATGATGCTCATGCAAACACATTTTGAAGTCAATGATGATCAACCCAATGGCAGCAAAAAGTTAGATTTAAGGTTTGAGCCACCAATGTACCACATTTTTTATTTATTTATCCGCAAAACGCATGCGTTGCAATCTTCAAGTGGATAAAATAATCCATATCAAATGAGAGGGAAAAGAGACAAATAAACAAACACAGTCAAAGCCTTTTTATTGTTGTTAAAAAAAAAATTGCGCTTTATTTCACAAAAAAGTTGAAAAACTCACTTAGAACATTGCTCATTACCAATTTGTTTCAATGACACCGTTATCCTTTGCAATTGAAAAGTTGTTGGGAAAGTTCAATCCGGGTAAATTTCAATAAAGCGTAACTTGCTCTTCACTGGTCTGAAGGAATTTACTGGAGAATGCTCATAGTTAGTAGATATAATCCTTAAAAAGTCATGGAGTTCCTTCACTCATTACTGCTGCTAAAAGAGTTATTTGGCTATTTTCGAAATATGTCTTTCAATGAGATGCAGTTTTATTCACATTGTAATGTTTTTGGACTGATTTACTTTTGAAGATGCTCTAAAATGCAATTGATGGATTGAGTCACAAAGTAGCTGACATCAACTGGCACCATGCTGACAGCAAAACTACAACACGGCTCAGGTAATGTTTCTACGTCCAGTTTACTTTGATTCAGTTGTCCAGGCGCCTGTTGTGTTGCAGTGCAGAGATTGAACTCAGGTCAGGATCAGACAGTGTTCAGTCCCTGTACTAGACAGACGTTTATTAAAAAGACAATAGTTTGAGGGCTACAAGAAATGCTGAAGGTGCACAACAACTTGGACAAAGAGAGACAGCAGCTCTGTAGCTCCACAATGAATCTTTCAAATACCAGTCCTGCAAAAATAGCGATAAGCTCATGGAAACTTAAGTTCATGTGATTCTGTGGAGAATTTCCGAACAGTAATCACTTACCAGCATGAACCAGTAAAAAAGTAGAAGCATCACAGTAACATGTTGCTGCGTAATGTGTTTTTTTCCCCACATTTGTAAACTTTAACTCACTTAAAAACACTCATGTTTTGATTCTTTGTGATTGGTCAAAACATCAATCTCCTCTTTACCTTCAGAACTCACATTCATTGTTATAAATGTTGCTGTTTAGTTAGGTGCAAAAGTATTTCCAAAGTTTTCCAACCAATCTTCAGGAGTCGTCCTCCCCTCTACCTGCAGCGGGATAGATTTACTATTGGAAATGACTCTTTGGGTTGTTTTTGTGAAAGGTGACAGAAATCTGAAGCTGAAGCTTGCAGTGCTTTTGACCTCTCAGTGGTATTATCTGATTACACTGCTGGCAGCCGAACAATACTACACCACAGAGGAGCCAGGACAGGAGCGAGACATACTGTACACACATTCACCCAGCTCAGCTGCTGAATGCCTTTCAGCTGAGGGAGACGCTGCGGAAACAAAAGCAAAGAGAAAGCCCGACCTGTCGAGGAATGAATAGAAAACTTATAAGGAGCAGATGAAAAAATTGTATGTTTTGTTGTTTTGCAAGCTGTTAACTATTATTGTCCTTCGACAGGTAGGAAAAATATTCCTCACAGCACTTAAACATGTTATATGAGTAACTTTACATGACTTCATGCAGTTTGGTGTCCTAATAGCAAAACTCTGCAGGCCCGTTTTTGGTCCTTAAAGGAAGTAGTCTTCAATTTGAGGTTTGTGTTTGGAATCAAACCTCAATAATCTTCAAAAGACAGCTCATTGGTAAAGCCGGTCTCTTGGTGAATTGTAATAGTCGTCATTCTAAAAGTGTGGCACGAGTACCACGAGTGGTACGAGTACACATTAGTGTTACACAAAAATAATGACTAAATTAAATGGGATTCGAACAACCTCAATTTATTCAACTGTTTATTTGAAACACTTTTGACATTTGGAATGAACGAACACTTCGAGCACATAGAGGTTTGTTAAAGTCATCAAACCGTCCCGAACTGTGTTATTCTCCTGTAAAACAATTTATGCTACATTCAGCTCGGAGGAGACATCAGAGTCCAGCGTGAGATCGCGCCACGTCGCAGAAGTCACAGAGACCTTCGAACAGAAAGACAAAAACGGAGAACGCTGGCTTCTGCTTTTCCTGCATTCTGAGAACGAGCTAATTGTCACTGAGCCGGCAGCGCGGACGGCGCCCGGGAGTTTAATCTGACCACAATGACATGTTTGATTGGTCAGATGGAGGCTGGGTGTGGAGGGTGGTTGGGATGGGGGTGGGGGTGGGGGGTGGCAGTGGCTCTCTCTCTCGTGGCAGCGGAGAACAAACATAAATCTTCTTCAACAATCTATTTTCCATCATACTTATTCACAGGGGACATCTCAAAGTGGTCTTTACCCTTTCTGTCAATGGCTGCCCTCATCCATCAATTTCATAGAGAATTATACCCCAGATCAATGTAGTTCACGACCGCTGAGCATTTGTCGAGGAGTGGTGGGGGCTGTCGGGGGGGTGGGATGGGGGGGGGGGGGGGGGGGGGGGGGCGAGGGGGGCCCAGCATGTGTGTGTGTGTGCGAGGTTTGATGGCTACATCCACGCCTGGCTAATTCACGCCACGGAATCAAAACAAAAGCGCCGCTTTTTTTTTTTTTTTTATTTCCTCGTCATTGAGCCCACTTTTTTTTTTTTGTTTGTTTGTTTCGCTCTCCTCCCTTGCCATCGCGACGCAAAGAGCCCAAAACAAACGCACAAAGACTCCCAAATAAATGGAAATGAGCGGGCGAATGAGTGGAGCCATTCCCCCCTCGCTCCACCAAAAAAAAAAAAAAAAATGTTTTAATTCTGCTCTCAAGAATTTATACGCGGGAATTTATTTTTAATTAGATTAAAAACACTTTGCCTGCCATTATTCCGCTGCGTGCAAATTAAAAGTCTATGGGAAATGGATGCACACTCACCAGAGCCCGAGCACCAGCAGGCAGGGGCCACATCAAACAGGGGCTTTTAGTTTGGCAAATGGGATATTTATTCTTAACATGAAAACAAAAGATCAGAAAACACACGCGCGCACGTACGCACGTCAAACGCGAGCATCGCGAGTGCGACGCGGCTCCGCGCAGCCTCTTAAACTTCGGTTATGTCCTTGTTGTCTGCTATTGTCGAAAGCCATTATTCAAAAAAAAGTAGCTCAATTTGAGGGAGAAGGACATGCTAATAATGGCTGTGAGGGACAAGGCCCCGTCTCGCCATTATGGAATATTTAGCAATACCATTACACACCCTCTGACAAAGATATTCAGGCCCGGATAATGGAGCTATGAAGAGCCGCGGCACAATGCATAATTGCTCCTTGTGAAACATTGATGAATTAAATTAGAGGGTGGGTGGGATCAAATTCATAAATCAAATTACAGTACCTTTTCGCCTCTGCATGCTTAAACAGTGGAAGGACTCTTTAGGAGGACGCTTTTTCAAATTGCGATGGGGGGGGGGCTAAAGTAAATGAAGGAGGCATAATTATGTGTATCTTCTCACTCCGGCATTGTCTGGAATGAATTTTTTACAAAGGCGACCATTAGCTACAAACTAATACCGGTTAAGCCTCGACAAAACTGAATTATTAAATCTGTCGGCCAATATCCGATTACGGCCTACTTATGAATAGTTGATTCAATTGACAAGGCTTATCGTACAGTCAGGCCTTCCGTGGCGGCTTGGGTTTTGCGATGCGGCGATACCTATAGGGCCCCGGGCCGCACAAAAGGTCAGCGCGCCTCCGAGGCTCATTCGCCGCGCTCGGTTGGCTCCCTTACAAGCGGGATCACATGACCTGTCATAACTGCCCCCCCATACACCCACACACACATATGGAGCGGTGGAATATCAGGGAGGTATTATGCGCCACTGACAAAGGTCTGGCCTTGCGTGAAAAGGCCGTTCCGTCAAGGGCTGCAAAGGGGAAAAGACGGCTAACGCCACCGACGTGTGTGTGTGTGTGTGTTTAAGTCACGCCCACTTTTCCAGAAAAACACAATGGGGGTGCACGGGAACGCTGAGGATTGTGTTGTGTCGGTACGTCGAGTAACAAATTGCGACGTCTGTTTCGAGATTCTTACAACATAACAAACTCCTGAATTTAGCCTCTTTGCTTTGACATCTCGCCCAATGCTTTTAATTTGAAAATGACCCTATTTTATCTGTAGATAGTTACAACCAGAACTGTGAGATCCAGTAAAGATAACGTCTCATTTATAGACATTTGGAGGCAAAAAATTGTTTTATTTTTCACATTAACATTTGTTTTTCTTGCTTTGATGAGCCAAAAAATCTGTTGAATGAATAGTATCAAAGAAAAGAAAATGATTTATTTTTTCTTTTTCAATATTAAAGTTTTATCTAATTTAAAGTTTGTTTTTTTTAAAGGCAGGATGCATTTTTCATTTTCTTTTAAATGACCCTCATCCTTCTCTGAAGTTTTTGAAATCTTAATTGCACAACAGCCCAAAGCCATCTAATTAGTTTTCTTGTTGAGAGTTTGGCCTCACTGTAATCTTTTGGACAGTTCACAGATCAGTTAAATGGTCCATAACCTTTTCTTGGAGGCGATATGGGGGTTCCAAAGAGGTTTCAAAATGCTGACCGGCACTAAAGGGTTAAATTGTTTACATGTAGTCTTTCACCAAATTCGGGCAGAAAAATAAACGATAAAGTTTAAATAACCACACTAAGACTAAACTCCAGAGCCATTTGTAACCATCAATTTCAATTCCTTACATTCTTTCCTAGCATGCAAATCCCTCCCTCACACACACACTCTGACATGCACACACTCGCATGCACACACTTAAGACATTAAGTCCTCAACCTGGAGCGGGCTTGTGAGGGATATTGGCATGTACACGAGATTGATGAAAATTACTTCCAGAGCATTTATTTCTTCTAATACCACTGAAAGAAGAGTGTGCACTCAGGAGATATTTGATCTGAATTAGGGAAACTGATGAAGCAATTGATTAATTGGAATTCAAGCCATCAGTCACTGGAGCCATCAGCAGCATCATTTACATTCCAAACAATCAGCTGATGGCCCAATAGGACACGGAGTATTAATACGCAGGAGTCAATGTGATACCACCGCGTCGCCACCGACCCCCCTTATTGACAAGCACAATGACACTTTGGATCCGCGCCTGATCTAATTGCATATGTTTCCGGGTTTCCACACCAATTCAATGTGTCTTATAAATTTTTTAAGCCGGGAGGAGGCGCGCAGGGGTCAGGCAGTAAAGATTTGCACTCGCTGCCTGAATCAAACGCGACAAGGCCCCGAGAGGCAGACTGTATCCGGTGATCGCTGTCTCCTCCGCTTTGTTTGTTCGCTGTCGAAGATATGACTTCGTTGTTGTTCCCTCTGCCTCGCGCGCCGCACCGGTCTCCAAATGGGCTCAGCTGGAAACGGGCGGTGATTAACAATTCGGAGCAAAATGCTGAGGTCACCACGAGCGAGGTTTCGCATTTGACAATTAAAGCAGGCCACCTGTGGTGAAACACCAGGGACGTTTCAGCCATTAATGGTGAAAATTCTCTTTGCGTTGGCTTTCATCATTTTCCGATACATTCGATAAACAATAAAAATACTGAAGCAGTTGAAGCGATCTGTGAGCTGCGATTTTCACTATTTTCACCCAAGTCTCTTTTTCGGAATGAGCTTGATATGACTTTTTTTTTTTTTTTTTTACTTTCACTTGACAGGCTCTAAATGATCCTAATCTCACATTATGACACTTCTAAGCTTTGAGTACTGGCACTTCCTGCTTCGGTCCCATAACAATCTAGCAAGGAAACAACAAAGTCACGGTCGCAGGAGACTCTTCACATCACAAAAAGTCTCCATGAAATTAAAAAAACATGTCCGCAAGGCGTCGGGATCGACCGCGAGCCGGGCTCTGCGTCGTGATCGAGACGACTCGAGAAAAAAAAATAAGGGGGGGGGGGGGGGGGTAATGGGGGGTGCGGATAACCTTTAGCTTAGTTTCCCCAGACGACAAATACTTTTTGTTCTCATGCTCTGGCACAAATTCACAGACGCAAACATGAATTACATGCCGGGGCTATATGATTCACAGAAGGCACTGATTGTTCTTTCAGAGTGCCCATTACACAGGCCTATCATTGCAACATCAAGCCCTCCTTCCCATTGACAGTGCTGACGTTTTCCCACTTGGCCTGAGCCCCCTACTGACAGCCACGCCAGTAATGCTCCCTCCCTCTTTCTCTCTCCACCCCCCCCACCCGTCTCCCTCCCTCCCTCTCTCTCTCTCTGCTGCTCTCACATTGTTAGATTTTGCTGAAGAAGTTAGTCATTAGTTGAAACAGCAGAGTGTTGTAATGAAATCTGCCGGCCACATCAATAGTGTTTACTGTTGCCAGTTTGCTTTGCTCCATGCTTTTCTTTAATTTATTTGTTTGCTGTGCACAAGTACAGCATCTCTCTAATGATGTTTGCCCTCACGTGAGCGCGAGCGACTCGCTCCCCCTGTAGTGTTTTTTTCCCGCAGCACATGGATCACATATCTGGAGCGCTGCGATCGTTTATCACCCCTCCCCCCCCCCCTCCTCCATCAGATCACACTGATGGATTATTCTTAATAAAAGCACCTTTTTCTGTGGTTGGTTAGCCTCGTGGCTGGCTGACTGGGTTGAAGCGCTCCCTAACTGGCTCCTTCCCCCCCCCCCTAACTTGAAGCTCTAATTAAGTAGCCGGGGTGCTAAGTTACAGAGCAGCAGCCAGCGGGAACCGCGGCAGACAGGCTACAGCGGCGGCAGCGGTGGCGGGCGGCAGCAGGCCCACTCACAGCGATCGTTTCCTCAGACGGGTGTCAAAACACCCCCAGTCTGCCTCCCGTCAAGGCCCCCGCGCGGCAAATGGGAAGTGAGCCCTCCGAGAGGAAAGATTAAAGTTTTCTGGAAGCGCTGCTGGCAGCTGCACATGCCCTAAAGATAAACTTTATCCGGCCGCATGTGCAAAACTTTGCCGGAGCCATTTGTCATCTTCCAGAGCAATACGCTTCCAAGCGGCTTCGGATTGTTAGACACGAACACGAGACCGGCCCCGCCGCAAAGGAGGTCCGCCAGCGGGCCACAGTTTTGACGCAGAGGGGAAACGACCTCGATTCCATCAAACGTGTACAAGGGGGAAAAAAACCAACCGCGCTCACATCTCTCCGTGTATTTCTATGCCTTTCTCTTTGTTAAAACCTTTCTAAGCAGCTTCTATCCAGTCCAGTAAAACAATGGGCTCATGTTTTAACTCTAAATGTCTTTAATGTTGTAGTTTTTTTATCATGAGATTATAACAACTGGAGGAGCATTTGTGCTTGAATGTGTGTTGAAGAATAATCAATGACATCTGATTACGATATATTTTAACTGTTCAAACGACAGTTTAAAAATGCTTCAACTGCCCAATTTCATCCAATAAACTAAATCTATCTATCTATCTATCTATCTATCTATCTATCTATCTATCTATCTATCTATCTATCTATCTATCTATCCATCCA
>JAUESE010000010.1:15152045-15171217 GCA_032274725.1 Malacoctenus triangulatus
TTGACTTTTTGTCTGCCTCCATCATCCTGATCCCCCCTCGCCTTCGACCCCTCTTGGACGGCCCTGATCCCATGTCAGTGGCAGCGTGTTGGTACCAGAGTTCACCCCAGAGCACGTCTGCCTGCATAATTAGAGAAGTGAATCCAACCACTCTGTTAGGTAGAACAAGCGGAGCCCTGCTCTCCACCCCTCTCCTCCCCCCCTTTCCCCCTCCCACCCGTCCCCCCTCGCTCTCTCCTGCCTGCCTGCCTGCCTGCTGTACACGGCTTAACGCGAGCGTGTCATGACTATAACAAAGGTGAGCGGAAGATGGTAATTAAAAATTAAAGTGGACAAGGGGTGGCTGGATACACCTCTTTTAACAGCAGGCAATCGGGGTGGGGGGAGAGAGAGAGAAAAAAAAGGAAAGAGGCGGCATGCTGGTGGCAAACCAAATGAGTCTGCCTCTTAGACACTGCTGCTAAAACCTCTGATCAGTGCGATAGCGCAGCAGCTCCCACACTCATCATCCCCACATCGCACCCGAAGAGGAGAATATGCTGGTAAACAGCATCATTACACATGTTATCATAAGCCTAATACTTAATCTGACCCCCTTTTAATCTGGCTCCTAAATAAAGACTGTCTGTTCGTCTCTGTTACACGTTTACAACCGATTTATCAGAGCCTTTCCATTAGCCGGTCAATCATACTTTATTGGTATGGCACCTTTCTGACAGCTCAATGAAAATTCAGTGTGATTCACAGACCATTGGACAGGTGATAATGAGACGTTACAGGAGCAGTAAATACAAGGCAAGAATCAGAGAGAAAATACAGCTGTTCATGGTATTTAAAGAGACATTAATACATTTGAGGAGAATAAATATATGAGAGAATAAAATGAGAAAAAAATATTGTATATATTCTTTTAAACATAGAAATATTTTTCAGTAAAATGTCAAAAGGAATCAACTTTTTTATTAGACTAATAGGACCAGAATATAAAAGAAATATGAAGTAAATTTAAAAGCAAATACAGTTTGAAAAAAAAAGGGAAGAACAGCTGTTTTTCGGTTGTGGGTGTTTTTTTAAAAGCTAACAAAATTTTAACATTTCAGTTATGTATACACATACAGAAAATAATTACTAATAATGAAACAAAATCTGTGCTAAAAAACTGTTTCCTCACAGAGCTCACACAGGAAAACCCTTTCAGAATAAATGAATTAAAGTTTGCGTGAGCGAAAAGCTAAATCATGCTTTATAGTTTGGCTTTAAAATGTCTTTTCACCCTTACAATAATCACTCATACTTTGCTATAAATGTTAATGTTGCACATATCATGTTTTCCAGAAAGTGATGAATGTACAGCAGACAGAAATGTGGGAGAGTCTCTCAAGCAAAAGCTAGAAGGTTCAAATTTACCAGCTGTATATATTTGCTGTTTTCTGGTAGAAAAATCCCTCCAGCTTCTTTGAGAAGCCTACAGAACTCACGCTATCCACATGACATAAAGTCTCAGTACAAACGTCTTCACTTTTCCGGGCCGAGCGTCAGAAAAACAGCAGCTTCCGCGGCACATTTAGCTCGGCTATTTTTTTTCCCCGAGTGCTGCTTGTTAGGCCCGTGTAGAAGTGCAGCGAGGAAAGAGCAGGGTAGGGAGAGGGGTGGGGGGGGGAAGCTGTAACCTGGAAGTCTGTGCCAGCACACCGGAGTCTATTAAAGTGATCTCTGCGAGGAGTCCTAAATCATTCAAATGATGTAAACACTTTGTTGTTATTTGCTCCCACCCGTTCGGCCCACCAGCGCAGTGTTTTAAAGAATTACCTGAACCATTTACATAGCGGCGGGGCCACAGTTGGACTATTGGATTTTATGTGGCCTAAATATAATTTAGGTCTCCGAAGCGCGAAAAAGCTGCACAGTGTTTTAGGAGTGATAACAACCTCTTGCATTTACATATACATTTACTTTGTCTCTTGTCACAACGTCTTAACCTCTCTGTCCCTGTTCCAGCCGTAAATGAACCTGTCTGAGATGCCTTTCGTCGCCCCCCCCCTTGCACACACGCACACACACTCTCCCTCTCTCTTCTCATTCTCCTCCTCATCCTCTTCTTCTTCTTCTCATCCTCCTTCTAAATTGCAAGCCTATATTTCGGGACCTCTGATGCAATTATGCCACCTCGATTGCCTTGACGTGGAAGCGGGATGAGGAGGAGAAGGAGAGAGAGGGGAGGAAGAAAGAAAGAAAGAAAGAAAAAAAACAACCGCACACAAAGCCTGCCTTTTGTGTATCAAGAAAATAAAGGCTTGAAATTGCCTCGGACCGCTCGCTCTGTCTCTCGCGTTCGCCTCCCTTTCTCGCGGACAACAAACACGGCCTCGGAAGGAGGGAGAAAAGGGGAAGAAAAAAAGAAGCCCCGTCTCGGTCACATTCGCCAGACAGCTCGACTTCCCCCCCTCCGAGATGGGACAGGATAAAAGTCGACAGTTTCTATTATCAATAACAAGATAAAATACAGAGGTCTTTTATCTCTTAAAATGTAAATTTATACACGGCTCCGTACCTCCATGCTGTAAATATCTCGCATCTCTTAAGACCACAGAACTAGACTCAATTGATTTTCTCTCCCCTCCTCCGGCTGCAACCATCTGCAAAATCTCCAAGTCTGGCATAATATCAATGATGAAATTAAAAATCTTCCATTTGTCCGAGCCAAGAGGGAGATCACCCCGGCGCAAGCCATTTACTCTTTAAATTATATGATTGATTTCCTTTAAGGTTATTTGTTTATTTCAATGTTCATATCTGCTCCATCTAAATCATTTCTCAAGTTTATTCGATTGATTTCCCGGGGACACCGGCCCCCGCGTCTCCCTGTCTTCCCAGTAACCTTGCCCTAACCATATCAGTTTCCTTCACTGCTCATTTGCATGAAATAAGCTGGGGGAGAACGCATTGATTTCCTCCTTTACACTTTGGTGCCCAGTCCCCGGTTATTTGTGCTGAATGCGCCCAGTATTTCATGGTACCAGGGCTCCAGCATAATCACCTTTTTTGCGTCACGGGAAATCACACTGACTCGGATTCCTCAACTGTGGGTTCAATCAGGATCATAGTCTAATGTTTTTAGAGGGTAAATGCTCATGCTAATGCTAATTCAATGTGGTTGTTTTTGCTAAAATGCTCCCAAAATTGACCAAATTAGTTAACATTGAGTCTGAAAGGTACATTTTTGGGGACAATTACAGTGGCATGTCAAACAAACACATATTTGACATGGAAATAAAATGTAATTTTCAGTATTTTTCCCTATTCACAATATTTTCTGAAACCATGAGAGCAGTGTTGCCAAAGGGTCAACATCAGAGCATGTTTCATTTGTTCCTTCGAGAACAAGAGTGTCTAACCTGTTTTACTTCAGGCACCACATGCAGCCAAACTCAGTTTAAGGTGGGTCTGACCCCCAACATCAGAATGTACCAACCTTTAAACTTTTCTGATGTTTGCCAGGAATCCAGAAGCGAACTTTCTGATTTATTGTTTGATAGAATTGGTGCATCCTCTATCCAGTTTTGAGTCTGTTATGACCCCTGCTTCGACTGTAATGACAAAATATAAAGACCAGTAACAATTCATTGTGTTTTTTAACACAGTTCATTTTGTTATCTTCATTAGACCCTTTGGTTGGAGGGATTTTGGCTGCCTGGCATGAACACCCCTTGTTCTAGTTCATACATCAAACAAAGAAAACAGCTTTTATTTTGACGACTCTTGCTTTCGTATGTCAGTAACACATTTCCACGAGTATTTGGCCTTGCTGTAATGTTAAGGGAGAAGTTTGAATGGACTCCATTTAAAAACACAGCAGGAGCTTCTGTGTAAGTTCAAATGTTATTTGAAACATATTTAGCATGAAGAAAGAACCCACAAAACCCACAATGCATCACTCCTGCCTCTCGTTGCCCTCCCTGTAACTCTGAGCCCCAAGGCCGGTTTAATTTGTTGACGAGGTGAATGTTAAAAACAAGCCGCAGATACATTGTTTCATTTATTTTTAATGCTTCCTAATTCCCTAAAACAGCTGGGTCCTGTAGTGTGTGGCAAACATTTCTCCAACAGGGGTGAAGGATGAACTTTAGTGGACGACCATGTTCAGTCAAGGGTTCTACCACGGAATCGGTGCCTGAGGAAACCAGTGGAGTAAAATCTTATCACACTCAACTGGTGCTAAACTCATCAAAACTCATTTATTACCAAGAAAGGGGAATAACTAGGACATATTTGTTTCAGGAGAAAGAGAGTTTTTACCAGACTGAAAGAATCACATAAATAAACCACAGCAAAGTGTCATCTGTAGAACATCAGATGCTGCCGTACTTTTTTTATGTTACTCATGCAGTTACAATCACACAATAACATCCACAAGCTTGTAACTCATTACTTTTTGTTTGCGCTGCAGAGCTGCTGTCTCCTTCCTGCTCACTTCGCTGACTGTTAAGTGAAGCATTTTTCAAAGCAGTTGTTTTAAACATTCCAATTTCACCAACTTCTCCTAATTGATTTGCTTTGCCAAGTAACATATGATCTTTTTTTTCCATCTCACTCGATAAGTAATGTTAGTCCAAAACTTTTAGCAGAGGTGAAACGAACCATTTATAAACTAATCCTATTTTTTGTAACGTCCAGGAAGAAAAATATCAGAGGACTGAAGAAGTTGAACAAACTGCTCTGATTTCTCTGAGAAGACGTTGAGATCTTTGTATTCTGACTGTTGTTTACATGTGTGTTTTTAGCTTGTTGGGCAAAAGCTCCAACTTGAGCTAAAAGACAACACAAAAACAAGATTCTTAACATAAATACTACATTATTTTATACTCCTGTTATCATATCCTCCAGTCGATTTCAGATTACACACAGTTCAGAACTACCAAAATGGCTGCTTTAAACTTCACCAATAAAAAAAAAATTTAAAAACGCCCTCGTCCACTAAAACCAGCTCCACAGAAGCCTCCAACCATCCGTTCGAACCATTCCAGTCACACGTGCTAAATACCGTGTCCGATGCACTCAATACCAACAGCCTGGATTTATACAACGACACAAAAAAAGCCACAGAATATCATGTGAGACTCTCCCATATAACCAGTGACCCAAGAACTGGGCCAATCAAAGCCCACTCTGTTTATGTCCCTTTGATTTTTTTTTCTCATTCTTGTCGTTGATCCTGTTGCAGCTTTTAGATAATGCTAATAGATCACAGGCCAACGGGACGGAGCAGGATAATGGAGCTTTCATTGCAGCCTGATTAACTTGGCTGTAGGGTTCCACCTCACCCCTTTCGGCATGATGGCCCTAATTAATAACGATTGCTCCCCAAAATGTGCAAATGGAACGATAAACGAAGGACCAACTAATTAACTGCAACCATTTCTACTAATCATTAGTTAACATCCCGTTTTGTCATCATTACACTGATGCGTGTGCAAGGGCAGATAAAACAGGCCAGGCCTTTTTTTTTTTCCTGCCCCACCATAAACCCCAACAGCCATATTTTCTGCCCCTATAAAAAGACTTACAAGTAATTAAAGTGAAGGCCCGAGTAAGGCTCGGAAAGTTCGATCACTAAATATTCCACTGTAGGCCAGACGTGGCCATCTTTCCTGAGAAAATGTGCTGAAATCGTCCTGTCCGCTCCTCTTTCACTCCTGTCAATAGCAGATAGGGTGGGAAATAAAGCAAAAAAATACACCAGGAGCCGCTCCCAGAGAGGCTGTCAGCACTCAGCCTCTCCTTCGGACTGCAGACTGTTCCAAGCCATTTATTTGGGTGACTTCTTTTTTGTTCTTTCTTTTTTTTTTTTCGCCAGTGTGGAAATCGGCGTCGGTGCAATGCTGCTGTTTTTCTTTATGGCCGTGCGATGCGGCTCCCCCCCCCTCTTCTTCAGGAGGGGATGCTGAGACGCGCTCTTCATACTCGGGGCCCCCTTGAATTTATGTGCCGCTTCCAGATGCTGAGGAATCGACAGGGCTCAATGATGAACAGGCAGCGTCAGCCGCGCTGCCAATCAAAAAGTTAATAGTCTGTCCATCGAGGAAGGGAAATGACCCCCCGGGCTTCAAGGTTTGCACATCTCTCTCTCTCTCTCTCTCTCTCTCTCTCTCTCTCTCTCTCTCTCTCTCTCTCTCTCTCTCACTTCAGATGCACGGAGCAACTCAAATCCAGCTGACTTTGACTTCATGTGCGTAATGTTCCTTGTGTGTATGTCAGTTTTAATTCTCTCATTCTTCAGAGACCCTTAGCAGATAGTTTGGATATTTTACACCTGCAATAAAAGGGAAATCTATGGGCCTGATTCACCAATATCCTGAACAATGGGTGTCGACCGCATACGCACACAAAGAGATTGCATTTTTGTGCGTGACCAAGTTAAATATAAGATGTAGTAATGCAAGTAATGGAATGTACAAACAACAATATTTCATCAAAGGTTTTGGACGTGTTACAGCTGGCGTTTGCCATCAGAAGACAGAGCGCAGGCTTAAGTGAAATGTGATCAAATTGAGCTTGAAGCGTCGGTGGAGGAAGTTATGGCATATTGTGAAGGGGTTACAGTAAACAAAGCAGGACAAAAAGGAAACACAGCGTTAGAGATGATCTGTGAGAATCAACATTGTGCAAAAAATAAATAAATAAACAAAATGAGAAGATAACGAGACCTAAGCAAAAAATGCACTGACAATGGAAATTACAATGATAGCAGCATCTCAGGCGAAGGCTGAGCCAGTTTGTGCCTTATAAAGTGATGTAGGAAATTTGAACAATCCAAAAGCTCCCAGGTGGTTGACTGTGATAAATCAGTCCATCACCAAAAGCTTCTTGCTCTATTTTACAAATTCTTTGTTTTTGAAGGCAAGAGCAATAGAGTTTTTTCACTTATTTTGTGCACCTGTCAGTTGCAGCCCTTTCTGTCCTTACATCAGCTTCTACATCTGTTTGCATGCAATATCAAGTTTGCGATCTTTTTTTTTTTTTTTTTTTACATGCACAGACCTTTAGTGGATCGAGGCCTAATTTACTTAGAGGAAAAAATATAGACAAATGAGCGCTCGCAGTTTTCTCGCCCTCAGCGCTCCGTCTCCGTATTGTTTCTCCTCTCTGCACACCTCATATGTGCCGTTCTCAGCTGAGAGCTTAGGGCGCTCTTTGTCAATGCTAAATTGGAAAGTAATCCTGTTATAACCTCGCAGAGGTTATGTGTGCGACTGGGTGATTAAAATTACCTGCAAATATTCCAAAGGAGCCATTAGTTATTGGTGCATGAAAGACACAGAAGGAGAAAGCTGCTCTCTTATTGCTAATACTCAAAAACGCTTTAGAGAACACTATGTATGGTAATGGCAGGGCTGTCAATAGCCCTCCTCCAATGGCCTGATTTAGTAAAACTTTTATGAAGACAGTAAATTTCATGTCTTATTTTCTTGATCCTTCCAAAGGAGGGGAACACGGGGGAAATCGATAGCTCTCCAGACTGGCCCTGAATTTTGCCAACCTCTAATTATTATCTGGCTCATGGCGATGATCAGCGAGTAATTGCAACCACTGGGCTTCTGATGCCAGTGACAGGTCCAATAGCAAATGTCTACATGCAAAGCACTTACCTGGCTTAGTGCAATCTATACAAGAAGGTCACACTCCCTGCAGAGATTCAGCCAGAGAGTGATGCCGTCAGGGCTGCGGTCGGACCGCGGCTTTTCATATGCATTTGATAATGATCTGATGCACGAAACGCGTCGCCCTCAAAGTTCTGTATTAAATCGGGGGCGTCGCTCAGTATTGCCTCCGCTGCATCTGTGTCCAGAGCGTTTATGTTTGCACCGTGGATCTCATCCAATGTGTCCATTGTTAATGACTCCGCTGGTCATTGAATTTGATGCAGCTCATTTACAGCCAAACAAAAGGGTGGTGTGCAGAAGCCCCGACATCTCCCCCCGCCTCTCTCCGATGCAGTGTTATTGATATTTGGCTGGCTGCATCATAAAGCTCAATAATCTCCTTTGACTAGAAGTTAAGTGATGGAATTCATTTCAGGGGCCTCCGCTTCATCATCGACAAAGAGCTTGTTGACACTTATCCGTTCGAAGGGGGGGGGTTCCTGAAAGCAAAGAGCAGCTGCTGGCCGGTGGACACGAGCGCACTGGGCAGATCGTGCACGTCGTGGATGCCACACCCCCACCGTTCGCTGCTATGATTAGAAATGATGACTCACTGAGGTTGTTTCTTGGCCCGTTTAAGAATTGTGTCCCATTTCATTGCACTTCAGATGTTGAGAAAATATTGTTCAGATTTTATCCTCTTTTTTATGAGCTATCATTGCAGTCATTACCCGTCAATCACTTATTGATGATCAGCTGAACAGTAAGAGTTCACCGATGGAAGACGGCCATTTTTTTCAATAGCCAATGGAGTTTGTTTATGGTGCGCAGTCAGTCAGATGACACTGACGGGCCCTGACATTGACACGAGTATCTGAGGGAGGGGAGGGGTGGGCGGGTGGGTGTGGGTGGGGTGGGAGTGAGTGACAAATAATCGGGGAATTAGAAATTAATGATTGTGCCAGTATGTAAATGGCAATTAAAGGACAAGCAGTGCTCCGGGCTCTCTGGCCCAAACTGCCTCCATTTGTTTGGACAGGGACTGACACACACACACATACACACAGGCGCTTGTGTGTGTGCATGCATGCTTGCCATGCATATCGCGGCGGTGACACACATCCATATGGACATAAAAGAAAATAAATCCACAGCGCCCTGGACCACATCAAATCAATCGGCCATAATGGCAGAGCTGATCATTACGTGCTGCTTCTGTTTGTTTAAATGAAGAGTGTGTGAGAGCAGAATGCATGTGGTGAACCGTTCTTAACTTTCGCAGAGGTTTTCATGGAACCTGTCTGGAGCCTCCATGCTTCTGGGTCGGAGCTCGTGGCCTCTGACCAGGACATCGTCTGCTCTAAAAATGTCATGTGGTTCCTGCTCTCGAGGTCACACACGCCTGCAGTGTGTTTTAACCTGATAGGCTTTGTCGTCTTGACCCAGGTCAGACTCACCATGAGGTTCTGGGCAGCCGCAACCAGCACGGTGAGAGAAATACTGTCCTGCTTCATCTAAACGTCCTCAAAAGCAGGAGTTTGTGTGTCTTTTTAAGCGCAATTGGTAATTGTCAGTCTGCAGTTGAGGTTAAAAGTATCAATCTAATAAAGAGGGATGGAATGAAGTGATAACTGGCAAAAGTGTAAAAAAAAAATCCAGATGACGATGCATCCATTCAGAAAATCTGAGAATGGTGTTTGGTCCATTGACCCCTGCAGGGCCTGCTGGCAGGATGAAGGGCCGGTACCATCTGTGTCCCGTCACTGGTATGACGTGTGAACAAACCAGCGGTGAGTGGACCATGCTGGGGTGGTTCAGTGAACGCAGGATGGAGCTGTGTGAACGAGCCGACAGTTGTGAGGATGAGATGGGATGTGATGAGAGACAGTTGCCGAGTTGGCAGCCAGTGCTGCAGACTGGAGTGTTGAGCAAAAGCGCTCTGGTTGTGTTGAAGTTAAAGCAAGCGATGAATGGATGGACGTGAAGACAACCAATCAATTTGCATCTTTACAGAAGGACCTGATGGAGGTGACAGCTGGTCATGCTTAACACACTGACTCCAGAAAAAATGAAATTACTCCAAAAAACACTTACAGGCTTCAGGAAATCTATTTCAAGTGTTGAAATTATTGCGTCTTTTGCTAAATTGAAATAAACCATTGATAAAATCGATTTTTCTTATCCTCACCTAACCAGACTGTTGGATGATAACATCAAGCAAACAGTTACTCCATGCACACAAACACCATTGATCATCTGGAAACTCCTCAAGTCTAAATGTACAAAAATTGAAAGAGTATGAACTGGAATTTGTTTCAATAAGCTCTTTTTCTTTGCATCATCGAACCGGACCGACCTCTGCCTGCTCCTTCATCACTCCTCAAAATTCAGACTCTCCAGTTAAAACGCAGCACAGTTGATTTCGGTAATGAGAGTCCAACGTTCATCAGCAGGGACTCTTTGGTTGCAGGACGGAAATAACACAACGGACCCGACATTCGATAGACAACATGTATAGACAGTCAGCTCCAGAGGGACACAAAAATTGTGCCGCAACTCACAATTTGTTTTGAGCAGGTTTTTGGGAAAAAAAAAAAAAGACCAGAGTGTGTGGAAAAAAAAAACTAACCAAGCCAGCAGGCAGGATTATTGACAGGCAGGGTAAAAGGCCTGTCTTCTGATGATGAATGCTCATGTGCCGGCAGTGATGGAGGGCCCCGCGCTCAAACCGCGGGTCAGCGCTGAGCTAAACTGTCACGGACAAATGAATCCTGCTTGTGCTCTGTTTTGGTTAAAAAGGCGATAATGAGAGAGGCGCTGCAGATATATGATGCGCTGTGAGGACATGAATGCATCGGAAGCACTGGATCCCAAATGTGTGTTTTTCTCCTTCGGAGGACACAAACCTACAGAAGCAGCCTTCAAAATAAAAGCAAACATTTTTTGACAACCTTAGAATTGTTTTTGAGGTTTTTCTCTGAAATATGCAGTTTCTATTTTGCCAGACAAAACCTCTGCCCCCCCCCCAGCTTCCCCCCTCGTGATCACCTCCATTGGTAATCCAGAACCCCGCGTTTAAAACTTCTTGTCAAATGCATATTAGTGCTTCACTCTGACATCTCACTGCCCAAACATTAAAAACGCATCAAATCCTAATTTCAAACTTTAATTGCTAAAGTACATGTTACTTTCTTTTACCCACAACTGGCATCTGACTCGCCTTGATGGCAATAAATCCTACTTGTTTTTGTCCTCCACAAGCAGATATATAAAACTGAAGGCCGAGTCAGTTTCAAACGAATACTCGGACTTCATCACGAGATGAAAAAGTCCCATTTAACATCTACTTCAGGTTTATTTATGCTTATATGATTACACGTTGCCATTTCAAAGCAAGCTGCTTCTGCTGAGCTCACATAGCTCACATTGCTGTCACAAAGAGAAGCTCCACTGACGATTTTAAAGCATCTTTTTTGTATAAACTCAATATCAATTGGATTTAATTGCTAAGTTTTAAATGAGGAAGTAATTATCACAAATGTTACAATTTGTGATAATTGAATAACACTATTATTTTTATGCTGACTCCTCATTACTAAATCTAACCTACAAAAGCAAAGAGCACAAACAGTTGTGTGTATTTTTCTTTAGTGTCATCACCTCAACCAACAATCTGATGACAGACCAACAAGCATCAGTAAACATGATCACTTCTCTCTCCCATAAACTACTGAAAACAGAGAATGAATACATGAAGCAACACGAGAACGTTCTCCCTCCTACATCACAGAATCCTCGACACTCCAAACTCAATCCTCTGCATTCCCAGTGAGCGCACTTTCACGCCAGTCGGTTCTTTCCCTGCGACTGTTTACAGCACTGCCGCAGCTCGCACCCCCCCTCCTCCCACCCTCCTCCTCCTCCCTCCTCCTCCTCCCACATAACCAAAGTGGAAACCCTCCTCTGATCATCCCTCATCATATCCGACCACCCAGGGCATTAAAATGACAGAGTGTTAATTAATCCATCATGCTGCTTAATTGAAATGATGTATGATAGTCATTTGTTTCCTCTGATCCCGGCGCTATTAGCGCTGTGTAACTGTATGACTAATTAGCGGGGGGGGAGGGGGGACACACTTTTGAAATAATTGGGTGTAATTAATATGTCAACGGCGTCGAAAAATGACTGTGTGTGACAGTTATGACAAATAGCGAATGTTGATATAATTATGTAATGATCGGGACCACTGAGTGTAACAAATCCCCGCCCCCCCCCACCCCCCACCCCTCGCTCCCTCCCTCCCCTGCGTCTTTGAGGTGGTGTAAATCCATTTCGCTCTGCTTTATTTGCTTCTTCACGCGCTTTCTCTACACTTTTTTTCCCTCTCCCGTCACCTTTTTTTTTTTTTTTTGTTCTGCTGTCTGCATTGGATGTGCCTCTGAAATGATGCTATCTGACTCCCTGCTTTTCTTCCCTTTTTTTCTCCCTGATGGTTTCCATGGCAACCGTGTCAAGTGATTGAGGTCAAGGGTCAAACTGACCAATAGTGAGTAAATTACATTTCTCTGAATGATTCCCCCTGAGCTGCTATTGAAATCGAGCTCCGGCCCCCCCCACCTCTGATGGATACATCTTGTCATTCACAGTTTAGAAGGCGAGAGGGAGGAGGAGGGGAGGGAGAGTACAAACATGACACCGGGGGGGCTCGCCTCGCTCGAACAAAGGGGGGCCACCGAATGAGTAAACACACAAACACACCTACAGGTACGACGGTGGATTCAGATAAGATGGCGAACCCGAGCCGCGCTTTTTAGCCTCCAGAAAAATGTGCACACGCTGAAAATCTTTCAAAAGGAGGAAGACGGAGAAGGAGAGGCGAGAGGCAGCGTTCGGGTCCACCCGCCCGTGCCGCGGGGGTGTTTATTAAGGCCGCACAAAGACGAGCAAATAGAGCAGTTCCCTCCTCCACAAACACCCGGGCCTGAAGGTCACGGGTTTGTCTGAACCGGAGCTCAGTCAATCCCTCAGGCGGAGTTCAAGTGCTGACTCTCGCCCTCCCTCTGTCCTCTCGCCCTCCTCTGAGAACATCCCACGGAAGGAGGAAAAAAAAACAAGAAAGAAAGAAAAAAGACGAGAGCGGAGGGAGATAAAAACACAAACGATTGTGATTTATTACTTATTGTGTAGCGCAGAGTCGAGCAGAAGTGGGGGGGTAAAAAACAGAATGAAATCCATTGCAAATTGAATTGTCTTTGTTTGAAGCTCGCCTGCTTCAAAAGAAGGGAGGGGAAAAAAAATTCTATGACAGAGGCCATAAAGGACAATGGCGCCATAATCTACGGCGACCTGTCCGAGAGGCTGATAAGACATCAGTGAAGGAGGAGGCGCTGATCGATACTAACTATTCATTTCTGAAATTATCTCCACATTGATCCAGGGGACCAGTGCCAGCGAGGCAGGGGGGGGGGGGGCACACAGGCCTGAATACAATAATCATATAAAGGGTTACAAGCTCATCCTCTGGACCAATAAAGCCTGTCAGCAGCAGCAGGCACAGTGAAACCCCATAATCCATCAGCGCATTGGCCCCTGACCTCTGGGCTGGGAGGCTTTTCCGTGCAGCCTCCATAAAAGTTGCTTACGGAAGGACACAATTGCCTGATAGACCTGGATGGGCCAGAGGTGGGGGAGCCAGATCTGTGGCGCTGATGCAATGATGCGGTGGCAGGCTGACCTCTTCTTCGCCTCGGCTGTTGCGCCCATCTCCCGAGGAGCAGTCGCTTCTTTCTCCATCAGGTGTCCCCTTTTTTTCCTATAACCTCGAACTTCACACCAAAGGTCAGGGAGGCAGAAAGCCTCTGTGATTATTGGAAAGAAAATTGATGTGCAATTTTTGTGGGAGGAACTGAGTTTCCTTTTTACATTTTTAGTGTTGTTAAAGAGGAGAATGTTTTCTTAAATTAATTTTCGAGGTGGAGTGTTTTCCGTAAACGGGTGCAGGGTTGACTTTTTTCATGGAAACCACAATAAGCTGTGCAGTAGAGACACAAAACAGGAAGTTCCTGCACAGACTGCACCACGTTGTCATATCATATCATATTATTAAGATGTCAAATTTTCTTTTCCACAATGAAGCTTTAAATGTCATATATTAGCAGTTAACCATAATGGTTAAGCGCCCGTTTCTCCTCAAGACTTTGTCTGCATCTACAGTACCCCCCCACCCCCCCCACCCCCCCCCCCTTGATGACCCTGAAATCAAGAACAACCATATAGAAAAATAAAACAACAACCTGGAAAAATGAGCCAGTTTGACCCCCGTCATGCCGGAGTCCCCGGTGAGCTCTTGCCACGCCGTTATTTAGGCTGATGAGACAAGCGCGCGCTCGTCCATATAAATCTTGCAGGGTGCAGCTTTAAGATCGCCGGCAGTAATCTGAGGAATTATCAAAATGAAATGAATATTCGAGGCCACCTGCCATGGCTCAGGCCCGATCACTCGCGTTCAAAATAATAAGCGGTCCGCCATCTGTCTGCATCACAAAGCATTCATGCACGATTAAGGACATATATAAAGATATATAGTTGAAGCAGCCAGTTATAATGCATTATTAAGGCTGTGAGAGAAAAGGGATTTTTTTTTTTTTGTTTAGGGAGGAACAATGACTTGAGTGCAGCTGTGGACCTGTTTCCAGCAGCAGGAGCCGGGCTAGAGGACCTATGTCCCTGGTTATCTTAATAGACTAATTGATCTGCTATTGAAGAGGCACGTTCCTCTGAGCATCACCGAGACAGCCCGGCTCCAATCAGACAGGCATGTGTTATCAAACTGGGGAGTCAATTAAGAGAGAGAGAGGAGAGCGAGGGGAGAGAGAGGGACAGAGAAAGAGAGAGAGAGAGGGAGAGAGAGAGAGAGACTGGCTCCAAACTGTCAGCAGACTGGTCCTCGCAGAGGGGAAGTTGGTTTCGGAGACTTTCGTCCAGACTACAGACAGGCAGGAGTCGATGTTTCACCGGTGGATGATGGAATATTGTCTGCCGCGTAACCTTGCTGCTGTGAAGCCGTCTTAGATGAGTCTCAAAGTCACAGTCGGCATCAAATTGAAGTCTGTGTTGCTACACTGGAGGGCAACCTTTCCCTGGCCCCGGGTCGATGATCGCCCGAGGCTTTGGCAGTAGGAACAGGGGGTCTCCTTTAGGTGCTGCGTCGGGTAAAGTGTTGGGAGATGGAGCATCAGTGCAAGTTTGCATTAACAAAAGTGCCTTGATACCTGGAAAATCCCATTTTCAGGGCAGTTGGATGGGTAATGCCTCAAGATTTTTACACATTGACTTGATGGTTTGGTTCACTTTCACACCGGACCTTTGAAAGGGGACCAAACATCAAGGAAAACATCATGCTGTCACAACAGCACAATTGCTAAAAAGAAAATTTGAGGGAATTGTGACCGATGTTACACAATTTGTTTGTTGTGCACTAGAGTTCATATAAACTCTAAATGTAGAGAAATGAACTCTGGTCCTTTTAAGGCAGACCGAACAACCCCTGACTAACAAACTTTGATCCAGCCATCGAAATCGCTTTTCGGAACTTCTTCCATCTATGTAGATTAGAGTGAAATTTGATTCAAATATCTTGTTTATTTATGTGTTCAAGGTTTTCTTGCACCTACGCAAATTAACAAACAAACGACTCGAAATGCGCCGCGAAACGTTTCTATATCGAACGAACAAGTCACAATAAAGAAAGAGTTGTAAAATTTAAATTCTGTGTATAAGTGCTTTACAATCGGAACCATATTTTACTAACACCTGCTGCCGAAACTCATTCCGAGAACAGAAACGCTAATGACGGTTTTATGGTTTCATCAGGTTCATTCTCCACCCGACTACCTCCCCAAATGTTTGCTATCACCTTCTCTCCCAGCTTCTATAGAGGATGCTTTTTGGAGGGGTTGAAGAGCAAGAGAGAAGGCCAGCGTTCGAACGCCGCAACTCCAGTTGTGACACACCAGTCGCTGCAGAGCTTTATTTAGTGATCAACACAAACATGCCGAGACTATTCTGAGCCAGTGAGAGGTTGTCGACAACATCCAGCCGCAAGCTTTCCTTCTGAAAACCTAACTTCCTGCAGCGTCTGTCATTTGCCATCCCAAGTGAAACCACACGGCTGCGTTCATCTCTTTCCTAAAAAACCTCATTATATTGCCTCACATTTATATCTGCCCATTAAAAGGTGAAAACTGGAAAACCTTCCATTTCTCAGGTCAACCTCTGTGTGCGATAAACGCAGCACACGTCTCCTACGTGGGTTTCAATTAAGTCTTCCTGCGGCCGTCCGGCTAACGACATCTGCCGAGCCCTCTTCCTGTTTGACTCACCCGCGCCTATTTTTAACCCCGTGCTTTCATGCCGGGATCCAGAGCTCCTCACTATCTCATCACACGGGGGCCAAAACTTCCCGCAACATCCATCAATGTTTGTGGGGGCATGTTTTGGGCCCAGAAGAGGAAGAAAGCGCGGAGCGACGTCAGCCGAAACGCGAGGCCGACGTCGAAAAAAAAAGCGTCGATATCGAACACGACTTTGTGGACTTAAAAGAAAGAAAAACAACATAATGTGGACGTTGGGTGAAGATTGCTGCCTCCAAGATAGGAAGAAAAATGCTGATGCGTGAACATATGCTGCTCTTTCACAACAGCAGACCCAGATGTACTCTCCCCTCTTCACAATGTAACTTTCATCTGTTATCTCCTTTCAGTGGAGCGCCGGGGTCTCCTCTAAGGGGTGAAGATTACCCTTAATGCGTATTCTAAATGCAGTTGTAATTGCGTTAGTGATCATTTTAGATACAGCGGCTAAATAGCTCTTTTCACAAAGAGGATGTAATAAATATTGAGGGGGACGCGGCGAGGCTTTATCCGCCATTTTACTTAATTGCCTCGGACTGCGCGACAATGCCGGGTTACTGGACTGTGGCGGACGAGCGGCTCGCCACGAGACAAACGGGGGATGTATCTATTATGTGAGCGGCGCCGGGGTCGCCGACCTGCGACAAGCCGAAGGGCCGCCGACATTAGGGATCACGTGCAATTTAATCTTTGCACAAAGTAAGAGGAAGAGCGGGATGGACAGGGGGGGGAGAGAAAGAGTGTGAGAGAGAGAGAGAGAGAGAGAGAGAGAGAGAGAGAGAGAGAGAGGGCGAGAGAGAGGGGGGAGCGAGTGGCACAATGGAGGTGGCGGAGAGGAGCGGGAGACTGGTGGCCCTGTCTCGGACAGGCCTGTCTTCCTCCTCGCTCCCCCGGATCCTTGGCGTTTTCTTCTCAAGCCACTCAAAGCGCTGTGGCTGATTCCACTCACTCCTCTGACACTTGTATTAATGGTATTTTGGCCCTGGGACTGTAGATGCCGAGAAGCGATTGTGTTGCAGAAGCAGCTGTGTCTCTCTTACTCCCTCTTTCTCCCCCTCTCATACTTTACTAGTGTCTCTTTTACTGACTCCTCTATCCTTCCAAAGCCCTTTTTTCTGTCCATCCCACACACACACACACACACACACACACACACTCTCACACACACACCCTCGCTTGCACCTTCTCCATTCTCCATCCATTCGTTCAGTCATTACTGGTCAGTGTCAGCACTTGAAAACTGTTGTGCTTGCCGAGCCGGTGTCATCACAAGTGGAATTAACCATTTTCCCTCTGCCTGATTGCAAGAAACCCGACTCATTCCAGCACTCCTATACACTCCATCAAGATCCACACTGACAGAGGGGGGGGGAGAAAGCAAGAACCTACTGGCTTCTATTAAAAGCATGATATAACCAGAGTGCGATTCGCTGGGGGGCAGGGGGGTGAAAGGGTGGGGGGGTTGGTGAAGGGGCACCCTTTTTACACCATCTCTGGTCCATGCATCCACATTTATTTTCAGCGCAAAGAACGGAGTGAAATGACTCTCTGCCTCGTAGTGATTAAAGTTATTCCACCTGCAATCATATTGAGTAAATGTGTTTTAATACCTGAATCAAGCAAAGCTTGAGTGCATTGAAAGGGACACTCACACAGTTACCTCTAAACTCACACTCGTGTTGCACAACGTCCGGCTCGTACAAGTTAGGTAAAATTAATTGGATGCTGGAGTTTTTTTTTCGCAATCAGCGCAATGAACAAGTGTTGATTTATTTGGCAATGCAAAAACTTGTTGGATTGGGTGCTCGTTTGCTCCGACTTTGAAGGCAAAAGCTCCTGAAAGTCTCTGCAACTGGTGCACCTTTAACTGGTCAAAAGGACTTGCAGAGTGTGTCTTCATCACATTAATTTCTACTGGAAAGTTTAGTAGATTCTTAGCTTAAAATATTGCATTTTATCATATTTTATCTGTTCCTTTGTTTCTTCTCCTTTCATCTTAATTGCACCCTGCTCATAGCAAATGTTTAGCAGCCTGTGGAGAGCCTTGCATTGCATCACAGAAACAGAAATTCACAATCGTCCAAATATCTTGTGTACATCATCAAGAAATGTATGATTTTGACCCCCCCTCGTGCGCTCACTCAGCAGAGTTTGCGTGTTAATCCCAGTCGGACCCGGTTGAATAACATGTAATCAGTCCCCCCTCAGGTACGAGTCAGTTAGGTCAGACACACAGAGAGAGAGGGGGCATACGGCCAATGATAGCCCCTACCAGACTTATCTTGATCTGAAGGGATAACATGCAAAACTGTCCATGGGCCACCTCAAACAAACGCAGCTTACTGTGTCGGATGATGAATGTAATTCCTCGCAGAAAAGGAAAAAAAAAAAATCATAATCGCGAAGGAGGGATTACAGCTAAAATCTTAATATCTGGTATTTAGGCCTTGGGCAGTGGGAGTAATCTGTAGTCTGATCTTGAGACATTCGCAGCAGATCATGAAATTGCACGAGCGGTACAATACAAATCTTATTTATTTTCCCCTTATTCATGCCGTCGTCGCGGGAGATTACAAGATTTGCCGAGATTTGATCCGACCCACCCGACGACCCACCCACCCAGCGCCGTGTGAGGTGCCCTCGACTTTCCAGTCAAAACGAGGAACTTTGAATCACCATTAGTACCCGGATCAGCTTTCCCTCCTCTTTTTTTTTCCCTTCTTCTTCTCTCACAGCAAGTGCTTTTGGAGTAATGCTCATATAATCTGACACAGGAGAGAGAGAGAGAGAGAGAAAGAGAGAGAGAGAGAGAGAGAGAGAGAGAGAGAGAGAGGAATACAAGGGTCTCTCAGTTAATGTATCATCATCTGAGTGGGTTTGGATTGGAGTTATTAGAGTATTTCACTTCATTGCATGACCTCCTGTTCCTCCTCAGATCATGAATCCTATTCATTACCCAGTCCTTCTGGAGTGCCCGCCTTTATAATATTACTCAATTTATATTCTGAAGCGGGCTCCTGGGAGAGCGATCAGCGCTCCGAACCAGCGGGGGGGGGGGGGGGGGGGGGGGGGGGGGGGGGGGGGGGGGGGGGGGGGGGGGGGGGGGGGGGGGGGGGGG
>JAUESE010000010.1:15242903-15257170 GCA_032274725.1 Malacoctenus triangulatus
CTCAGGCTCCTCCCACTTTTTTGTGTCAATAACCTAATTATTTATTGTATCTCTTCATCACAGTGTCTCACATTAAAGAATGATATTATTCAGTAGAGCTGTTCAAAAGTGGAAATTCTTTATAGAATGAACTTTTACAGCTTCTTGTGTTTTCTCTTTACTTGTGTTTTTTCTTGACTGGAGGTCTTTAAATCAATGATTGAACCTGACTCATGTTGCACAGTGATGCTGCTGCTGCTGCAGCCTCAAGAGGTTTTACATGATCGCTCACACATTCATCCACACACTCATCGATCCCACGCGTCACTGGGCGACACTTTGGGTGTCCAGGGACTGCTGTGACACCCGCACAGGATGATCTCACCCGTGGGATCGAAAACCAGCAGCCTGAGGATCGAAAACCCGATTAGCCAGTCGATCCACAGCTGCCGGCCAAACATGTATGTTTTATTGTGTTGTTACAGAATCACTTTATGTCTCAAATGGAAGTCAAAGAAAATAACAAATGAAGGTTTCTGTCTGACGAGGGAACACAGGAGGCTCCAGAACAGCAGCAAAGTCCATTCACGAAAGTCAAAATTGCACCTGTCACCAACCTGCATCCCCATTTCATACACGACTGGCAATTCTGCCAGAAGAGAAATAACCCCCCCCCTTCCAAAAAAAAAGGTTCTCCTCGCATGAATCTCCCTCCGAGTTATTCCATTTTAAAAATCCACCACAAATCACAGCTGAACTCCTCGCCGCTCGCCCCGGCGTCCCACCGCGGGGCGGCCGCCCGGTCGCTCCGGGGGTCCCGGATCAGATGAGTGTCGCCGAGCACCGGGGCTGAAAATCCATACTTATAGGAGTTATTTTAGTGACACTGGGCGCTTTGTGCCGCCGCCGTAACTATGCGGCGGGGACAACGGCGCTCTGTCCGGCCCCCCCCCCTCCCGGTATTCGCATGCAGATTTCTCTCGGTGTGGCGCTCCCGGCGTTTGCCGCCACAGTGTGGATATTGTTCCGGGAGGCGGGAATGCACTGGATGTCCTCCGTTTGTGGGAGCTGGCCGGTGTTTAATGGATAGCTGTCAGAGCGGACGGGTTGGTGTCCATCTCGGTGGAGATCGTGCTGTTGTCGAACGCTTATATGAGCATTTTTTCTGAGGAAATATCGTTCGATGTGCGATGCGAGATCGGCTGTTTCCGGCAGTTTTACAGCAATATTTCAAAACCTTGTCCCGAAAACCGAAAAGAACACTGTCAGATTCTGTGTTTCTGTAGAAAAATAAAGAGGTTTTGTGCCAACTTTGTCGTGTTTCCGTCCATACAACACACAGTCCACCTGGTCCAACACAGGGATTAGACTCAGGACAATGTCTGTAGAAGGAAGTTGAACTTCTGAGTTGCGTCTGATCCAAGACACTTCCTCCCGCAGGTGAACTTCCGTCCAAGCCGAAATGTGAAAAATGATCCCTGCCAGTCTGTCCTGCTGCAGCAGGAAGAGGGCCCAGCACTCCCCCCACCTCCCGCCCCCCCCTAGACAAAGGGGTCCCTTTGTGCGGCCGCGGCTTGTTGTGTGCCATGCGGGCCCCAGAGAACCATAGATGACCCTTGTTGTTTTTCCGCGCAGGCCTGGGTGAGGCAGATGCGAGCCAGAACAATGGCTGCGTCTCGGAGCTGCTGGCGGTGACTGACTCCACGGGCGCTGAGGGCCCCCGCCAGGCCTGGAGCCCCGCCAGCACAGCTGACCCTGACGCCGCCACGCCCCGCCCCCACCTGGCCCGCCTCTTCTCCCGAGATGCCCCGGGCCGGGAGGACAACACCTTCAAAGAGCGACCCTCCGAGTCGGACGAGCTGCAGACCATCCAGGAGCACAGCGGAGCCAGTTCGGAGTGCGGGTCGGAGAGCCCCGAGCAGGACCTAGATTAGCCTTAGCCTCCTTTTTATTTCTCCTCCTTCCTCCCTCCTTCGTTTCCTCTCTTCTTTTCCTCCTCTGCCTTTTTGTGCCCTCTCATCCAAGAGAGAGACCAAACCACCCCCTCTATATAAACCAAAAAAAAAACAACCCCCTGTGATTTTACCACCATGGCATCTGCAAGCAGCTCCGCACAGGCCGCCTTCGGGCTGGGCCGGAGGAAGAAGAACCCCGGCCTCCTGGACCAGATCGGGAAATTCTTCGGAGGGGACAAGAAGAGGAAGAGCAAGGTGAGGAAGCCGGGGAGGGGAGGAGGAGGAGGAGGAGGAAGGGGGGAGAGGGACAATAATCCACACGGAAAAGGCTCGACGCTCCTCCGTTCATGCCGATTCACTCCCAGAACCACTTTTGAATTCTGTACCACACATTGTAAGAGTTTGTATTTATCACGTGGAGTCAGTCGGAGTGTTGGTGGTTTTTCGTTTCACGGTGGGACCGAAGTCACGGCTGTCCGGAGGGGTTTCGCTCGATGTGTAAACGAGCAGAGACGGGTAAACAAACGGACGCCGGACGAGGACTTTGGGGTGGGGTTTGGTTTTTAGTTTCGTTCCCAAACAGGCTGTGACTTTCTGAATCGTTCCTTTGACGTGCTGTCATGATGTACCGACGCTCGTAGCATTTCCCTCCCCCTCCCTCGGTCAGCCAACGCGTCTCCCGATGCGATGTTGGAGCTGCGCACTCTGTTCCAGCACCTCGGCCTCGTTAGGATGCGGAAACGGTAGATCGTGTGTGAAGTCTGCGCAGTTTGGGACTATTTAAAAGTCGACAAGCCTCCTGCAGCTTCTTCTTCTGACCTTCACTGGAAATCTACGCGCTCAGAGCAGAACACGTTGCCTTAGAGTGTGTGTGCGTGTGTGTTTGTGTCTCTTTGCTCCTGGCCACAGCCCGTCCTCCACTGCAGGCGAGGACGTGCTGCCAGACCTGCCTGGCCTCATCGCCACGGCTTAGAGAGCGTGTTTGCATGTATTGGGAGGGGGGGGGCACTTCCTCCCCTCTCCTCGTCCACCTTCTGCAACCCCACAGCGAGCTAATCGAAGTGCTTTGGCATGATAATTGCAGGGAAATTACTGCACAGCGTGAAAAAACAAAAAAAGAATATGCATCTCCCCCCCCCCCTCTGCGCCGCCTTACGCCAACAATGGAACGTTGTTTTCTTTTCTTTGAAACTGAGGTTGGCGGAGATTTTTTCTACAGCATGCGACAATTGTTTGCTGTCTGCTTCTTGAGAACATTCAGGGAAAAAAAAAAAAAACAGCGAGAGAACAAACTGAGGAGGTTTTTTTTTTTTTTCATTTGGCATCGTGTCAGCGTCCTCCTGTTCTTTTTTCTTCTCTCGGCATGAAGCTGTACGTCGATTCCAGTAGTTCTGACACGTTTTTTCCGAAAGCTGTACAAAGATATATTTATCTATATATATATATATACATAAATAGATATACAAAAAATCACCAAGGATTTGCCTTCAGGTGACGAGTGCTGACAAGTGAAGCACGGGCAGGTTTCGCGCCCTCTGCTGCCTCTCGCCAAACTGAAACCGTCGACCTGCGCCGACGTCCTGTCGTTTTTTTTTCGCTTCCTGCAAAATTGGAAACGACTCGCGAGGTGTTTTCAGGCCTCCCGTTCGCCTCCTCCGCCCTGCGCGCTCCCGTTCTGCTGCAGAGCTCGCAGCGTTCAGTCGGAGAGCCTCGCTTTGTGTGAAATTATTAATATGCATGCTTCTTTTTTTTCCCCCTGTGGTGTGTTCATCCTCGGCAGGTGTGGATCTCTCAGTTTTTTTTTTTCTCTCATCCTTTTTAATTGATATCGATGTTCTTTGATTTATCTCCAGTTGTTTCGAGTCTCAGCTTTGAGACGATGTTCACATGAGGAGTCGTTTGATGCAGGATTACTCCCCAAAAAAATGATTAAAAAAAAAAAATAGAATCTCTGGACACGACTTGCAAAACCAAAAAAAACACTAAAGGGTTTTTTTTTTTATCCTTTCCAAATTACCACGTTAATGATGTGCTGATTAGAGGGAGAGTAAACTTTGCATTGCAGTCCAAACGCCTGACTCATGAGCAAACAGAACGTGTGCGAGTCCCAATTTGCATCCTTAATTCCCTCACAGGGAATCAGTCAACTCGTCAGGCTTCTCCTGCTCGTGATCAAAACACCCTCCCTGTCATCCAGCCCCTTAGTGTCTTGGATGGAGGGGGAGAGGGAGGGGGGAAGGGTTGAGAGCTTAAACACCCGCCTGCCCTCCCCCCTCGCATCGGTCTGTACGCCTCAGGTTCATGTACTTCCCAGCGCTAACCAGAAGCAGCTCCGGATGGCTGCTGGTCTGCTGTGTTTCGGTTGTGTTTTTTTCTTTTGCGACGCCTTTTTGCGAGCGTTGCTCTGGACAGTTGTAACTTGTTTTGTATCTGTTGTGACCGGTGACCCTGTTCCTAACCTGACACCCCCCCCTTGTTCTGCGCTTTTTGGATGACTGCTTGATTAAAAACCTCTTTAACAACACCCTCTGCTTTGGTTTTTTCTTTTGCTTGTGTTTTTTTCTGTTCGATATCGTTTTTTTCTTGTCATCTTTGGTCGCGGAGTGTCACATTAACTGCTCTGCTAACAACGTAGAACAGCCTGGCGCAGAGTTTCAGCCACTCCTGAGTCGAAGTCGATCTGTTTCCAAGCCAGCAGACAGACTAAAGAGCAGCCTGACGAAGAGAAACCAGCGAGAAAACTGATTATTGTTGGAAAACGCAGGTCGTCTTCGGCTGAACGTAACTGCAGCAGTAAAATGATTGCATGATCCTTTCTAAAAAATCTTCCTAATTTCTGTGTAATTTCCAAAACTTTTCATCACAGAAAAGTGACTATCAAAAAGATGTTTTTGGCTGTCTTAAATCTGTCAAAAGAACCAAAAGAAACAAGTCAACCAGCTGTGTAGAACTGAGGAAACGCAGTTCTTTCCTTTCATAGCTCACGTCTAATTTTTGCACCACAAGTTGTAAGTTTGAAACCTGTGGTTAAAAGGAAGTAAGTGGACATGTAGTTTCTTCCTCAGTAACCGATAAAAGCTTGAGTAAAATTGTCAGAAAAACATAACATCGTTAACTCCTTAATTTTGTTTTCTTCCCCTGAACACATCATTTGTAACCATCCTCCCCATGAGAGTCTTGTGGAGTGTGTTTCTGAGTCCAGTTGAACGCAGCCTCCTTTTAACTGATGTTTAGTATCCAAAAATGTTCCCAAATTATGTTTCTCAACCCTGAGTAGGTTCAGCCGCTCGCTAGTGCCAGTGAAATAAATTCAATTCATTAAAAAGTCATTAAAATGCAAGCTGACAGTAACAGATACTTCAGAATTGGCAGCAGCGCCGCTCTATCAGCCGCTCATTAAGGAACATGCAACCTCCGAGTTCAATATTGTGCTGCTCGCCAGGTTTGGGTCGGGTGCCTCTCAGGAAAACACACTTATGCTAATAATCCCAAAGGGACCATTAAAAAAATAGGGGGGGGGGGGGTGTTGTTTATTAGCACAATACTGAAAGTTTTAGCTCGTTATTGCCATCTGGGTTTCTCAGGCCTCGCAGGACAAACAGGAAGAAAACAAATAGTCATCCATCAATCTTTCCAATCAGTCAAGTTTCTGAACAGTTAGGGAGGGGGGAGTCAGAGCAGGCCGAGTAAAACATCGTCTGCTACACATATAATCAATGATCTTCCAGGAGGGAAACAAAAGGTCACTCTAGATCAACCTGGAACACGCACACAGATGCTGCCTAACTGGACACAGTCAAGGGTTGAAGCATCAAGGCCAACAACAGCGTCTCTTAATCCTCTTCTAAACGCTTCTATCGAGGAACAACAAAAGAACGTGGGAAAAGTCAGAAATGTTAAATGAATGTCAACGGCAGTTCGGAGCAACGAAGCAACTGAATCCAGATCAAATAGAGAGGTAAAGTTTTGCATGCGACTTTCAATCATTCCAAATGTGACACATCATTGAACGCCATTCATAGCCTTTGGCCTTAAACTTAAGTCAGGGCAGTTGGTTAACTTTGGTCTAGTGACAAACTGAGGAAGAGGAGCACCTCCTAATGCAGCCTGTGTCCTCAAGACTCGACATTTTTCTTCATCTTCTTAGTTGCCTTGTACAAGGACCACCCAAAAACTTTGTGTGTGGAAGCGTGAGAGATTAGCAGCTCAATGGCAGAAACAAAGGTCAGACAGATAAATGGAGGGGCTGAGAAATTGGGCAATGGCAGCGTATTTTTTAAAAACCTGTTTCCCAGCTGCTCTGCAGATTATCAACTCATTTTTTTATAGCACTTTGTCCATTGAAAGCAAGCAGAGGGGGTGCTGGGGGCCACCCCAGATCAGACGGGGCCAAGGCAGAGGACACCCTGCACAAGTCGCCTGGTTATCACAGACAGGGCATTTTCTTGGTCCTGTTTTCGGCAGGATTTGAACCCAGACCCTCTGGAATGCCCCTTAACTCTGTACGCTACGAATGCTGTGCTTGCTCGATAAATTAAAAGGACCAATATGAACAGCCGTTAATGATAAACGTGCCAAAGGCATAGAAGGGCGACTCCTGAATTTCAGAATCAAGTTGGCATCGTTGCATCGTTCCGAAGTGTCCTTGGCTGAACACGTTGCTACGTGTCACCAAAATACCCCCAACCTTCTTAAAAGGGAACGAAGTCAGCTCTTTGTCACCTGCTGACTTGCCAAACTTCACAGTAAAGCAAAATACCGATGGAAAGTTCGCCCTTTACAAGCATAATGAAGTGTAAACCTTTAAAATAAAAGCCTTGGAGGGTTCTCCATGTCTGCTCCAGACTCTAAAGATTATAGTTAGAAATGAAAAGATGAAAGGAAGCAAAGTGCTGAACTGTAAAACACTGACAAACTTTGAGATGAAATTGGACAAGGCAAAGGAGAACACAAGTCTTCTTGTTGCACCTCCAGAAAAAGATGAACAGCTTTTCTTTTCACACACACACACACACACCTTTCCTACCAGACATGAAACAGATAAAGATCACAGCTCCTGTTTTGAAAAGGGTTCCTTGAAGGGAAAGAAAAATTGTAAAGAAATCAAAAATCCAAAGAAAATAACCAACCTTTCTTAACTAGGCAACTGAGAATCTTTTTCCTAAGCCGTCATGCTGAAGAGCAGCGCAGCTCGCTCATCATGTGCAACATGCCAGCAGCTAATGGAAGCATCATCGCGAGCGAAGTTGTTATTGGTCCCATTAATCTGTATAACATTGACTTTGTTCTTTTCCTCGATGGAGCAATTCATCCTGACGAGAGCAGAGGTTTGTTTTTACGCATTATTTTCTTTTTTTCGTGTAATGGGAACATAAAGAGAACCGACCGGAGGAAAAAAAAAACAAACGCGGAGTAGAAAAGTCTCATCTGAGGAAACAACGAGCTGAAACAGAGTCTGCTCCATCACCACGCGGAGCCGTCGCATCCCCCACTTCCTCTCCCCCATCTCCAAAACAAAGGCGCATTAGCGGCCGCGGGGTCGCTCTATTTCTGCTCTACTTTCTCTCCATTTTATGCCTCCATTTCCTGTCATTTACTGAACCGCGCAAAAAAAAAACAGACACACACTTATGCAACCGGGGCGTCATTAGAGGGTCACTTATGAGGCAACGCAGCACACACGCTAACGGCAAGATGATTGAATAGACGGCGACGGTAGTTCGGAGGTTCCACACGTGGCCATCTTTCTTTTTCTACACCCAATGAGTGCTGTCTTTGAGAGCACCCCCCCTCCCCTTTTTGGGTCTTTTGATGTGAGGTAATGGAAAGGACACCACGGCACAGCGCCGCGCCAACAACACACATGTTATATTAGCATTCACAGAATCACATGAAAGGACGAACGAGGGCTGAATCCGAGTACGGAGGCGCAGATCACAGATCTGTGCCAGATCACAGATCATCGTGTTTTATATTCGTTTTGTTCATTGAAAGATTACATCTTCCACAAGGGAACGGAACCTTCTCAGACTGTCTAGAACCAACAAGTTGGGAATCCTTCACAAATCAGTCGTGCTAATAATTAGCTTTCTCCATCGGGCCCGAGGTGAGAAAAAAAAAACAACCTTTCACCACCTTTAACTGCTCCAGTCTAATTTGTTTATAATGACTCGCAACCAAAACCACGGCTGGTAAAGGTTAATGAGGAAGCCATTTTTTAATTTTTTTTCCTCCTGCCGGTAATGTCGGCAGGTGGATGAATGTAGGCCGCGTACCCGTTCCGAGCAAAACACCTCTGACGGCGACGTGACATTTGGAGAAGCGACGACCTGCGGGACGCGTTAAAGAGTGGAGAGAAAAATCATGGGAGTGAAAGATTGCCGAGCTCATTGGTGGAAAACAGATGATGGAGAGAAGAGCGCTGGAGAAATGGTAGACACCCTGAAAGCGTTGCATCACCCCCCCCCTGAAATCCAGTAAACAAATCCATGAAGGATTTCTGTGAAGGACGAGAGTAACGCTGCATCATGCGAACGAAACGTCGCATTAAAGCCTGCGGCGCGATGGTCAGGCTCTCAGTGGGAAGGCTACACACTGTTTGGAGGCATCCAAGGTTATCCATGCGTCACCTCCTGCATCACCCCGTCAAAGCTGGGGGATGGGGGGGGGGGGGGTTTCAGGGACGGCTGGTACCGATCCCAGCAAACAGTGCGTAAAGTGCAGGCGCGGGTCAGGTCGACCCTCCATTATCAGCTGCATGCTGGGGAGGTCCAAGTAAGTGCGAGCAGGAAGAATTATGTGATGGAAACAAAAACACATTACTTCATCCACAGAGTTAGCTTTGAATTAAAAGGGTGTTAACCAAAAAACTTCAGAGATGCGATGATTCTTTTGATAAAACATGATGAAACATCCATCACTGCTTTGTGTCCTCCAATGATTCATTTGGCCCCCAGTGGCCCATGTGAAAGAAACAAACGTGTGTTCATTGGAATAGTTCAGAAATGTCAAACGACCGAGGCCCCAGTAGGGTTACAAGGCCCCGAACCTATAGAGGTGATGCCTAACAGGAGGAGGAGAGTTGGCAGACAGCTCGGTTCATCCTGCAGGTTCCAACAGGCCCAGCATGCTGATGCAGCAGTGAGAGACGCGTGGATCTCCAGTGTAACGTTTCCGTCCTGCTCCCTCCAGGGCTCTTTCCGGGGGGCTCTCTCTCCAGCCCCTCAGAAAGCATCCGCGGCTTCCCAACGGAAGCGCGGCGCCGAGAACGCCGTGGTCCACTTCTTCCGCACGATCGTGAGTACACACACACACGCTCACACACACATCCACACAGTCTGGAAAGAGTTTGACGCCAGCGAGCTCTCGGACCGAGCGACTCAAACTGCCGGCGCGCTTTTACTCTTCCGCTGTTCTTTCATCTCCTGTCTCGTCTCGTTTCCTGTGCTGTAATGTCTCGTGACTGCTCACTAATTCTGTCAAACGTCTTCGCCTTCTCTCACCCGCTGTCCTTCAGGTGTCCCCGGCCCCTCCCAAGTCTAGGGTGAGTTTGCTTTCCATCAGTTTAGAGCTCTTGTGAATAAATCAATGCAAAAAATTGAAGGATTGGTTCGATCGTTGTTGAAGACCAACCACAAGATTAGCAAGCCCAGATAGATTGATGTAGATCACACACACACACACACACACACACACACACACACACACACACACACACACACACACAGTATCTGTGATTACACGTTTTCTGCTGTTTCTAAATTTGTGCTCTCTCTGATGTGAGCACCTGCCTCGCTCCTCTCTCCCTCCCGTCTCTGCTCCTGCTCCCCCCCCACCATGACCCCCGTGACTCCTCCTCTTCCTCCCCCCCCCCTCCCACCCGGGACGGACTCTCCCACCTGCCTCCTCTCCTTCCCATCCTGCCTTCACGCTGAGTAAGAGACATTTTTCTTTCTACTTGTCCCCCCCTTTTTCTCTCTTGTCTCTCGTTTTGTCCAGTGGAGAGCGGCAGCAGCCAAGCTGGGCCTGGTAGGTGGTCTGAAAATGATAAGCGGAGAAAAAAAAAAAACACCGCATGCTTGATTAAACCCCTAAAAGAGCAAGCGAGGTCGCGACCTCGCGGCGTTTCACGAGCGTGACGTCCGCGGCTCCTTCCATTTAGCGCCCATCATCCACTTAAGCCTTCATAATCTGTCCATACATCAGCGATAACGCGCTCTATTCCCTCCACCTTCAGTCCATTTCAGAGTGCATCATGCCCATTCCGCGGCTCTGCAGGGCTGAGCTTTCCGGACCATGTGTGCACACCACGTAGTCATAACAACACCGAGCCCGCCCGCCCGTCCTCCTCTTCATCAGCCTCGTTTCATCCCGCGAAAAAATTCCTTTTTGAGCGACTTCAAGTGAGATTGCATCGCGCTTCAATTTGCCGACTTCGCCGGCATCTAATTTAACGCCGCAGAGGTGTGAAGCAGCAGGTGGCTCGTCGTGGTTAAAATGGAAGAAAAAAGAAAAAAAGACTGACGATGGCCTGCCCACAAATCACTGGTGAATGAACGAGTGCAAAGTAATGGAACAATTTTCCCCAAAAATTAAAGTGAAATAATTGGTCATTACAACCTGAATTAGTTCACAGGAGAAACAATTGATGGGTCTAATTTACAATCATTCAAGAGGCCTTTGAGGAATAACACAGGTGAACACAAGATGGAGGCAGACACTTCAAAATGTACCTCAAATTTAAAATAAAAGTACAGTAAAATAAAGAAATAAGACCTAAATATTCTGCATGTTTCAGACATAACAATAAACAACAGCGTCATCAGCATTTGAATGTATGCAGGCATCAAAAGTATTCTGATCTATAGAAAATTATGATTAAAAAAATCATTGGACCTAGTATAGAACCTTGAGGCACACCTTTTGTAATATTCAGATCAACTAAAAAATAACCTAAATGAACTTATTTTGCATCTCGTGTATTCTGACCATCATGACACAGGCTAGTTTTACCAAACAATCATGTGTTGTTTCAATAGTAATTGTGTTTTCACAGTGATTATTTTTTGACACCATCTGAACGAGTGATTTTATCAGCTTAAGTCGACAGCTTTAGTAATTTTCCGCCGACTTCCCTCCGCATTAAACCTTTGAACCAAATTTTTGCAGGCGTAATTGTGTGTTGGTTTTTGTTCAGCCTGAAAGAGACAATTATTCAAAACGTCCTCTGATGTTTAAACCTCTGACAATTTAAAATATAATTTGGTTCACCGCGGCCGGATGAATTTTCATGCTTTTTTTCCGGGACACTGGGCTCGGGATGTGCCGTCATGCCAGCGAGCGTCGGTACGCGTTTCTGCAAACGTGCAGGTAATGCATCCGTGGCCCGGACACGCTTTTTTTTTTCGGGAAGTCAAACGAGGCCTCGACCAGAAAATACCAGCAAAAAAAAGCGTTTCTCATCTGCCCGCTTCTCATGAATCATTCATGCGGTGTACGCCATGGAAATCATCCCAGAGGTGGAGCACCATAAACCTGTCAAATTAGCAGGGTGCCACAGTTGAACTGCACCTCAACTTTTAGGGGGGGGGGGACTTTCGATGCTCAAATAAATCCGTCCGTCCACGGAAGAGAGAGCGGCACTCTCTCCATGCTTCTCATCGCCCCACGCTGAGCTGAAAATAAATCCCAACACTCCGAAAGAAGAGAAGGTTCTTCCCTTGGCGAGGAAATGATCGATGTACTCTTCTTTCACCCCTGCCAGGGCCCCCAGAAGTCTGCCAAGAAGGCCAGCGCAGGGGACGGCAAAGGCACCCTGACTAGGATCTTCAAAATGGTAAAATAAGACTCGCTATCCAACATTTACTCCACCATTTTCCCACTTTCCCCCCCTCGAGGCTTTCGCTGGGTGGCTTCTCTTGCCTGGAGATGACATTGCACTTTTCTCTTCTCGTCTCCTCGCTCCCGCTCTCTCTCTCCTTCTATCTCAGTGATGATATCAGCAGCAGAGTGAGTAACTGATACGCGGCGGAGCGGGATACTCGAGTTTAACTCGCCGCGCATTTGCGCTCCATCGATACGCTTCCAAGACATCATAATCTCATAACGGCCTCAGCCTGCAGCGGGGTAACTTGGGGTGGGGGGGGAGGGGCTCTCGGACTCAGGATTGATCGCCGAGCATACTCCGAGCCACGCGTTCATTTAATCCTGCTGAACACGGCGAAACCCACAGCACGTCCATCACAGCCGCAGCTAACAAGCACCACCTGCTTCCACGTGGGAAGGAAACGCTGCTTTCGGCATATATTTGCAATATTTCCCCCCCTCCTGTAATGCAACATTGTTATGCCGCGCCATCGATCACTCGCAAAGGCGAGGCGACTCCTTCGGGGCGCTCCGGAGGAGTCGCCTCGCACAAATGTGGGCGGAATATCAACGGGTCATTAGACACAAAAGTCTTCAAAGAGAAACGACCGACGGTGTCGGAAGAAACGTTGATCTATATGTGAGACAACAAGAGGAAGAGTTAGTGAGCAATAGAGAGAGGAGAAATGGAAGGTTTTATGATGGTTAAGTTGAGTAAAGTAGGGAATTTCTCTCAAACTACACAAATTAGGAAACCCAAAAGCATGTGTAGTGGTATTAGGAAAGAGGTGAAATAGTTTCACTACAAGCACATTATGTATTTCAAGTGATAAAATAGTAAATATAGCTCAAGGTTAACCAAGCGAGTGTATTTGAAAATGCAGAAACGGACGAAAGAGTGGAGTAAATATTATAAACAGGGTTGTAAATGTTAGCAGCTGACATGATTTTTCCTCAGCTCAGTGGACTTGAAGGAGAGCGACTGACTCAGGAAGTTCCGATGCTGGTCTGTGCCTCCGAAACTGTGATGGACAGGTTGTTCACGAATACTTGGAAAAAGTCACCAAAAGAGGTTTTTTTTGCTCACAGTTAGAAAGAAAGACGACGAGAATGAAACACGACAATCACTGCTGCTTTCGACTGTTGATTTTTATCCACCGTGACGTCCGTGAGACAGCAGGAGTGAACATGAACCGTGGGTTCAGCTGGTAGGACCAACTTCCACCACAGACTCATAAAAAGCTCTCTGAATCCAAACACAGTCGTTTATTTAAACTGAGAGTGAATGGATCGCTGCTCCTCGGGCTGAGGTGAAGGAACAGAAGACAAGTTAATTATGAAAAGATAAGTTGCCGGAGATGAAAAGGATCGAATAACTCCTGGATAAATGACACTGTGAGTGGTTTTTCATTCTCCCACGCTTCATCGTTTCAAGCCCATTCAGCCAGCACGTCACATGTTCATCAGCACCTAATTCACACTGCTTCATTCACAACCGCCTGCTTTGAGAAGATGATTTGTGTTTAAATGTAATGAAAGGAGCTGACAGTCTTTATGCTGTGTTTTTCCCTCCTGACAGGTTTCAGTTAAACAGCTGGTCCAACTTCACTTCTTATTACTTATTTTGTAGTCATTACTGAGGATGGAGAGGGGTCTAATTCCCCCCCTCCCTCCGGCTCCACCCTTGTCTTTTGGGGCTCGGTTGTTACTGAGCAGCGTGGGCGCAAACAGCTCAGCCTGTGTGGCAGCAGCTCTTCCGTTAATCACAGTTAATCACGACGTCTCAATCCCGAGACTGAAATCAAGCCTGAAGTCCGATTAACTTTTAATGAACGCTTTGTTTCTATTCGTTCTCTTAATGGAAGCTGAAACTATTCACCGTTGTTCTGTCTAATAATCCATCAAAGACTCGAAAAGTTGGATGGAAAAAGTCGAGTTTAGTTTTCTATTTGGAGGCTGATCAAAGAGTGTGAAAGAAAGAGGTAAAGTGGTGAGTTTCTGCCCACGTTTACACAGTCAGCTGTAGCAGTAAGTCACCAATGTTGAGAGTGAAATTCTGATCATCTGAGGGAGGGCCGATAAAACCACGCAGGGTCTCATGTTGGTCCAAAACCTGAGACCTGTCGTTTTTGCTCGATTCAAATTCCCCCTCAAATCCGAAACAACGGCCCCTCCCTCTGTCTTCATTTTGCCCTGTGTCTGAAATGATCTATAGGTTACCATTAGTCAGGCTTCACTGCGACTTCCACCCATTCAATGGTTGTGAAGTATTTCTGATGTCAGGCCCTGATTCGGGAGACGTTGTAGCAGCTGAGACGTCAGGCTGTTACCTAATTGATGGATGGAGCTCTGAGGGAGAACCGAGGTGCCGATGATGAAACCTGATTTGCTGCTTTGCGGCTTCAACTTGAAAACAGGACGACCAAAACTCACCGAGACTTCAAAAAGACGCGACAAAATGGCCGGTAT
>JAUESE010000010.1:15346186-15359759 GCA_032274725.1 Malacoctenus triangulatus
GTGTGTGTGTGTGTGTGTGTGTGTGTGTGTGTGTGTGTGTGTGTGTGTGTGTGTGTGTGTGTGTGTGTGTGGGATGGCTGCAACTTTTTTTCCTCCCTAAATGATGATACAGGATGTGAGCCTGCTGTTATGGTAAAGGAACACAATGGGAGTGTAAGCTGCGGCTGCATGGGGGCTGCATGGGGTCCTGCCTGCTGCATGGCCCGAATGAATGATCCCTTTTTGTTGGCTTTCTGTGTGTGTGTGTGTGTGTGTGTGTGTGTGTGTGTGTGTGTGTGTGTGTGTGTGTGTGTGTTCTTCTTTCACACACTCTGTCATAAGTGTCCACACAGGTGAGCCCAGCTAATGGTTCAGAGGGTGTGTACGTGTGAATGTGAAACCTAAGATTCCAGCCCGTCGTGTTGTTGTCACACGCACGGCCCCAAATGCGCACGTATGTGTGAGGCTACTGGTGCTGCGGGATGGGAGGGGAGGAGGAACTGTGCGCGGCCGCCTCCGCTTCAGAAAACTCTTTAATTGAACGCACGCGAGCGCGCGCGCGCGCACGTGAACGCGCGAGCTCATCCTCGCTCCAACAGGAAGCGGTGGAGACACGCACACGTAACAAAGACGTGTTACGTGTGCGCGAGGTTCGGTGACAAGGACGTCAATGCTGCGGGGCAAACTTTTTCTGCTCCCCCGTTTTTAACAAACACACACACACGTACACGCGCACGCACGCGCGGGGGCTTCTTTCCATTCAAGGCGCGTTCATGTGCTCCTCTAAAACTTCGGTAATCTCCCAGATGAAATGAGTAAACAATTATACGTATACGCGGAAATATTGTAAAGATTCCATCGTGATACGAAGCTTGTTGAACAGTTTTGCGTAGTTCCCCACCTGGTGCACTTCCTTTATCCGTGTGCGATCATGAGAGATGGAGTGGGCAGGAGTCCCAGTCATTGTTTGAATGACAAAAGTCTGAACTCATGAATATTAATGAGGCGACAACAGAAAGTTTCCTCATCTACTTAAATGGGATGCATTAACACGGCGAGTCGCAATGTATTTTATCTCCCTTCTTGATCGATCCACAGTCTATTCAATTGCGATCTTCAATTTAAAGTGAAAGCAACTGTTTGGAACTCCAACCACTTTTTGTAACCCCCTTGTTATAAAAACAGCACATTGCTGTCATGCACATTTCAAGGTGTATACTTTGTTCTTGTAAATCATTGTCATATTTCAGATAAAGACCATCATGTAAATGGATTTTCCTTTAACTGTAAAGCCACATGTCTAGAAAAAAAAGTAATTTATTATAATTAAATATGTTTCAAAAGTGTATTGATATAATGCATCAAACTACTATAAAAAAATAATTTAAAGGCATACAGCCCAGGAGATTTGACCCGGTTTTACCCTGCTGCCCGTTAGATGGCAACAGCAATCTAAAGGTTTTTATGACGGGCTATAATGTCGGCAACAGTTTATGATAACCTCCCTGAAGTTCCCATGTGACTGGTGACAGAGAGAGGTGATGGTGTGTCAGCTTTCTGGGGAATCGTGTAACATTTGGTGTCACAATCCACATGACATGCTCATCACGTTAAAAAAAAACAACAACCCACAAAGTCTCCCAATTGAAAGCAATAGCTGGTGCTGATTAAGTTGTACTTGTGCAAACAAGTCACACGGTCGACGCTTCAGAATATAATCTGTGTCACTTTGTCTCGGCTGAGAAAAATGGTGCAATCCCCTCCCCCACCCACAGAACCTTCCAATCCCTCCTTACAACAATTGGAGCATCTTTTGAACTCAAGTGTTGAATTGCCGACTTCACAGCCCCTCTAAACTGCCTCTGTTTTTGTTTATCCTAATGTGTAAAATGTTTACACGAGCCTACAAATAAACTACAAAGTCAATAAACTCATGACACACCTCAAAAGCTGTAAAATTGAGCCTGCACGAATAAAGTACTAACAAGAGGATTTCCCCGTCGAAATAACGCCTCCTAAAAAACCCAAAGCGCGTCATCCTGCCACTTTGTTCCTGAGTATAAACTCTGGACTCTTTTTTTATCGTTTGAACTGAATGGCGACAATTCCGACGTCACCTGAAGGCAGCACGAGGCGAAACGACGAGCGGCGATAGAGAGAGAGAGAGAGAGAGAGAGAGAGAGAGAGAGAGAGAGAGAGAGAGAGAGGAACCTGTACTGTTTCACGGCACGGGGAGGGAGAGGGCTGAATTTCGCCAGAGACAATAATGCTCCCAAATCAAAATTGGCGTCGTTCGGAGCAAAGTTGAGGCGCGGGTCGCCGCTGTCAGCCGCCGCGGACCTGCCGAGCGGCTCCGCTGGATCTGCACTCTTTACGTTTGCTTTTTTGGAAGAGCTGCACCGGTCTTTTTTTTTTTTTCTCTCCCCCCCCTCCTCTCCTCCCCCCACGAGTGTTCAGAGCTGAGCGGAGCTTTAACTGGTAAGGAAGTGACTGCATATAATTATTATTGTTTGTTATTTGGAGGGTGTGTGCGTCGGAGCTGCGGCTGCTGCCGGAGTGTAATCTTCTGCTATTAGAGGGTTTATTATGTTCTTTTTTCGGGGGTGTAGTTTCAACCCTGGTCATTTCCTTTAAGAGTGCAGGACTGATTAAAAAACGAGCAGCACAGAAGTGGTACATGTGCTGCCAGATAAGGGTCGTTTTGAGGAATGTTGGGCCGATAAGCGAGAGGAACCTTGAAAAGAGAAAAAAAAAGGGGAACCGGAGTCATCCCGTGATACATTCAGACTATATCGAGTCCCCGGAGGCATTCTGATAGTGTCATAGCGGGAGGATGAGAGCGCTGTAAACTTACACAGTCAAACAATCGTCGCGAACAGAGAGGTGAAGTGGCTCCGTAACGCAGTTAAAACACACAGCACACCTTCTATTAGCATCGTCGCTGCGTTACTGCAACAGTCTAAGACGGTGTCTGGATGGAGTCGTTATTGGAGGAGATTGTTATGTAAAAGCTGTTTAACAGTTGATAGAGAGAGGGCGAGAGAGAGAGAGAGAGAGAGAGAGAGAGAGAGAGAGCACGCAGTCGCGCGCACGCGCACGCACGTGTGCTCAAACAGCTCACCTTTACCGTGCGCGTGCTGCGAGGTGAAACATCTTGAAGACAGTTGGAAAGAAAGAAAGAAAGAAAGAAAGAAAGAAAGAAAGAAAGAAAGAAATAAGGCGGTGTCGTTTCTTTGGGTGTTGTTGGAATTTTGACTTCCAGTCGTGGTCTAAATGGGGCTTTGTGTTGGTCTGGTTTGCACACGCATACACACAAACACAGCCAGAAGGCTCGCTTGTGTTCAGCTCCCGGAGCTACTTCTCTGTGGCAGCACACTGGAAGAACGTACAAGTTTACATTTGCATGAGCATCTACTTTGAATATCTTGCCTCACGATCAATAAATAAGTGAGATGAGGGAGTTTCTCGTTTCTTTAAAGGGGCAGTCTGTAAGATATAGCTCATGTTGCTACTCATGCAAAGCGACTAACGAGAAAGTAGTTTGGAAAATAACACATTGAATAAAACTATCAAATAATGTTGTTTTTGTAGGTTAAATGATGAGCTGTTTATTTCTAAGTATGACAAGTCTCTATGTCGATTTAATGAGCCCAATCCAAAGTTTCAGGAAGGAAGTTTTTTATTGCTTATCAGTTCTCTGATAGGATTCTACAGAGAAGACAAAGGTTATGACATCATAATACTGCTATTTTCACCAAGACTTTCTCAGTGGGTTTTTTCCTCAACATGTTTTTTTTTTCCAGAACACCCCACCCCACTTTTGTCTTTAAACATTTCGAGTCTCCAGCTAAAAGATTTGGTTCTAAAAACTGTGTGTTCAGGATGTGTTTCTTCGCGGTGAGTTTTCCCAACTTGATGCCACTTTTTTTTTTACCCCCCCCCCCCCCTCTCCCCGGCACACTGTTTTCCTCTGTGGCTGCTGAAAGATACAGCATTTTCTTCTGTGTAAGGTCACACACAAACACACACACACACACTGGCAGTAAGAGAGGAGCACAGAGCGCAGGGGTGGGAGGAGAGGAGAGGGACGGGAGGAGGGGAGGAGGAGGAGGAGGAAGAGAGACACGGCGTTGTTTTGCAGACAGGATTACATTGTCTCTCTCCCCCCTCATGTCAGATTTCAGACATTATGTTAAACATTTTCTCCTGCAGCCCGCAGCGCTCGCCGCGCGGTTACGCCAGCGAACACATCGCGCCTCTTCGCACCGCACAACAACAGCAAAAAAAAAACAGGATCCAACTTCCCCCCACTAACTGGCTGCTGGATAATAAACAGCCTTAAAGAGCGCCACCTGTTCTCCAGAACATGAATAGTAGCAGAGTTTTCAAGGTAAACACCTTGTCGGCAATGTGTTGGAGGGGAAACTTAGCAACTGCTGATTAGCTCTGTCTAGACTTTAGATTAAACTTGTTCCTTTTTACACAACCTTTGCATTTGTCAGGGTTTTATGTCACAGGACAGTGTGGAACATTAAAAAACTAGAAGAAAGTAGAGAGAAAAAAACAAGTTAAGGTCTATTTTCTAGTGGTTTAGATCTTCCAATCAACAACAGACCAATCAGACAGCGACACACACGTTTGAAAACAGGCAGTAGTGTTAAACTAATCCCAGGTGTATTGAAGGAGGCAGAAAAATCTATTCTACAGTCAAAAAATAGAAGTGAAAATAAGGAGAGACAAGGCTCGCTTGAACTAAAGCGGGAGCGCTTCGTTGCTCCTCATATGAGTAAATAAAACAGTGAGGTCACTTGTTGAGCATTGTAAGGGCTGCGAGGAGTACGACCTGTGTGTAAATGAGGCCTATTGTGGCTATCAGTGGAGTAATGCAAATGGGATCGTTGTCCACGTGTATATGTGGGGTGTCGTCTGATGACAAACCCTGAGCTAAAGGAGAAAAATTAGATTTCTCTTCCTGAAAAAAAGTGTGTGTCACAGACGCCTCATGTTCAAACACACTCGGGTCCCTCAAGAGCACACACGAGTGAAGGGAGGCTTGTTTTGTGTGCCGATGCCTTCCACCATTGTGTGTCCCCTCCTCCTCTGAATAATGCTGCATACATTCGGCTTTTGTCAAAAGGACTGTTTGTCTTGTGTGCTTATTTTTCCATCCTGATGATTATCAAGATGAAACCTTCAACTTTCTGCTACTTCATCTCCCCCCCCGACAGTCCTGACATCTTCACTTCCAAACAGTTTGACCCCCCCCCCCCTCTCTCTTTCCTTATTTCCCACCTATGTAACTGTATCCATAAGAGACAAAAAAAATGATCCCTTTAACTTTTCTTTGCTGGTGTTTCTTCAGTATGTGGAAGTGTTTTATCGGTGTGGCGAGAAACAATGAGGACAAGGCCGGGCTTTGTGGCGGCTGAAATGCATTTTTAACCCATGCCAATGAATGGCGCCTCACATTCCACAGCAGCAGGCCCTTCACTGAATGGCAGCACTAACTCGGCTGTTTTCATTACTCATTACTGCCTTGTGCCTTCTCACCACGGACTGGATGCTCGCTTACCTTGACTCACTGGCAGGAGGAGCGCAACGCCACAAAGGCTTACTGGAAGGTTTTAGTTAGCAGGTAGTATCATCTACTCGAATGTGGGGCAAACCTTTGACCTCCTGATGAGGAGAGGAGTGTCATCAGTTAGTGATAAAGTTTATTTGAGTAACCCCGTGTCAACAAAAACTCAAGTGGTTACTGTATTTGAGTTATATTGAGGTAAATTTAACTCTCGCTAAGTTGGAAGTGGCTTAATTGGGGGGTATTTATGTTTCTGTTTCTCAGTTTGGACTGGGAGAACAAACAATTGCGTAGTGACCGGTGAACTCTTCCTCTTCAAATAAGCAAGTTTGAAAGTAGGATCTCCGGAAGATAAACATTTATTTTAGAGTGCATAACGTCGAACTAACGATAGGAACGATCCAGCTCCGACAATAACCTGCTGAATGACTTCGCAGGATTTCAGGTCGGTTGCAGGACCATGTTTCATGTCCGTCGAGCCCTCGGCCGCCTCTGTTTGCAAACTGTCGGTGAACCAAAGCCCTCCTAATACAGAAGCCTGTGGGACTTTGTTCACCAAGTTCTTTTGTTGTCAGGGAAAAAACAAGCAAATGAGGACGTTGGGGTCACCACCTTTCTGCTGGATGTTTGTCTGAGACAGACAGGAGAGCAAAGCAACAGAAAGTTGAAGATATATTCAGAAAAAAACAGCATAAAACAGTGTGTGCATTTTAGCAGGAAACAACAAAACTGACAATGCAAATAGAAAGCAATATGAGGCTACCAGCGTATTAACGTGTAATACCAAGTCCAGCTTGTCATGATGAATTGACCGACTTCAGCTCTGTAATTCACTTTTGATCCCTCAGCTTATTGTTGCGTCTCAGCCTCACAGTTGTATCTTTACTGCATCGTATAAAAAGAAAACACCTCTTCAAGCAATGTTAGCAGCTCGTTAGCCGAGAACTTAGCGACCATAAAACACATACATTCGCCGAAGAGACCACACCACAGACTGAACAAGATGTTGGACATATGTGTGTGAACGAAAAACAAACAGAAAAACGACTGTGAATAAGGATTAAGGCTCTTTTATGTCTCATCGATGAGTAGGTGAGTAATTGTTCGCTAACTGCACGTTCACTTCAGACAAAAAGGCAATAATGCAGCACGTCAGCAGCAGCTTCAACGCTGCGTCTGCTCGGAAACAACAGAGATTTATGTGTCTGGAATTCGCTAAAACAGCCTTCAGAAAAGCTTTGTTTTCATGTAACGCTGACAAGCATTAGCATCAAGCGAGGTCTCTGTAGGTGGTATCCAACACCTCCCCTAATTCACAAAGAGAGATTTCCAGAGGCCCTCTAATTGGGTTATACATATGTATACTTCAGTCCCAAAAATCAATCCGGTCTGTTCCTCTTTGACTGTAATTACAACCCTGCTCTCGCTCCACTTCCTCATCTCTGTCTGCCCGCTCATGCTAATGTTGCGTGGCTTTAAGCTGTCATGTTTATGGGGGGGGGGGGTACAGGTGAGGGCATCAAGTCCAAAAAAAAAAAAAAAGAGATGTGTGTTTTTCCTGGGCTGAAGTGATACAGACCCTGTTCTGTCTGTTCTTCGTCCCGACCCTGCTGCCTCGTCATGCTTGCGATGCTATCAGCTGCTTCACCGTCACAGCGAGTGCGTGTCGTCCCTTCACAGGGTTAAAAAACTTTCCCCGGGTTATTGAGGTTAGATTATATTCAGAGGCAGCAAACAAGTGCATAAGCTATTTTCACAGCTGCTCCCTTTATTACTATGCAACAACAACAACAAAAAGATCCCAGTATGTTGGAGGGAGAGAGGGGGGGGGGTGGATGGAAGAAGCAATGGTCTTTTTTTTTTTTTTTTTTTTTTTTTCCAGTGGTCCAGACGGCCACATCATTTTAATATGAGGTCTAGCGTCTACTGTGCGGCGATGGCATTGATTCCCGGCTGCATGGTGGGGGTTTCCACTCTGAAAGGGCAATCTCTCTGTGCTAGCCTAGAAACACCGAGCTCCTGGATTAAATTATAAATGAGCCCTCCATGGGAAACGTATTGCTTTCTGCTTCGGATAATCACGGAGAATTTACATCCACCCTCGCATCACCCGAAATGACGCTGGCATGTTTGAAATCCACTCTTTTTTTTCCTTTTGCTGTCGAACTTTGCTAACAGGTGGGTCGCTAATCCCTTCATTTGGACCCTCCGCACAAGCGCGGATCGATACTTCCGAGCCGAGCTGGGTTCTGAAGGGCCAGGCCGCTCAAATTAGACCCCCAAGAAAATGATGTGGTAATCAGAGGATTAAGACGGGAGCAGGGTGAGAGGTTAAAGTTGGCGGGGGGCAGGGCAGGTGCCGGTAGGGGGGATTTAGGCGCAGGGTCATTTCAGAATTTGTCCTTTTGTAACAGAGCACAGAGGGGCAAAAAAAGGGTTGTCGCTTATGTTGATGTTGTCTGTGGTCGTTCTGGAGAAATGTGGCACATGATGGGAATTTTCTGCCTTGAAATCATTTGATTTTTTCACCGAATTTCATTGTTACTCAGATGGAAAAGCCCTTTGAGAAGTTATGGCATCATAAGAAGGGATGCACCCCGATAGTGTCTCATAACCGGTATCCGTCCCTTGGACGGCGTATCACCAAACAAAGTGTTGTTTGATGATGATGGGCGATGATATTTGTCTTATTCATCGAGTGCATTTGGCAAACTAGGACTGGGGAACAAAAGTACCACAATTCCACAGAATTGGCAGCCTTGCCTTCAACCCGAATGTATCATCCTTGAATGGGCTTGTTAAACAGAGATGAAGTGCTGCTTCTTTCTCCAAACACCAAACCTCTGTGCTTGTGTTGGTAGGAAATGTCGATGACAAACATCCAAAAGGGGAAAAAGAGATGAAATTCTCCTAAAACCAATCATCCTCTATTAACCGAATGGTGCTAATAAGGCTGAAAGTCAAACTGACAGAATAAACTCATAGGAAGTGTCATTACGTTGCCATTCGTGTCGGTGGAGCTCTACTGTTTGTTTTCAGGAATCTGCACAGCAAATGCGGTTTACAGCGAGGCAACTTTCACTCGTAGTAAATCGCGTTGAATAGAATTTGTTTCACAAGATCTGTCATTACCTGAGTTTCTTACGAGCAGTTTACAACAGTAAAAACAATATCTGAAACAACGCTGACAAAAAAAACAAAGAACACAGCCTAAATTGTTCACCCAAATAATTCCACGCAGAATGTTTTGATTTTTGAACAATAAGAAACATGTGCGGCCAGTCATTCACAATGAAGTGCACATTTCTGAAATGCTTGAGTCATGAAAGGGTGTGTTTACTGTTGCTTAGTAGTTGCTCGTGTGAGTTTTTTCCTCCTTTGAATGGTGCGTTCGACTGTATTGTGCCTGAGTCTGATGGTCAGACAGCCTGCGGTCTACGTTGGAGGTGAGCAGAGAGCACACGTTCATCTGCAAACTGTAGCAGGACGTGATCACCATTGGATTGGACATCGACTGGATCGGTTGCAAGCTGTGATGAATCTGCCCGCTTTTACTTTCTGATAATGAGTTTTACTAGTCTACGCGGGCGTGTCCGCGCAGCTTTGGGACACGTTCACTCGACAGTAGAACTCATCCCGTCCAGGCTGCAGCTGGCACTCGTTGTCCAAACAAATCATCATTTTAGCAGCCGCAGCAGGGCAGGAGCCATTACTTAAAAAACAGAGTCGTGCCACGCTGAGTGGCTGATAATCTGATAATCGGGGTGGGATATCGACCCCTGTTTATCAGTGCCACCATCTAGTAGACTGGTACACTCCCAGCAGGCCTTGGGTGCGAGCAGCGAGCGTTGGGGAGCGTAACCGCGCACGAGACCCTCGTTCTCGCTGCGTCTCGGGCAGCGTTGTCCATCATCACGTTGATGTTCCGCCTTGGCATGTTTTTGATGAGCTGGTGAAACAAGAGACGCGCCCGATGCGCTCGTTTCATTAGCTGCGCTTATCGGGGTTTTTTGGAACCGACATGGTGATCATAGTTAATAGATTTTTTTGTGCCTGCGTCCATGGACCGACGCTTGGCATTGTTGCTGTGATTGCTGCCGGATTAAAGAAGAGAAATAAGCTTAGCTGGGGAGAAATAGCCCAGAGGACCACGTGGCTGTGATCGGGGATTGGGAGAAAGAGGGGAAGAGAGAGAGAGAGAGAGAGAGAGAGAGAGAGAGAGAGAGAGAGAGAGAGAGAGAGAGAGAGAGAGAGAGAGAGAGAGCGAGGCCGCAGGAAGGAACAGCACTGTTTGTCCAGCCCACATGTCACTGTAGTAGACTATCATTATTGATCCACTGCATTGCACACATGCACACCCTGGTCGCACACACTCATGCCTTATTAGATCACATTAAACCTGCATTTAAGAAACTGTCCTGCCAATTAGCCTGCACTGACACCTTTGTGCTCTATATGTATATTATCTCAGTATAGATTTTATGTGTTTTTTAAACACAGTCGTATAGAGTCCAAATGAAGCAGTGACCTCTTTGCTGACCACATAAAAGGTCGTCGTTCAGGCGAAACGACACATGACTTCCTGTAGTCACCAAATCATCCATAAAATCAGCTTTGATGCCTTTACATTCCATCTCCTCACCTCCTCCCACTGATGGAGGAGAGCTGTAGTCATCGTATGTAACAGAAGAGGTGTAGGTGTCTGCACATGTTGTGTTGTGTGTGTGCGTGCGTGTGTTCTGCCTGTGCTTGAAAGGGAGGGGACACGGCACCCAAACTTAATCCAAACTCACAGCAGCCCAGAGGGCATTAAAGGGTGGGTGGGGGTGGGGTGAACTGTTGCCTCAGCAGAGAGGAGCCTCCTTTTTTTTTGTTTTGGCAATCTGCTCTCGTCAATAAAGACGCTCTCTGAACAGGAATGGAGGCAAAAAAAAATGTCAGAAGGGCCAAAATTTTGTTGCATTGCGGGAAGTGGTGTGGCCACCGAGCGTGTTTTTGAGCAGGAGCAGACTGAAACCTCTCCAAGTTTTACATCCAGGACTCAAAAACAGGAAAGTCACAGATCACCTCTTCAAAAGCACTCGCAAATATTTGCGCAGTTTCATTTCCACCCCCCCACACGCACACACACACACACACACTCTACCAGGTAATCTCCCACAAGGAACTCCGGTTGTTCCTCTGCAGTTCTCTGAAAACAGTATTGAAGGACAACACACGGACTGCCTGTTAGCAGCTCCTTTAAACGTCTCAAACTGGCCCGTTTCTCCTGCTTTGTTAGCATCCTCCTTTCATAGGAGCCCCCCCCCCACCTTCCGCTTTTCCTTCACAGAATCGGGGAGAACTGAAGAGAGTGAGCGTAGTTAGTTCCGACTGGAGCTCGGTGATGTCGCATGTCTGACTAACTTAGGGAAACAAGCTGGAAATGTCTCCAGGCTACTGCAGCTAATCATTCAGCCCACAGAGGAACTGATCGTTAGCCGCTGATGTCAGCCTAACCTTGCCGCGATGGCTTTCAGCGCGAGTGTGTGTGTGTGTGTGTGTGTGTGTGTGTGTGACCGTGTGTGTGACCGAGTGAGTGAGTGAGCGAGTGAGTGCTTCATATGAATGGAAATTTAGCCTTTCCCCCGTCAAAAAAAGCCAATCATTATGGAGAATAGATGCATGATTCATTTTATCCCGTTCCAGGATTATATTATCATCAAAACAATTTGTTTGACAAAGTCAGACCAAAATAAGAGACTAGAGAGCTTATTTTTAAATGACAGAGACTCCTTTTGACTGGCTGCGTCTTTCATGGGAGTGGAGAAGGCGTAAGCGTAAAAAAGAGAGATAGAAGAAGAATAGACATGCCTCTCACAAAGGGCAGATCCACTCATATGGAAATACAGAGGGCAGCGTGACTTCTCTTTTACCCCAGAAAAAAAAAAGAAAGAAAAAAAGTTGGCTTCCTTAAAAACGAATCGAAAGACTGACTAATAGGAACAAGCGACCATATTTGTACAAAGCTTTAAATACACCAAAAGGCCAAACGGAGCCAAAAGAACCAAGTTTGGGCAGTGGCTCTTTATCTGTGAATAATAGCAGAGGGGAAATTTAGGCCGCCGCTGTCAGTCGTACACTCGGCCGCCTCCTGCCAGTGTGGGGAAACATTTACGGGGAGCGCCAACAGGAGGGTCGGGCAGGCTCCGGGGGGGTCACCGAGGACAGAGGTGGGGAAGAGGAGGAGAGCGGCTCGGGGGCTAATGAGATCACCCCGAGTACACATGTGGTTCAGAGATGCACTCCAGCCCCTGAGTCCGTCTGCTCGCAGGGCGTAATGTGGATACACGAGCAGGTTGCAGGTCAGATGTATCCGTCATCTGTTCTCCTTTATCATCGTGGACGTTTAGTTTGGGCTCCTGCTTTGCCTGAGCTCTGTATTTACATTCAGCGCGGCCGAGACGTCGCAGTCTGTCGGCAAAAAAAAAAAAAACACCGGGTTGTTGAGACTTTGAGTGATAATCATCACGGTGGCCCCCAGATTTGCAGAGATCGCTGCCTCAAAGATGGACGTGTTATACGATAATGAAGGGAGAACATGTCAGTTTTACACATCAAAGTCCGTGTGCAGCTCCTGCCGTGTCCAGATCAAGTAGATAAAAGCTTGTGCGTGTCCACGGGGGAGATATGAGAGGTCAGATGTATAGTCTCATCACTTGAGCATTTCGGTTTGAACTAACAACTCCTTTACTCAGTGGAAACAAGTGACGGTCAGGAAACATCAGGTCTGTTGGAAGCCATCATCTCCTGGCTGTGTTTGCAGTCATAGAGTGTGGTCGATCTAAATGATTAGCCACATCATCTCATGATGTTAGATAAGGGGCCAAGTATTTTTGTTTACAAAATTGGAGCAGTAGAAATGGCATCTTCAAGAACAAAGGTCCATTTGTAAAGTCATTCAGTGACATCCAAGTGATGATGATATGTTTCCTGTTCCTCCAACTTCTGGACCATTTTTTTAATCTCAATATCACACAACAGAATGAATCAAAACTTCCCTCAGATTTCTAATTTCTCCAAATGTGTCTCTTGGTTTCTCACAAACCTTTTTGAGGGCCGAAACTGCCACAACTGTGTGACTATATTGATGTAATGTTGATTACAATCGTAAACAATTCAACAAGTAAAATCTGTAACTATGCGACCCACTTCCAAACTATTGACACCGTCTGAGACCTCACGTTTGTTCATCAGCACGGTGGTGAAGCTGCAGTGCTTCTGTCATCGCTCGTCTCCAGATGTCATCCATTTGTTTTGATAAAGGTCTGAATGAACAACTGGAAGGTGGACGGGGGCGGAGGAGGTCTGAGCGGGGTTTTTTCTTCCCTGCAGGTAACTTTGAAATCAGCGTCTCTGTCCAGATCATTGTCGGTTCTCTGGGTAATGCTGATATGCCAGAGTTGATGAGGTATTTGTGGAACACCGCGGATGCTTCCTGGCTGGTTGAAGCTGCATTGATTTTTAAAACTATTTCCAAACAGCCCCGAAAAAAAAAAAAAAGAAGAAATCTGAATTAAGACTATGGAAAGGGATGGCGGTTCAGACCTGGAGGGATTGTCGGGTTACATCAGGTTTGAAATCTGCCGTTTCTGTTAAGTGCAGCCTCGTCTTTTTTGGCCCCCTCGTTGTGCTCGCCGGGCTGCTGTCTGCTGCTCCCTTTAGCTCCCAGCTGCCTCTCCGTCCGTCTGTTGCTCGGGGGCCTCGCAGTCAACTACACAGGAAAGAGGAGACCAAAGATGGGGAGCTTTTTAGCACCCCCCCCCCCCCCCCCCCCCCCCCCCCCCCTCCCTCGCCAACCCCCTCCTTCACCCCCCCTCCCCACCTTCATAACACCACAATACACACACATGCGCTCAACCCCACCGCCCCAGCATCCACCACCACTACCACCATCACTCGCAGCAGCAGCAGCATTCTCTTGATGTTTTGTAAAGAATCCCCCAGCACGCCCCCCCCCCCCCCCCCCCCCCCCCC
>JAUESE010000010.1:15553094-15564183 GCA_032274725.1 Malacoctenus triangulatus
TATCTGACGCCATTTTACATCCATGTGTGACTGCTGGGTCAAATTGACCCAAACAGTATCTATGTGATATAAACATGGAGGGGGGGTTCACAGATATGTTAGAGGAACAATTTTCAAATTGTAGGTTGACAACACTAACTAAGGCAAGCAGAAGAAATTTCATACTGAAAAAATACTTTTAACTGTAATTTCTCGACCTTGAAAATCTGACACGGGTCAATTTGACCCGAAGGACAACAGGAGGGTTAAGCCTAATGAGATCCCTTTAAGTTGCTGCAAAAAAAAAAAGATCAACTCCTAAAGGAGACATCCAGCGCTGCGTTCAGGGCCAACACAGCGACTCGGTTCATGCACGAGGATCCCAGAACTGCTGCAGATCCCGCGTGTTTTACAGTACGGCACCATAACCGAATCAGGTGCACGCACTGACTCAGATGAACACAAAAATAGACCGAGGCAGGTATTCTCTTGCAAAGCGCGCATACTGATAACTTCTTTCCCCCCCGAACGCAATTTCCACAATGAGCCGTTTTATCAGGATCCAAACAGATTCCCCGCGACTTTGGTTTCTGATCCAGCACAAAGGCTGGGAGTCGTCGCCGCTTTGTTTGTTGATTCTCTGTCAGACATTGTTTGCTCGGTTTGAGGTATTTTGGAAGGGTATTAAACCTTACGTTGGAGTTTGCGCGCCTGAGTTAGAGTGTGTGTGTGTTTTTTATTTATTTTTTTTTTTTCTCCCAGAGACTGCAGGCACACACCGGGATACTCAGCAGGAGCTTTGTCTTTGTTTTGCGCTTGACGATGATCTCCGCGCCGCCACCGTACACAAGCCCGCGGAGCGACGACCAGGAACATGCGACGCCTGACAAAGAGGAAGGGGGGAGGGTGGTGGGGACCCGTCGAGGGGAAGGAAAAGAACCACAGGTGTGTTCCCCTCCTGAGCGTGCACACGTTTGGAGGTAATGACACACCGTGGGGCTTTGGAGGTGAACCTCAGAGAAAAGATCAAACGCACGCCAGCTCTCAGATCAACATGCAGCCCCACATTTGACGCCAGATCTTTTTTTTTTTTTAAACGCGGACCGACGCGTCTCCGTCGCTGTGTCTCCACACGAACGCACTCCGAGTAATGGTCGGACTTGTGCCTCGCATTCCCGTGCGGACGCCGAAAACGCGCCTGTTCTATCGCGGCAGACGCGAGTTATGGAGGTTAATGCCGCTTCCCCGCGTTCCCCACCAGCCCAGGTAATTTTGTTATTCCGTTTGTGCCCCGTGTCTACACCCACCTCTGTCTGCTGTACATAATGGTCCCAGCCCTGGGAGGAAGCAGGCATTTACTTATACAAAACCTTGAGGAAATCCCTACCAATCCTCGGGGCTCACGTTCAGCAGCGCCCAAAACACAAAGGCTATGCAAATCTGCCCAGCCTGCATTTATCTACCCTCGGTTTCCGTTTGCACCACGGGAACCAGCATTGTGCCGTGCGTGGCGATTATCGCATGTAATTTACATAGAATACGCACAGGAAACAGTGCACTGATCTCTAACAAAGCAGGGAAGAGTCTCTATCGGCTCAGGAGCTATCTGACGGCGCAGCAAAATTACAGGTTTAGCTGTGGGGTATTAAACCTACAAGGTGTTTTTTTATTTCTGGTGTGCAGGGAACACTATCTCCTCCAAATGTTGCTTGTTTATCTGCCTTGTTTGTTTTATAACCCAACTCCAGCAGCCCCTTCCCGAGGAAGCCGCGTCTTCAGCCGGGCTAATCTGCCCCTCTGCCTGTGTTTCCTTTGTCACTGAATCCATGTATCAACACAGCGAGGCGCGGGCAGATCGAGGAGGTGTGTAATTGCACAAAGACACTCATGCTAATATAGCTCGGGAGAGAGTGAGTGTGTGTGACTGACTCAGCTGACACGAGGCATGTTGCGAGCGTGAGGAATGGGAGTTATAACACTGCGGCAACGGCTTCGCCCGTACAAAAGCCGGTACTGTAAGTGCTCGATCGGAAACTTGAGACATGGGGGCGCGACGAGAGATCAGATTCCTGATGCAGACGCTCCCCTCCGTCGGGAGAGCCCGCGGTAGAAATCCCCGGCGACTTGCAGTTTACCTTCAGCTACCGGGGGGGGGTTACGTAGAGGTCAGCGTATGCAGTGTGTAACTTTTAACCCTCGCGTACCGGCACCGCATACTGAGGGAGTGAGCACCGATGACATAGTTCTCAACTAAAACTACTTGTCCAATCTTCTATTCAACTCAACATGAAGACACACTCTGGTGGACACCCCCACTCTCACAAACACACTAAAGAAGAAGACGTAAAGCTGAAACATTAAGCAGTGAGGTTCGCTCTACATTGGAGGGAGTCTCTTAGGAAATCGCTTCACTTTGAAAGGACGACAGCTGGATAGTTCACTTTCATGGGACAGGTGTGAAAGCATTCAAACTCTGCAGTGAAAACTGATGTGTTCAGTCCAACACGTTGGAGTCTCAATCTTTCAGACTCTTTCTGTTTGAAGGGGTTCATTCTGGCCAATCGATGAGCCGAGTTTCCTTCTTCCTGATGATTAAAGTGAACGCTTCAAAGGATCAGCTGTTGTAACTTTATTGTTGACACTACTCTGGCCCACTTTCAGAGGAGCAACGTGGAAGTGAACCAAACCAAGCAAAGGTACGATATTTTTCAGCATTCACAGCACAATCGAAACAATCCTGGTATATAAGCACCTTTTTCTGGGGAATCCTGGACAACTTCAAGAGGGCAAAATCTTGGTGACCCCCGTACAATCTCTGGCCAGCCCCCACAATGGGGTACCGAACTCCGGGGGTCCCCTTCTGCTGGTTGGAAGAAACAAGTGGCGGCTCGAAGAAGCGACAAAATAAGCAGAACAAGTCTGACGGTGTGAGAAGTTGTTTGATTAATCAAAGAAAAGGAGCCAAATTCTCCTGTCACGCTCCGCGAGTAACAATGCAAACATTCATTCGAGGGGAGATGAAAACAGTCAACGGAGTGGAAAGGGAAACGGCAATGGTTTCTTCTGCAGCAGGCCACGCTGGATTTTGATTGACCTCAGACGGTCGGTGAAGGCTGTGGAAGGGAGCCAACAAAACCTGCACGCACCGACAAGTGAACCCTCCGTCCTCAGAGTCCTGCTTTAATGCACAAATCTGCTTCAATCGGCGTCCTGAGATAACGTTTTTACCTGCGCACACGTTCGCCCATTAATTCACGCCCCCTAAGAAGCCGGCGAGTAGTATCGTAACGATCACATTTGGGTTATAACTCAAGCTCGATTACGGCCGTTGCCAAGTTCCACTTGAGCAGAACAGACACCCATCTGATTTTGTTCCAAGAAGACAGGCGAAAGTACACTGCCGTCATTAATATAACACTGATTCTTTCAGAGCGGCCGTCCGAAGGCCAGTCACAAGCCTAGCATGGGTTCCACACAGCACAATAGGCACTCTTACAGGCTTATCACCCCAGTCATCTTCATCATTAGAATAATCATTGGCGGTATGATGTGGCTCAGTCATCAGTTATAAGTATGACACCAGTGACTGTTCTTGCTTCCAAAAAAAGAAAAGAAAAAGGAGAAGAAAGACAAACATGAAAGTGGGCCTGTTATGAAATGTATCCTACGAGTGAAATGTTTTGGATCTCACCTCGGCAGCAGATGAATTATGTGCAAGAATGAAAAAACGAACGCTTGTTCCATTGGATCAGGTTTTGATGCTGGTGTGATTGTCTTCCTGCCTGAGACGGGCCCGGTCCTCCGATCGGTGGACTGATAGGCCACCGGCTCTGGTCGGACAAGTCACACGACAGACATGGGCAAGACTACTGAAAGTGTTGCAGTTACCTGACTGGTTGTGTTGCCCGACTATGCGTTGGTGCCGACAACGTGAGCGATGGAGTGTGACAACGTGGGTGTTTTGCATCCACTGGTTTCTGTGGTGAGTGAAGACAGGCTTGTAAAGGCCTTGATGGTTGCTGCAAGCAAGACCGGACATCCTGTGAGGAGGCTATGTGGGTGGTCATGGGAGACGGTGACCTGTTCACAACACATGGAGTTAGCAGTGTTTGAGTGCACATATCATGAACTAAAGAAAAAGGCCCTCTGGAAATAGGAGAAAGAACAAGTTCTTTCTGTTCTAACTAAGCACACATCAGCAGTAGATGCTTGAGGATTTGCTTTGAAACAAAGAGGGGCGGTCTCAGTGAGGTCTCCAGAGGTTCAGCCCCCCGATTAGAGAACCATTATTCACCAAAGAGAGAAAATGTCATTGAAAATATGTAACTGTTGTATTAACATACAGCTTCAGGTTCAAATGTGTATCAAGTGAATTCTTTATTTCTCCAAAACCCCTTAAGGTTGGGTCACAATAATCCAAACAGGGGCCACTAGTTGCCTATGTCTGTTTCATAAGAGAGACAGGAGGTTTGAATTAGCTATAAAAATCTAGTCTCAGTTATGTTTCTGTCAACATTGTCAGTTTTAGATGTTAAACTTGCTTTTCCTTCTTGAAAGAGCCAAAAACATCACTCGAAACATGTTTTTTTTCTAAAAGATTTCAATTAACAAGATGTTCAAAATGCATCATCCTTTAACACCTAAAACTTTGAGTAAATATTCTTTTTTAACTTTGAAGAAAAAATGTATTCACTAAACTTTATTATTTTTTTCGTCTATCTACAGGTATAATGTTTTACCTGATTTATGTTTGCAGTTGTTTTTAATACACAGGAGTACAAAAAAACGATACTTTTCACCTGAGTCTCTTTCAAAGCAGCTCACCAAAAAAACAAATGTTGTGTAAAGTGTGTTGTCACCGAGAGGGGGGGGTCAAGGGAAGAAAGAAAGAACACACAACCACCAATGTGCGACTGTTAACAACTGCTTTGGGGTTTATTTTACAGTTGAGAAAGAAATGAAACAAACTAATCGGTGCTAAAAAGTTTTTTTTGTTTTTTTTTTCAACCTTTTCATTTTTACAATATTGTCGATAAAACATTGAAATGTATAGTCATTGTGCATCGCTTATTTATTTTCCACACCATTTCATGCATCAGTTTGGATGCAAGTATAATTAAAATCATTTCTGTAAACCAAGCCAAAGAAGCTAAATTTGTATTTTCTTTAAAAAAGGACATTTTTGTAGCTCTACAGCATATATCTATGTACATCATCTGTTTTTATTTTTTAGCATTTTTGTATACAAAATGACAATATAAAAGTTAGAGAATGCACACACCTTAAGATACAAAGAATGTGGAGCCGTTTCCAATGGGAGGATATGTCTTATGGAGTACTGACGTTTCACTGGTAATCATTTACACGCGACGGACTGTTCTCTTTACAGTTGAAGAAAGCGACACAATTTAGAAAGAGAAAGTTGTAACAAACCATACAACTGGAAAATTGCTATAAGGTGATACTTCACAACAAGGAAAACTTTTTTTCTGTGGGTTTTTTTTTCTTCTTCTTCTTTTTTCTCTGGAGTAAACTTGCATACTGATGGCCGTTCTTTTTCGCTGATTGACTCATAACCAGAAGCAGCATTTCTGTTTCCAACTCCCCCCGAATGTTCAACATGATCTCTTTTCTCTTTTTTTTTTTCCTTTGACTTCGTCTGATACACCGACAGATTTAGGAGCAGGCCATTCATCATCAAATTAAAAAAGAAAAAAAGAAAAACAGGGAACAAAAAAAAATAACATTGCAGTGACAGAAACCCAGAGAGGAGGGGGGAGAGGGAGGGAGGGAGGGAGGGCGGGAGGGGGAGACGATAACTCTTGATCTTTTTAAAAATCGGATTTTGACAAATGCAAGATATTTCAAAACATGTCCTCTTTACAAATTCAAAATTCAACTGTCTAAGGTGCTACTTCAGTCTCTCAGGGAATTTTTTCTTCCATTCTTTTGGTGTATACATTTAATTTTTCACCTTCTTCATTATCAAGTATTATACAGTTTTCTCTTCCACCAATCCTTTTCCCGCTCGCCAACTTTTTACCATTGAAGCAGTAGTTGTATTTGCCATGAAAAAGATTAAAATCTTGTGTTTAACCTTGATTCACTAAAATACATGCACAGATCAGACAAATAGCATATAAATATATTACAAAATAAGTGTAAAAAAAAAAAAAAGCTTGGCAAAACAAAAAAACAAACTCAACATGAAAAGACATGGTCCAGTCAGGCAGTTATCACAACGAACAAAAAAAAAAAATAAGACTGATTTTTTTTTTTTCATTTTCTGGCGGCTCAGTTCGGCCCAGTGCAGTAACTGTGATCAATGTCTTTTTAGTGCAATGAGATTCTAGTCAGTTCCACAGCTGTCAGTCCGTGCGCTCAGGCTCCAGACGCGCCCACTCTAAACCTTCTCCATTTTGTCCAGCTTCTCCAGTTTCTCCAACGCGGTGACAAACACCAGGTGGTCCTCGGGAGACTTGCCGTGGGTCTTGCTGAGGTGCAGCTTGACCGCGTGCTTGCTGACGAATGTCCGATTGCAGAGTCTGCACTGGTACACGGCGCCTGTGTCGTCCTCCGGCGTGGTCAAGGCCGACAGGGGGCTGCCGAATGTCATTTTGTCTGTGATCACCTTTGAGGCAGCCTGCTGCTCCCGTAGGTGCTCGGCTGACAGCTTGGACAGGTCCTTCAAGCTGAAGCCCAGGTGAGACTCCAGGTGGCTGATGTAGGAGGAGGGAGTCCTGAACTGCGAGGCGCAGTCGCCACAGAGGAACACGGGCTGGCACGAGTCCATGTTCTTGAGGAACTTGGTGCCGCCAGTCCGTCTGAGCTGGTACTTGACGTTGGCCAGCCAGTGGGAGATGGTCGTCATGGAGAGGCCCGTGAATTTACAGATGTGGACCCTTTCCTGGGGGCCCAGGTCAGTCATGGCGTAGCGGCCCTCGGCCGTCTCCCTCAGGCTGGAGGCGAACTGCGCCTGCAGGATGAGGAGGTGCTGAGGGTTCCAGTTGGACTGCCGCCCTTTCCGCTTCTGCACCGGCGACAGGTCCTCCAGGGCGTCCTCGAACGCGCTGCCGTCGGCGTCCGACTTCTCGGAGATGGAGGAGGGCGTCGAGGACTTGGGCGTCAGCCTCCCCGTGAGATTCTTCACCATGTCGGAAATGTCCATCAGGGCGTTTTCCCTCAGCGGCGAGGAGACGGAGTCAGGGAGGGAAATGAGGGGCTTGTTGCCGTTCACGCTATTATTAGTCAAAAGCACACTGCTGCTGTTGTTATTGTTGTTGTTGCTATTTGAGTTAGACTTGTTCCTACTCAGGTCGATGGGCTGGTCATTGTTTTCGTACAGTGGGAAGTGGTTGACGGACTCGGCCGGCTTGCCCTGAGGAGTTGGGTTGAAAGCCGGCTTGTCCATCATGCTGTTGCTGATTTTGTAGAGCATGGACAACGGGTCGGCAGCTGGGCTCACCGGCTTGGACGCCTTTCCCAGGTGCGTGTTCATGATTGACTGGAGGGCGCTGAGGGGGTTGATGAAGGGGCTTTCAGGCGAGTGATCAGTGATGATGCCAAGACTGTTGCCGTTAGTCACGGGCGACTGGCACGCCTCCGACCCGTTCTTGGAGTGGTTGCTGTGGCCGTCCACGAGGCTCTCTTTGGGCTCCTTCTTGCAGATCAGCTCTGAGTCCACGCTGCCGGGGCTGCTACTTCTCATACCGGACGGTTTGCCTCCCGAGAGGTCATTGGGGGAGCTTAACTGCTCCCTCTGCTCCCTCAGGGCAGGGGAGGGGGACTTCACTAACGACGGGGGCCGGCACCGGTCGTGGCTCACCATCTTCTCCTCCTTTTCCTTCTTCACGGTGGCAGCTTTTCCCGTCACTTTCTCCACGAGCTCCTCCATGGCAGTGACGTTGCTCCTGAGGGGAGTCGGGGAGGAAGGACTCCGAGGCGAGTGGATGACCGAGCTGGGGTCGCTCACAAGGCCTCGCAGGCTACTGTTGTACATGGGCTGCATCTGGACGCTCTGGACCGTCGGGGGCAGGATGGTGGCCGAGCTCTTCATCGCGCCCTGGAGTTGGTAAGCGGCGTGGATGCTGGGGTAGCCCCCCCACGTGGGTGTCCCCGTCTGGGCTTTGCTGATGGCACTGGATACCGTATTCTCCAGGGATTTTAGAATATCTAAACCCTCTTTCGGAGTTTCCTCCAGATCTTCCTCTCTAAGGTATTTATACGACGTGGTGTCTGTCTCAGATTTCTCACCCGAGTCGTCTTTCTCCTCCTTTATTTTCCTCTCCACCGGCTCGCCGCCCTCTGCTTTGTCGTCCTCGCCCACGTCCCTTTTCTCCTCGGAGCCAGAGGAGAGGGCGGGGGACACCGGCTGGGACTTAACACTACTCGGGACGGGGAGCCTGGTGGTGGTCGGGGGCAACGGGATGGACTGGATCTTCTCCTCCACCACCGGATCGAAGACCAGCTGCTTGCCCTTCTTGGATGCACAGTTTGTGACCTTCAAAAAGTGGCCCGTGACCATCATGTGGGCGGTCAGCTGCTGCAGCGTGTCGTGCGAGCTCCCGCACTCCATGCATTTGAGGATCTGCGCTTTGCGAGCCTCGAACTGCCACGTGTAGCTGGCGCCATTCTGGTAGCCGTACCGGTTGTTCGGCGTCACGTAAGGGTTGGCCGCCGCTTTCGCGTCTTTGCCAACGTCCCCGAGAGACACGCCCCCGCCGCCAACGCCACCGGCGTGGATGGAGTCCGGGGAGCACGGGGAGACGATGGCGTCTTGGATCGCTCGCTTCTTCGCCGAAGTGGGCACCAGCTTGGTGGCCAAGGCCGGAACTGGTTCTTTGAGAGGCACTTTCTGGTAATGCTTGGTCTTGATCATGTGAACGCTGAGGTCCTGCAGGGACTCGAAGGAGTGGCCGCAGTACATGCACTTGAGCACTTTCTGGGCGTCCTCCTTCCCCTCCATCTCCATCAGGGAGCGCTTGCGCGGCTTGGACCAGCGCTTGCCCTGCTCCTCCTCCTTGTCCTTGTTGTCGTCCCGGTAGTGGCCCGTCTCGTTCATGTGGACCGTCAGGCCCACCAGCGTGTCGTAGGCCGCGCTGCAGTCTTTGCAGCGGAACTTGCTGGCGCCGGTGAACACGGAGCCGTACAGCTTGTTGTTCTGCCTGTACAGCTGCACCGTGCTAAAGAGGCTCGGCTCGGGCAGGAGGTGGTACGGGGTCTGCTGGAGGGTCTTGGCCAGCGCCGCCTGGTGCCAGTCGTAGGCAACGCCCCCACCGTTGCTGGCGGCGCCGCCACCGCCCCCGCTGCTGCTGGTGCCGCCGTGGCTGCTCACAGAGCTCGCCGCCGTGCCGTTGGTGTTGCCGCTCGCACTGCCCGTGTGGTTGACGGCGGCGCCAGAGCTCCGGCCGTTGTGGTGGCTGCTCGCCAGGTTGACCGCGCTGCTGCTCTTGTTTGCAGTCGTGGTCGTGGAGACGGCGGCGGCGGGGACGGGCTCGGGCGTGGGGACGGCGCTGTTGACGCTGCCGGCGGCGGCGGTGGCGGCAACGGGCTTCGATTTCATGATGTCCATGGTGATGCTGGACCAGGAGGCATCGGAGATGAGGTTTGCATAGACGGCTTTCATCTGCGCCAGGCTGTCCTGGAAGGAGAGGCCATTGTTCGGACGGAAGGGCAGAGCTCCGCCCTCCCTCTCCTGGCCGTCCCTGGAGGAGGTGCTCTTGAAGTCGGCGAGGCGGTCGCTGGCGTCGCTGAGTGGCGACCCGTAGCCGGCGTCGGGGTTTGTGCCGTTGCTGAGCGGGGAGTCCCTGTAGCTGGGCGGCTGGCCCCCGTCCACATCCTCCTCTTCCTCGTTGCAGAGGAACTCGGTGTCCTGGCCGTCTAGTGACAGGCCGTCGTCCTGCAGGTGCTCTTCCTCATCGTGTGCGCCTGCCTTAAGCTCGTCCTCGGGCATGTACGCTGGAGTGCAGAGACAGAGAGCGAGAGTAGGGGGGGGGGACGGGGACAAAAATGGAAAGGGGTGGGGGGGAGGAGAAGAAAAGAGGTCAGCTCAGTGAAATTAAAGATTTACAGCACACTAACAGGACCACTGTCAAAATAACATGGACTGAATACTCAGTGATGGGAAATGTAAGCTTTTATTCGGACCGGATGTGCGCGGCTGCATGCATGCATGCATGAGTTTGTGTGTATTTTACACACATGTGGCTCTGAAAGCCAGCGGTGGAAAAAGCCTCCGAGGGAAATATAAATCACTGAGCTTCTGACAGTTGTCCCTTTCCTTCCCAACTATCTATTCCTCCACACATGCCTCGTGTTCCCCAGGAAATGACTGGCTGTTTGGCCTTGTTAGCCAGCTGCATGCTTGCATGTTCATCACCCCCCCCCCCCTCTTCCCCGTTCCCTTTCATTCACCTCCCCCCCCTCTCCCTTATCCAATGCTTTATTGCATCTCACTCATGCAGCCCATGAAGTTCAGCTCCTCACATGCTCAGGTTACGCAACTCATCAGGGAAGGGGGGGGGACAAAAGGCTAATTTGGAGATATCACAGTTTTTTTTTTTTACTCTTCCTGATGAGCCGAAGGTCATTTTCATTTGCGCTAATAGGCAGGAAGCAAAGCGGCGCTCGGGAGCGAGAACGCCGTGCCGACTGTTGGGGGGGACGGAGTCTGCAGCAGACTGTGATCGACGGCGCGCGCGCGGATGACAGAGAGAGGAGAGCGGGCTGATGATCAAAGATGAGATCGGTGGTGGTGGTGGTGGTAGTGGGGGGGAGTAAGGAAACTAAACAGGTCTGGGATGTAACAGGTTCAACTTTAAAAGATGGAGAGGAAAATTAGATGGAAGGTTGGACCGGGGAGGTGCATGTGCAGGCTGGGGAAGACACGGCGAGCATCGGTAAGTAGGAGAGACAGGAGGTGGTTGGGGGGGGGTGCAAGTGAGTAAAAAGAAGATGTGGAGGAGAAAGAAAAAGTGAGCAGGAGGTGGTGGGCTTGTTAGATAGGAGAAGGAGGGGAGGGAGTTGAGAGAGAAAGAGAGAGAGAGAGAGAGAGAGAGAGAGAGAGAGAGAGAGAGAGAGAGAGAGAGAGAGAGAGAGGGCGAGAGAGAGA
>JAUESE010000010.1:15600314-15616145 GCA_032274725.1 Malacoctenus triangulatus
CGGTAACCAGCGGCTGTCTCCCCTCCGTCTGTCTTCCAGATTCGTCGGCGTCAACGCGTCCGATATTAATCACTCGTCGGGCCGCTACGACCCCTCGGTGAAGCCCCCCTTCGACGCCGGCTTCGAGGGCGTCGGCGAGGTGGTCGGCCTGGGCCTCAGCGCCAGCGCCCGCTTCACCGTCGGCGACACGGTGGCCTACTTCGGCGGCGGCGGCGCCTTCGCCGAGTACACCGTGGTGCCGGCCAAGGAGGCGGTGGGCGTGCCGGCGCCGGCCCGGCCCGAGCTGCTCTCGCTGCTGGTGAGCGGCGCCACGGCCTACATCGCGCTGAAGCGCCTGGGCGAGCTGGCGGCGGGCCAGACGGTGCTGGTGACGGCGGCGGCCGGGGGCACGGGCCAGTTCGCCGTGCAGCTGGCCAAGCGGGCCGGCTGCCACGTGGTCGGGACCTGCTCGTCCAGCGAGAAGGCCGGCTTCCTGAAGTCCATCGGGTGCGACCGGCCGATCGACTACACCGCGGAGGACCTGGCCAAGACGCTGAGGAAGGAGTACCCCAACGGCGTGGACGTGGTCTACGAGTCGGTGGGCGGCGCCGTCTTGGAGACGGCCGTCAACAGCCTGGCCAACAGGGGGCGCCTCATCGTGATCGGCTTCATCTCGGGCTACCGGAGCGCGTCGGGGATCCCGGCCTTCCGGGGCGGCACCCTGCCGGTCAAGCTGCTCCAGAAGTCGGCCAGCATGAGGGGCTTCTTCCTGCCCCACTTCATGGGCGACTACAGGGAGGCCCTGGGCAGCCTGATGCAGCTGCTGGCCCGGGGGGAGCTGGTGTGCGAGGTGGACCGCGGGGACCTGGCGCCGGGGGGCCGCTTCGTGGGCTTGGAGTCGGTGTACCGGGCGGTGGACTACATGTACGCCGGGAAGAACCTGGGCAAGGTGGTGGTGGAGGTGGCAGCAGAGGCGGAGGAGGCTCCACCGGCTGCCCCCAGCAGCAAGCTGTGAGCTGGGACGCACTCGGACCCGGCCGGTGGTAATGCTTGAACGGGAGCACTGTGAACACGGCCAACTGTGGCTCTTTATTTTTCTAAGATGATGAATAAAACGTAGAAATTCAGGAGTAAGTTTAAAAGCTCCCTTTTTGTTTTCTGTGATCAACTTTCATAAAATCAGTGCGATAAATAGTGATGATTTACATGGAGGATGATCTGTAGACGTGAGTTATTACTGCAATAAACTATGCACAGAGATGCTGTTTGATATCAATTAATTCAATCTTTATTTTAGTTTTAGTCTTTTTTTCGAATCTTTTTCCCAATATCTGTTTTTGGTTTGTTTTAGATTTAATTAATGGAAACTGATGGTCATTTTTTTTGTCCAATTTAAGTCAATAAAACCAGTGAGTTAAACTGTAGTTGCACTTTATTTTAACTGTCAATAAAATTAAAATGCCAAAAACCAAAAAGATATTTTTCTTTTTGTTTTACGATTTTAAAAAAGATACAGTTAAACGGTTGAAGGGTGCAGCTCTGCTGTGTCTCCTAAAAACACTGTCAAATAATGTTTGTCCTGAAATAAAATGAATTGAAAGAAATTGAGACTAAATCTCACAAAATCAACTAAAAGGAGCTCTAAGGTTTATTCTGCTCTGTGCTGCCTTAAATGGTCAGTGAAGATAAAAAGCAAAAAATGAGTCGGGAGTGCAACTTTTTTGGTTCGTTTCTGATTAAAGCGACGCAAAAGTTTGTTTGTCAGGTCTCAGAATCAGAGTGAACGCTCGTCTCACTCCGTCTCAGCTGAAGAGTCAGAGTGAAACTGTCTGCTGGTTTTTTATGGCGAGCTTTAACAGAAGTTTGAATTGTAAACCTGACTTTGTGTCTTCATTTTAAGCCGACAAGATTCCAAATATTTCATCACAGTTGGTGTCACACATTCTGTATTTAGGATTCATTTTTTGTCACCGAAAAAAGGTTAGTTAGACGATTTGGTCCAAATTTAGCACTAAACAGAAGGTGAAGGTGACGTGGTTGGGGCAGTGGTGTCCTACCTGGCCCACCGTTATCAGAGCATTTTCTTTTTTAGTTGGGGTGAAAATACGTAGTGAACAAGTTAGCTGAAAAGTGGTTGGAGGGCCCCCCTAGTGAAAGGGCCCCAAATTAGTCTGCGAGTTCACATTGATGAGTAGCGTCGCATGCATGAGACCTCGGACGCAGAAGTCTCGATATCCCACCTCCAAAATGATTCCCTGATAAACGTCTGACATCACATAGATTTCATTGTTTCTTTGTTTTTGGATGAGTTAGGGGCGTAGGGGAGGTAGGGGGTGAGGGTGGCTGGGTGAGGGGTTGGGGGGGGGGCTTACATCGGTACGTTCCTGTCAAAAGTGAGCGCTGCTCCAGGTGCGCTTGGCATTTCATTGCCTGTTTGTGGGCTGACAGAAACGCCGTTCGCACAATCAATCTTTTCATTCACATGCCCTCCAGCTGCACATAATAAAAAAAAAAATTAGTCCTCCTAACCAGGAGTTGGACTATAAAATGTCATTATTTTTCCTCACAGAGGGTGAAAAAAAGACCCCTGGTGAATGCTTTGCTCAATGCTGTTTGACATGTCTGTTTTTTTTTCTGGTCCCACTTTGTGTTTAATGTAAAGTTTGAAGTTCAGCCGCTCGGCGTTAATTTCCAAGTGAAACTCTAACGTTTGTTGTTTGTTTGTTTTTCCCACTCAGAAGAGACAACAAGTGGGGGGAATAAGTTTGGGGAGGTTTCAGGGGGACTGAACTTTTTGCAGAGCCGAGCGGCGTGCGGTCCCGCCCTTCCGTTGAAAGCAGGAAGTGGCCGCGAGCCGGACACGAGTCGTGTGTCAGTGTCGCGTGCGTGCGCGTGTGTGTGTGTGCGCGTGTGTGTGTGTGTCACCTGAAAACAAACACCTGTTCCGACCTGGCAGGGAGGGAACGCCGTCTTCATGCGCTGTGAACATGTTATTTCCTCATCCAGGTGGCTACTCGAAATATAACCCAGTGTGAAATACGTTACAGGTGTGACCCCAGCATGCAAAGCTGCTGCCTCCGCCAGACGGTGCAGGAAATCAGAGACACACCAGGCCAAGGCCCCCTTGTTTTTTGTTTTTTTTTCCCTTTTTCCCTTTCAGATTGTGGTGAAAGAAGTCAGGGGGGTGAAAACAACCATCAAAGGTGACCGTCACCAGACCTGCTGGTCATTTCTACACTTCAGGGTTTTGGTAAATAGACTTTTAAAGTCTGTCTTTTCCTGCTTTTCTTCCATTGATTATTCTGCCTTTTTTTTTAAACATCAAGTCAAGTGTTTAACGGTCAAACACACTGCAGAAAACAGGTTTCCTCGTGCAGTGAAATTCTTACTCTCCATAAGAATGGCGAGATTATTAAATAAAAAAAAGCATATTTAAAAAAGCAATAATTTCAAGCAAAAGAAGATCAACAGTTTGGCTAAAGAAAATATGAAAGAGTAAATATGGAAACTGGCAAAAGCAAACAGCAAAACGTCCAGACTGAGAACTGAACGGTAAAAACAGTGTGTAATAATGTGTGTGTGTGTGTGTGTGTGTGTGTGTGTGTGTGTGTGTGTGCGCGTGCATGCATGCATACCCTACGTCTTTGTTAAAGACCAAGAAAGTTCACATTTTTGTCTTTCATTTAATTGGCAAATTTCAATTTTTCAATTCATTCAATTGTTTCATGTTCTTGTTTTTGTTATTTAGAACAAAACAAAAGGGAAAAAAAATAGAACTTTCCATATTTTGATCTTGACTTTTTCGCAGGGCTCCATAATTCAACAAAATGCTGCTTCAACAGCTCAATCAGTCAGGATTCTTTTACATTTAAAACAATCTATTACAGATTTTTAAAAAGCACGTCTTTGCTCACTCATTTTATAAATATCGAAGTATTTCGATATACTTTCTAAAATAATAATTTTATAACTTCAATACAATATTAAAAAACTTTTTCGTTCCAACAGATGTCAAAAATATTAAAGGGTTTTTGATAGACTGTCAAACCTGAAGCTGTTCCCTCTTCCAAATAAAGGTTTCTCCTCCTCCTGGAAGGCCTGACCACATCTGTTTTCTGCATCACTCTGCCAGAGTTTACACATAGCAGATATAATACACTTTTTGGCATCCAGCAGACTGAAAGTCTTGGAAGTCTATAAATGTCCTGTGATGTTTACTATGTTTGTGAGGGTGTCAGACCAACAAAAACAGCTTTTGGTCCAGTAAAAGTTCAAACTTCCGACCCCCCTTGTGGCATTATGATTCCCAACATTGACAGCTATCAATTTCCCCCTTCAGCTTTGCCATATTTTACATATTGAGCTTAAACTTCTAGAAAAATTCATGTGCAATTTGTTACATCCATCTTTAGAGATGCCAGCTGCTTTGACAAGAGAGAAAAAAATCCTGTTCTGCGTTTCTTCTCGAAGGGGAAAAAAAAAAAACACATTTAGAAGGAGCATCGGCGAGCTAAACTGACCGAGTGAACAAACAGCGTGTAAATTACCACTGTCACCTGCGCGGCGACCGTGTTTGCTCAGGTGTTACGATGCTGAAGCAAGCTCTTACATGCCTGCTGCACCGAAAGGTGAGGGAGGCGGCGGCGCGTGCGTTTGGGTGAGTTTAGCATGCTCGAGCATTGTGCGTGTGCATCCACTTTAGACTGGAGGGAGGGGGGGGGAGGGGGGGAGGAAGAGGAGGAGGAAGAGGAGGAGGAGAAGGCCAGGTTTAGCATCTCTTCAATTAACAGGAGAGGCCTCGTCTGGGCGTCCTCCAGGGCCTACCTGTACCTCCGCTGATTAGTGAGCAGTCACAGCCCCAATTAGAGAACACAGGAACCTGGAGAGACAACACTCTTTATTTAATTGGATTGTGTTGCAGTCCCGGGCTGCTAACTGGCATCCGCGTCGAAGCCAACCTGCAACAGCTGAGCGTAAACAAGACATTAAAGATAGAGAAGGAGTTCTGGGGAGGCGTTCAAACACACACACACACACACACACACACACACACACACACACACACACACACACACACACACACACACACACACAGTTTAGGGTGGGGGGGTGTAGCAAGTTATACAAAGCGTCCCCCTCTTTTCAGGAAGAGACACTGTTGTTTTTTGCTAAGTCACCAACTCTTGGTTACATTTGGATCGTGGTGTCAATGAAGTTAGTGTAAGTTAAACTACAATTTAGACATAAATAAGGTGGTGGACATAAACACAGCACACACACTTTGATGGCTGCACTTCATCATTTGAAAATGAGGGTTTAGTCAATGTCACTTTTTCAGGTGTGTGTATTATTCTCCTTTTTTCAAAAAAGGGAATGAAAGCTGAGATTCGCCCGTCAAACCCGAATGCCAGGTTTTGCTGACGTTAGCTTGATTAGCTAATTGTGGCGCGCTAATTTTGTTGTTGTTCGCGAGATTCGGGGGGGGGCTTCCCTCGGGTACCGAGAAAAGGTGACACACTCATCCATCCACTTTTCAACAGCTGCTTTCCTTTATTCTCACACTCCGAACCGTTTTACTCCCTTTACCAGACAACAGCCCCCTTTTTTTTTCATTGTTCTGCGATGACATTCAGCAGAGTGCAGCTCCCTCTCTCTCTCTCTCTCTCTCTCGTTCCTTCTCTCTTTCTCAACCCTTCTTTTCCCACAGTTTTCCCCTCGCTGGAATATGTGGCACATAACAAAGACATCACCACCTCGCGGTAGCAGGACTGTAGCCTCCCTCACAGGCGCCTGAGGGACGTTGGCTGGCTGGCTGGCTGGCTGGCTGGCTGCTGCCAGGATCCAGACAGTAGTCCGGTTTCCCTCCCTGCAAGTCACTCAGACCCCCCCTCAACTCCCCAAGCCCCCATCACTCCTACCTCCATCTAATTACCAAACCTAAAACCCCACTCAACTAATTAGCCACAGCAGACCCAGGAACTGTGAGTAAAGGTAAAGAGATGGCTTCATTCAGGGGTGTGTGTGTGTGCGTATGCGTGCGTGTGTGTGTGTTTGTGCTAAAGAGAGGGAGAGTGAAAGAAAGAGACAAGAAGAAAGGCAAACGGAATATTCCAGCTTTTCTTTAGCGAGCCCATCTCTGCAGCCAATTAGAGTCATTTATTAAACTCTTTTGCGAAACCTGACTCGTGCATGACAGAATGATGTGTTTGTTTGCGTCTGTGCATGTGTTCCTGGGTATGTGCATGTGTGCACACCGGTTCTCTGTCACACACGCACACGCACACACGTCCACGTGTCTCCGTACGGCTGGCAATCTGTCGGCTTTTTCTGTCCATCAGCGGCGCGAGAGCTCAGTGGGACATAAATTACAATATGCAGCAGCACCACTTGTGTAAGTCTCAATGAAGGGGAGGAATAACTTTCTTAATCAAGTCCCCCTGATTAATTGTAATAAAGGTGTCATCCGTAAAATGTGTCCTCCTGATTGAGTAATTCGGGGCCGGAGACAGTAAGCACATCCCCGGTGATTGGGGGGTTGGACAGAGTGGTGGTGGCGGGGGAGAAAGGGGAGGGGAGGGGAGGGAAGGGAGGGGAGGGGAGGGCGGGAGGAGGAGGAGAGGGAAGGTTTGTGGAGGACATACTGAGACACAAATAGCTCCTGGGCACACTGGCAGCCTTCGCACAACTGACAGTTATGAAATACAATTATCAGTGTGATCTGCTTAAGAATTCATCAGCGGCCAGTGAAGACGTTCACGGAGAAGACAGAAAGAGAGGGGAGGGAGGGGGTGGGAGAGGAGGGAGGGAGGGAGGGAGGGTGACACAAGAGGGGAGAAAGGCCTCGCTGATTAAATGAGCTTTTTATTTTGTCTAACAGATTGCCCGCATTATGTTACACTATTGTGAAAGGATTATCTTTACTGTTATTGCCTCTGTTAAAATGGTAGCAGACCGAGCTCACAGCAGCTCCGACCAACACGCTGCTACCGCGTGCAGGACGGGCTGGAAGAAAGCTGGCAGGTCCAAACGCACCTCCAACCTTGTATCAGCACTCGTCACACACTGAGGTGTTGGACATTTAGGACCTTTTCATGTTGATAGCATTTTAGGGTAAAGTCCTGCACAGGATGTTAAACCATACATGTGAACCCAGATCAGTCGGGATGTGTAAAACTGGACACTGCTTTATACAACATCTCGCACATGTTCCCAGTCTTCCATGGTGCAAACACAGAGATGCATCATCACACACACACACACACACACACACACACACACACACACACACACACACACACACAGAGTCACACCTGTAGACAAGGAAGGACGTCCCTGCTCGAGTGGCCCCGGGACTCCAGACTCAAACCTGGGATCTTCATGGTCTGAGGCACGAGAGCAAAACCACTGCTGCACCATGGTAACACGCCGCACCTCGATGTATTGTGGGGGGAAAAAGAAATCATATTTTTAATGTCAACTGTAAAACACGTCGCATTAGAACAAGGCAGCAGATTGTTGAGAGCCACCAGCTCAGTGATTTCACACTGATGTGAAAGAACTGCAGCAGGTTCACCAAGACGACCACAGCAACGTTCCCAACAAGCACCGTGAAACGAAAGAAAGCAACCATTTCTATTGATTGTACAGTAAATGACGGCAGTGGACTGCTGGTTTTTACAATCACGTGCAGCAACAAAAGGAGCGTCCACAATGTGGGCTTCCATCTCCAAGGTGTCACGTCAGAACACAGCCTACACAGGCGTGTTGATGGAATGACGCTCACGTGCTGGAGATCAAGAGTCACCCAAGCAAGCGCGTGGCTTTAACAACACCGTTTAACAGCAGGGATAAAAATCATATTAGAAGAGTTTTCATTTACCATCAAAGCGCTGTAATAAAATGTTATTGTAACGCGCTGCACCTCCAGCAAACATACGGAATAAAAGCAAGAGAAAGCACTGAGTGGTTCTTCTATTTGACAGATAAAATCATGCGCAACAACATCCATCATGCCCTTCTACCTACATTAACCCTTTAGGGCGTCCTCTGTGGCCTCTGGGGGGGGACGCGAGGGGTCCCTTCCTGGGTCTGTGCAGATGTAGATATTCGAGTGAAAGGCAAGGGCACCACTCACAACCCCCAGGATTAATGACATGGTCACCACGCTGACCAGCCACACATTTCCATTGGCTGGATAAAGAGGAGAGGAAAGATGGCGGGGAGAGGAGGGGGGGGCGGTGGTTGGTGAGGGGGTGCGAAATATGAACATCCTGTCTGCGGGATGACGGACAGGTCCTCAGTCCCAGCTCCCCGAGGTCCCCCCCCCCCCTTACCTGTCCTCATTCTTTACTGGCTTGAGTTGGCTGGTGAGACGGCGTCTCTGCGGCCAAGGACACGGGGGTGTCAGCCCGGCGTCGGGGTAACATCGTTCATCAGGCCGCATCGGTAATGGCCGGCTCTCTGTGACAGTGGTCATCAGGACACAAAAGCAAAAGGGCCCATAAACATCGCATGACAGATGGCTGGGAGGACAGCTTCGGACAGCGAGGGAGGGATGGAGAGCGAGAGATAAAGTGAGATAGAGGTAGAAGGACAGAGGTGGAAGAGAGATCTCAGGCTGGGTTGTTAAGTCTTCGGAAAAGTCTCCGGCGCCGGATGCTTTATGAATGCCCATGTTCAATGTCAGCTGTGAAGGAAAAAGCTGGAAATCACCGAGTTGGGGGGAGGAGGAGGGTGCTTTACAGCTGACGTCCGACAAAAAGCCCTAAAACGAGCGAAGCCACCGCAAAATAGTCCAATTAAATCAGTTGACGCGCCAAAATGAATGCAAATTATTTTGTCCCACTGCGATAAAAACATTCCGACTCCGGCCCATCGACTCCGGATGGAATCCGTTTCAACAATGGTGCTTGTTAAAAACATGAGGCGCGGCTGTTCCCAGTTTTTATTCGAATAGCTGTTCCACTGTCCTTTTCTCTTTTTTTTTTTTACACAAAGATTAATTGTGAGAACTCGTATTTCTGTCATTCTCGATCCCCACCTCCCGAGAGCTTCATCGCGTTTCTGCTGTGACTTTGGCCAATTAGTGCGATTGAACCTTTAAACCTTCAGCGTGGCGCGTGCGAAAGAGGTTGGTCCGAGCGAGATGTCCAACGTAAAGATGTGTTTGCTTACTGACAGCGGAAAAAAACAATGGCTGTGTTTGGAACGACAGATCAAGGATCCATCAGAGGGATAATTGGCACGGCTGTGAAGGGTTCGATGGACCAGCTCAAGGACGACGGTGCAAATTCGGTGCCAGTGTTGCACAAATGATCAGTGGGGACAGTCCAGCCACCTTCTTGCCAGAGCTGTTCAGGTCCGTTCAAACTCACCAGGGTTGATTCTCGGAAAGTCTGCTTTGTTAAAACAAGTATGAGAGCTCATCTGAATACTCATGTGAACCAAAGAGACTCTTGGTTCACCTGAAAATGTGGGTCTAAGTTCACTTGCAAGAGGACCATGAAGCACTTTGCTAATGGCTCTTCAAGCAAACAAACGGAGTGGAAGCAGACCAAAGGAAAAGGAAGTGACATGCAATATGTTGCCTGGCAACGGTTTACCCTGACTAACAAGTAATCGGTCACTTTCGGTGTCAGAGTGTGGGGAAGGAGCCAAACGCTGAGGTCTGCTGAGAACCGAATGACAAACCCAGACTCAACACAAGGATGAACTGCAGTGAAGAGGCTGTTGGACTGATGAGACACAGGTGGGAACGATCAAGGAATGCGATTGGCTGAGACACAAGGAAGGTGGAGCCGCAAGACACGAAAGCACAACAGACCCAACAAGACAGGAAACTGAAGAAAGAACGTGGAAGTGCATTGAACAATCAGAACAACAACTGTTCGTATAAGGTGATCCACTGTTTTCTTCTTAATGTCTGTGCAGTATGTGAACAAAAAGCATCCCGAACATCACTGCCTGATGTCCAGAGACTCTTGTCTGCTCTCAAGTGTACTGTGAGAGTCAGTCACCAAAAGAGGATTTGAAACTTTTCGGCGTTCATCGACCTCTCACAAGCTGATATGAGAGAGAACCTTGTTTGATTTTCAAACAGGGGGTCCTTGCCTCCCTCCCCCCTCTTCCCCTCCTCTTGGGATATGTGCTTATGTATTGCAGGAGGGTGTTGATATTTTTTCATAAACTACAATCTAAGCAGTCTTGGGAGGGGTGGAAGTTAAGGAATAATTAGGAGGTGCTACCAGTGACAGAAAGCGAGAAACAGGTTGCGTGAGAACGAGGTGAGGTGAAGGTGTCGAGAGCTGTCACAGGAGTGACTGCGGAGCCTGTCGTGGGTCCCCGTGGAGGGGCGGGGGGGGGAGACGGGAGACGATTGTTGTGTTAGCAACACCTTTGTCACCCCAGGATGTATACTTTGTCTCCGCGTGTTTACAGGGACATCAAGTCCCAGACGTGAGGTATCACCATCTTCAAGAAAAAAAAACACGCTGCTTCCTGCCCTCGGCGGTGACGCCACGGGCCAGCACCACTGCTGCTGGGTCTCCCCCCAACCCACCCCCCCACCCCCCTCCTTTGTTTCGCGGGACCGGCCTCGCCCGCCCATTAATCGTCACCCATCCATCCCGTGCACCTGTATATAAAAGGGAAATTAGAATATCCATCACTCGCGCCAAACGTCACGGTGATTGATGGGTTAGTCACAGGATCCCCTCCGTTTCCTCCTCAAGTCTTTGTTTCAGGAGTGAGAAGTGAACATTATCTGGCACCATGATCAGATTTAGTCCGCACATTTCCATCTCGGAGAGCGAATGATACACAATCCACACGAGGAGGAGGCAGCCGGCAGAAGGTTTATGGAAATCTAATATCATAAGGCCCCCCCCTTTTTTTTTTCCCTTTTTTTTTTTGGTTTGTTAGACTTGTTATTTATGGAGTGGGCCGGTGACACTTTTGATGTAACAGTATGAGACAATGTAACGAGGCAGAATCTCATTTTGCTGAAGTGTTTCTGTCAAGCGGCGGTCTGAAGGATGATGGGGAGAATCTGTGCAAACAGGTTTTGAGTGGGGTGTGCTAAGACTAAAATACCAACTGTTCTCAGAGAAAAAAGCCTTTGGTAAATAACAGGAAACGTCCTCCCGAGAAGGGCGATATGAATGCCACGCAGTGCGTAATGCACATGTGCCTTTTAAGTAAAGTAGACGGTGTTGAAACTAAAAAACAACAAGAGAAGAAAGAAAAAAAAAAGACGGCGCGAAACAGACGAGGAGGATTCGACTGGAAGCCGAGACGCCCGATTGTTCAATCCCCCCCCTAAAAGTCCGTCAATCCCCGAGAATGGCTGCTGCGCCTCGGTCAAACTTTGTCTCTCCTTTCCTGTCTGTCTCTCGTTGGTGAGTGTGTGCAGGGCGTGTGTGCGCGCGCGTGTGTGTGTGTGTTCACGTTTGACGAGGGGGAGACAGGAGCCCTAACGCTGCAGGATGGAGAAAGGTGAACAGGAAACAGAAGGTGCCCATGGAGGAGGTATATGACATCTGTCAGGATCCGGGGTGGGTGGGGGATTCGCCGCCCCCCTTCTGCCGGCCCGAGGGTCACCCATCGCGCCGCAGTCGCTGAAGTTGTCACGACACCTCTGACACTTCCTTGGCAGTGGCGGCCGAGAGCCGGACAGCCCCGGACGCTCAAGACGCGCACATATTTCCTTTTTTTTTTGGAGGAAGAAGAGGAGGAGGAGGAGGAGAGGGGGTGTAAATTTTGTCTGAGGGGGAGGGGGCATTTGGTATGTGCTGTTTGTTCTTTCTCCAAACAGAAATGTCCGTGTCCTGCTCATTGTTGCTTCAACCTCCCCACCCCCCCACCCCTCTCTCTTCCCCCTCCCTCTCTCGCTTTCTCTCTCTTTGGGGTCCTGGACAGAGGAAGGTCAGCTGACACGGGAAGGTCGACAAACAAACAAACAGAAGGAATTAAAATAGAGAAAAACAGGGCACATGAAATGTGACTGTGTTTTGCGCGTGCGTGCGTGTGTGTGTGTGTGGTTGTGCCTGCGCGTGTGTGTGTGTGTTTCTAATCGCTGTGAGGCTGATGGCTTGTAGCAGCCATTACTCTCTGTTGTGTCCTCTGCCCCCCATTGGTTACAACAACACCGCCTGGCACGGCTGCCAGTGTCACGTCATCTCATACTTCTGCTTGAACCACGCCGACGACAAGAGGGGGCCACTTCGCGCCGGGATCGGCGCACCGCGTCCTCGCCGCTCGGGCAGCTGCGTCCCCTCAAGGTGGCAAAGGTCGTTCACACTGGAACAAAAATATTTAAAAAAAAACAAGAAAGACAACAACAAACTGTTGAAAATCCTAAACCAGCGTGGGTTCAAATTAGGTTTGGTAATTTGACTAAACAGCGGAGGCAAACAAAGACAAAAAAAAAAATCCAATGAAAAGTCATTTTTATAAAGCACTTCACAATAGCCTGATTCCAGACCTCTGAATCACTGCCAACTGTCTGTTTTTTTTTTAATGAAATAGCAATTCAGTCTGATTACCTAATCAGGCTAATTGGAGCGTCCCCCAATGTTCTGTCGAAACTGATGATGTCTGGTCACCCTTTATTTATTTGCCACATAAACCAAATGATAATTTATTGTCAGATTATTTCCTCAATTTGTACTAAAAAAAAAAAAAAAAGCTTATCGGCTGAAATCCGATGATGTTTTGTCCCGGGAAACGATCTGTAAATAAATAAAAAAAAATGTGGAGAAATTGCGGCAATGTGCACAACAAGTTGCAACATCGTTATTCTTTGTCCACTTGATCAAAAAAGGTTGTGTTCTACCAACATTTGTATATTTTATTCGACACACTTATTTGTAAAGATATCAAGAGCCAACATGACCTCCTGCACGTTTCAGGACACATTCACTGCTTGTTCATTTGTAACGTTCATGATTGACATTAAGTACTCAATGAATGATGGACTCCATTTCAATACAAGCTGAAAATGTCTTTTTTTTTGTCTTCAAGGGTGGAATAATACAGGAGTCCCTTTTTATTAGTTGCTTTAAAAGCTTTTGGAATTTGTATGATTACCATTTTTTCTTACACTCAAAAACCTTCAGTGCACCTGTGTAAGTTTCTTTCACTTGGGACTGTTTTCTTTTACTGGGGACTGTTTGAGTGCATCAGAGGTGTCAGAACCTGGAAAGTGGCTCAGCACTGTAGCATGCTAACCACGACGGTGAGGCATAAAACAGATGAGGCTGCGTTGCTCAGCCCCACGGATGGAAAGACTCACTTGTAAGAGTGCCAGTATGAGCCAGACATGTATGAAATCATTCACATGTATCACCTCAGTATTGAATATGTGGCAGCTTATCAAGGGTACAGTTTCTTTGTGAATGTACTTAAAAGGTGCTGCATTTCATTTGTGAGTTTACAAAAACTACATCTTTTTTTATGGATTGAACATTCAGCCGTTCGCATCCCCCTAATTAAAGAAAAAGGTTACATTGTCAGACACTGATATGCAATTTAAATGCAATCAATTGCGATTAATTAATTAAAAACAGTTGAATTAATTGTTTGGGTCAGGTCCCTCCGTGAGTAATTTTGTGAAGCATAAATAATAAATAATTTAATGATTTTTTTTTTTTTTAAATTCAGAATTGAGTGTAAATGAGTCGGCATGAGTGTGCACATGATGACTTTGAAGGTGTCAGGCTGCTGCAGGTGAAGCCTGGGCCTCACCACCAGGATCAGTATGCACAGTGCGCCTTTAAAAGAGAGAAGAAGAAAAAAAAAGAAAGGAAAAAAAAAAGCCTTGTTTCTTTTGTTTATTCTTTGTGTTGTCTTTTCCTCTCTGCGCCGAGTTTTGACATCGGAGATGACAGGTGTCTGTGGAGTGGAGGAGGGAGGGGAGGGGGAGGAGGAGGGGGAGGAGGAGGAGAAGGAGGAGATGCTGGTGAGAAAACAATCTTTGACTGCCTGTGGGTGAAGGCAGACTCCTCTAGGCAAGGCGGCCTTCAGCGTTTAGCTGGGGGCGCAGTATCAAAATCACAGCCACTGCTGTACCCCTAAGGCGCTAATCTCAACCAGTTACCGTCAAGTGCTGCTTCTTCTTTATATAATCCTTCATTCCTCCCCCCCCTCTCTCTCTCTTTTTTTTTCTCCCTCTTCCTCCAGCTCACTCCGTCTCCTTGCCATGCCTCCATCTTCCCGGGGCCCAATCCGCAGAGGTGAGAGGATAAATGACAGTTTGAGGAGGTGCGAGGGAAGCCAGGCATCTTGCCGCCGACATTGTTTCCTTTTGGCTCGCCGGTGTTAAAGCAAATCCGGCGCGCTCACCGACCGCTTTGCTGCGAGTGTAATATCATAATTAGCAGCGCTTCCGTGCTTATCTGCGGCAAACTCGGCATCTCGCCAGATGCTGAGGAGACCTCTGCCGTCGTTCAGGCGGCTCGATCGGAGAAAAGGGGTTGTTGTTTGATCACTGGATGGCTGCTAATTTAATAAGTGTTAACTGTGGAGCAGCCATGCGAGAGGAAGAAGGGGGGAAAATGAGGGAAAACTGTGGAAGTAAAAAGCATTAAGATTAACTGATGACATGTTCAACTGTGCGCATAATACGAGGCTTAGTTAAGTACGCACATGCTGTTTGTCAATTATTTAAAAACCCCAGGAAATTAAGTCCAGGTAATCTCATAAGGTGTAAATAACATTCTTTTTCATGGCAGCTTAATTGAATTCATTTGACGCTGTTTAGAAATAACAGAATTAGATTTGCTCTCACAAGCAACCAAACACTGTCACCAGATGCCACTTTTTTCTTTGGTTTGCTTTTTGTTGTTGTTTTCTTTTTTTTTCTCTCTCTCTCTCTTTCAAAGGTGAACGGAAGACGACTTCGACTTTGTTATTTCCGACCAATCTGAAGGGATCAGATATGGCAATAATTGAACCTGGGAAGGATTTCTCACGCAGCCCTGCAAGAGCTCTAATTCCTGCAATTTGCATTCAAACTAAACACTCACAGTGACGACTTTTTTTTCTCACATCTGCTACATGTTGATCATTCAGTCATCGGAGGGCACTGGACCGGACCTGGTGTTCTGCTCGTGCTCCGACAGTAGCGATGCAGTCACTCCAGGAAAAGCAAACCAACAAATGCACGGGCGGCGTTTGTTTCCTTGGATAGTCCACCTTATTGGGGCTTGCGTGAATGCACATCAGAACTCAATTGGGGACCTAACGTGTTAAATCTGGTCTTGCAAATGAATCCTGGTGCTCTTAGTTTACAGTGTGAACAGGCAAATGGAAGAAGCAGAAGCTGCTCAAATAGAAGAAGTTGCCTCAAACAGGGCGAGCTGTGAACATGAAACGAAACCATTTTTTATGATTATCAATATGACTCGCTTAATAAAATGAATTTTCCCAATCATAGCCATTAAATAAACACATTAAAAACCTTTGACCTCCAACCGTCCATGACGAGAGCCTGTTTTCAGTGTGGTGCTCTTTTTGCATCATCCCCTGCGTTTCTTTTCTTTCTTAATTCTTTATCTAAACACGTGTGACTGCTGGGTTTTTTTTTGTAGCGAGTCTCAGGACCTTAAAGCACAAGCGGAGCGCTCCAAAAAGAAGCAGCGGACGTGTTGCTGGTGAGGACAGAAGTAAAGATGTCTGACAGTGGCTGCTGCCGAGCAGGCCGAGCATGCAGACACACAGACAGTGGCCTCAGGCACTTCAGATTTGCCTTGCTAGTGGGGTGGCGCGGCTTCATGCTATTTAGACACACACACACACACACACACACACACACACACACACACACACACACACACACACACACACACACACACA
>JAUESE010000010.1:15616245-15626380 GCA_032274725.1 Malacoctenus triangulatus
AGGAGGAGGAGGAGGAGGAGGAGGAGGAGGAAGACGAGGGGGGAAATGGAGGGATTAGATGAAACCTTTCAGTGCGTGTCATCATCCCTGACATTCTGTAGGGCCTGACCTTAACAGAGCAGCATTGTGTCAGAGACAGGGTCTCATCACAACGCGCACACGCTTGTAAACACACACACACACAGGCTCAAAGCGTGCACACGCACACACACACACAAACAAACACACACGAGACAAACGCGATAAAACAAATACACACAAACACACACACAGGCAATCTTTCAGAGGTCATGCCAGCTTGGACAGTAACTCCCAACGTATAGGCTCCCACAAACACACTCAGGCAGACGCACGAGTGCAACGCCGAATGCAACAGATATATTAGAAGACACTTTAAATCGAGTAAATTTACTGTGCACTCACCGAGCAGCGGCGAAGCAGGTCCAGGAGCCTCGGGGACGAATGGACGAGCATCAAACTGACAAGAAGAAGAGGAGAACTTTGTCAATCAGAGACACATCCAGGTGGGCTCCTTCTCTCGACGCTGACGGGTGGGGAAGGAACATGAGATTGTTCACTGTAAGCTTTGGAGGAGAGGATGAAGCGATCCGTCGTGACTGGGACCTCCCTCCTCTACCAGCTTTGGTGGCTGCCAGTCTTCCTTATGACGCCTGACATCAGCTCACCGGGGGGGGGGACGGGAGACATCAAATTCCTGCTGACAGGCAGCAGCACCTGCAGCCCTCACTGACTCTATGTATCAGATCCTCCGATGCCAGAATAAAAAGAGTGTTTTTGTTACCCGCCTTCTTCCAAGTTCGAAACGAGTCAAGAGCTCAGACGAATCCTTCCGGCCCCGAAATGTAACCCTGAGTTTGTCTGCTTCACAATGTGGAGGCTAATGTTAGCTCGAAGTTTTAGCAACGAACGGACACCTCGGAGTCACTTTTCTGAGTCTTCAGTGGCTTTTACGACTTGCTGTAGTTTAACTATAGACAAGCATTTCAACTAAGTTCATAAGCCATTTCATGAAGTCATTATTTGTAAGTAAAATAGCAAAAGTAAGATTGTTAATTCTCTCTGTCAATATTAATTACTGAGCAGTAAAAGTCTCGTCCACTTGGTTCATATCTTGTGGACATTTGGGAACTTACAACTGCTTGATATAAATTAAATAAATTTGACTAAATTCAAGCTATTGAAGAGAAGCTCAGTGCTTCTGCAACTTGGCCTCTTGCCCCTTTATCACCATGCAAATTTCAATTAAATTAATACATTACTTTCAAAGCTAATCAAGAATATACGTATAAAAACATTGGGGGATGCATGTGGTTGAACTCTGATGAGGCATTCTTACAATGACAGTGATGATTGCATTGCTATACGTGGCCTTGGCTGATGTTCACTTGTGTTTTTGTCGCACTGACTGATAGAATTGCTGTCATGTGACAGTTTCTGACTCTTACACTCATGTACACAATAGCACATGAACCACATGAGCTAACTTTAAAAGCCGTCTGGTTGTTGCAGCTTAGCATTTAGCTATATTTCAGGTTCGAGCTGTTACTCACCACTGCAAAAGTCGCCTTAATCATTTTGTACTTTAACATTAATTTGGCCCCATGAAACTCTGTACCGTATTTATGGCCGAAAAATTGGACCCGGGCACTCGGTGCTTCTCCGCGACTCCCTAAACTGACAGAAACGGACCTGCGGGCAGTCTATCAAACGTGAGCGCCCCGTCTCCCCGTCCTGCCCCCCTATAAAGGGTGTCGTAACAATGCCCGGCGCGGGCGCCGCGCTTTATCCCCCCGCGTCCATATTCCGCGGACAGATTTAGCGTGGACCATCGGGCTGCGATTACAAAAATATGGCTGACCTTTGAGGGCCGGGGATGGTTTAGAGCAGGACTCTTCTTCCCCCCCCCCCACTGCTGTTAGGACAGCCTCCACAGCTCGGTCCTACGAACATACGTCAGTCTCCGTTACTTTATTAAAAAATTTAAGTACAACGTTATAATTTTTATGACGCCCATAAAGGCAGCGCGAGCTCATCTTCATTTTCCTTTGAACGGTGAACTTTGGGAAGAGCACCTCGATGGGTCACCTAATTAATTCCTGCTCCTCGGGTCTTTTCGCCCCAACCTTGTTTTTTTTCCCCACGTCGGCCACGCTCACATCTAGCCGCCATGTTCCGGCGTCTGCGCATGTTCTCTGTGTTTCTGCCTTGAGAAAGTTTAGAAGTGTTTAAGGAGGGGGGGGGATTTTTTTTTTCCTGCTTTGATCCATCACGAGTCACACAGAAAATAGCTGGATGGAAACACTTTTTGGTGCGTCTGTGTTTGTCAGTAAGACTGCTGCTCGGAGTCGGCAGCGGCGGCGCGGCAGCAGCAGTGTGTTTCTGACCCCATCGTGCTATCTGTTCTAATGATGCTCAGGCCTTCATCAAAGTAGGGACCCCCTGTGGCTCCTGGGGGCCCCTGGGCTCAAGCACAGTTGCTCTGGTTGGGTTTTCTCTCCCTCTCTCTCTCTCTCTCACTCTCTCTCTCTCTCTCTCACTGCTTGAGGCTCGGCACAGTAATGAGAAACAGAATTTAAAGAAAAGCAAAACAAAACAACAAGAAAAAAAAAAATTCCTCCATCTTAGACTGACACCCCGTCTGTGTTCAGTCAGCTCGCTCTTTTTCTCCTTGTCTGTATCAAAAACAAAGATTGTTTTAATGGAGCAGTTCAAACACACTGGGCAGCTTTTGTTCAATGCAACATTTTTCTTTTCCTCACATGTGCACACACGCGCACGCGCGCAAACACACACTCACACACACAGACGTGGGGAGGATTAGTGTGCAGCGCGCACACATATGGATTGATATGTTACAGTTTACTGGACCGATGCAAGACGGAGGGAGAAAGTATTGATTTTTTGCCAATACGGCTGCGTGTTGATCCCGGGGCCACATTCATTTTCATCACTCAGACGCAGGGAGGGAACAGCAGAGGAGTGTCACACTTGTTTTTGCCAGTTTCCATGGCAACTCGGATCATCCGTGTCAGAGGAGGTCAGGGCGCCGGCGAGGGGGGCGACTCCGGGTTCACCGAAATCAACATTACACGAGGTGCCCTCCACCTTTCACTCCCGCCGTCTCTCTCTGTCCGTGTCCCCCCCCACCCCACCCAACACCCCCACCCCCACCCCCTCTTCCTCCCTTCCATCCATCACGTCCTCTGTCTCTCTTAAGCGGCGCTCTCTTCCTCCACAGGCATCATCACTCCTCTTTACCCTCTCAAACTATCTTCTGTGCTTCCAGCAGCAGACGTGGGGGGGCGGGGCGGGGGGGGCGGGGGGCGTGTGATAGTGCTCCGGTATAAAGGGGCGCTGAGCCCCTCAGGTGTCCCGGTGGAGCCGGCCTCCAGCAATCGGTCCAACATGCCGAAATTTTTTTCCGCAGCATGAATGAAGATTTAGCGCATGACTTGTCCCCGCACCCCCCCACAGCCCCCCCCCGCCCCTCCCCTCGGCGTGCTCTCTGACCGGGCGTCATCCTTCATACCTCATTCTTTCTGACAAATCAGACTTTATTAACCACGATCCCGGATTTGTTGTCGCTGCGTATTTGGGTGGAAATGTGTTTCCTGGCGCTGCGTCCAATTTGCTCGCGGCTGACGGGCGGCTGATTTTTTGGGGAGAGGCGTGAGATAAGGGAAGGATAGCTGCCAACTGACTGAGGCCAACCCACTGACTCTCCTGAGGTGATAATTGGCTGCTCATGCAACATCCAACCCCTCGTAATTAATCGCTGCAGTTGTGCGTAAGCATGTGTGTGTGTGTGTGTGTGTGTGATTATCTTCAGGGATGCAACATGCAGCGTTTACAGTCGGAATCAACAAGCTAAAAGGAGACGGGGTCGGACAGATAAGATGCATTTGTGGACTGAAAAAAAGTTTCTCACCTTTTTTTTTTTTTTCGGCTTTCCAAAATAATGGAATAATTACTTCTTGAAGATGTCCGCGCCCTCCCTCATCACATAGAGACCTCCTTGGATAACACCGAGTTCTTAGAATCACTGATTTTTAACAAGCGAGCTGTCAGAGATCATGAGACGCAACGTGGGATAGCCTTCGATTTCACTCGATCAGTTCAATCAAAAAAAAAGTTCTTTTTAGCTGCTTGAAAATGATTTTTCATGTTGCTGGAGAGTTGAATGAGTTTCAGAAAAGGCACAGCAATGGTATCAGTCCATAGATGTGGTATCACTCAGAATTTGATTTGTGAACGTTTTTAACACGTTTACTTTTTAACTTTCTCAATATCTCAATAACTCCTGCAATTAACATCTAACTTATGTCTCAAAACACAAACTGCTCATGTTTTGCCAAGTTTGTAAATGTCAGCTGAATCCTGGATATCCTGTTATAATTTATTCTAGTCGATCCACACTGACAAACCACATTTGGAAGTCAATATAAGAGACCTAGATTCTCAGACTGACACACTTGTGGAGACGAGCATGGTCCGGTATTCTTGTTTTATATCCGTGACATCATTACACACACGACAACACACTCAGACAAAGTCTCAAGCTGTTATCAGATAAATACACAAACACAATCATCATCAATGGAGATGAAGACTGGGAAAAGTGTGTAATTTACAACTCAACAAAACTAAACACCCACAGAGCAAACGACTGCTTCCAACTCTTTCATTATTTGGACTGCTAATTTTATAAAGCTAGCTTTTTCTGTATAATCAAGCAGTCAAACACATTTGGCTCATTGGTCGCTGAGACATTTCTCTACAATGTGACATACTCAAAGACAGAGTATGAAATGGTTTACATGGACTTCGTGGTAACCAAAACCTTTGACAGTCACAGTAAGTTTCCGTGTTCAACTGTGTTTGCTCAATACTGTGTTTTGGCATTAAAACTACACTTAACTTCAAGCCTGTCTGAGGATGAAATGAGCGGTTTACACAGCAAAGCCAGGAAAGGGACCAGGGGGAAAACCATGTGTTTCATACCAGTAGGGCCAAACCAACGGGCTTGTTAAACTGGCCAACTAAGATTAATAGAGTGAAAGTACAAGCAACCAGGAATATTGAAGGGTTCATACTGGGTCTGCAGAGTTAAAACACACCCATCGCAGTGCTGCAGGGAAAGGAAGAAAGTGTCAATGTTAAAAAGAAAAACAAGAAACAGGGTGGAAATCATCTTGTGCAAAGTCAATGTCATTGGAATGATGGTGAGACAAAACAACAAGGAAACTATTGTCTCATTAGCTCAGACTAGTGAGGGTCCAGCTGATTAAATTCCCATTAGAACCGAAACAAATCTGCTGAGAGGTTTTCATTTCGTACTAATTTTGTAGACGTGTGAAACTGAGGTGACAAGGACGGAGATGCTGGATGCTGACCAATGAATAGACAGACCAGGAGCTTATATTTTTAATTTCCACTCTATATACACACAGTATACAGTATCAATATAAACCTTTGAGACATGAGGTAGTATTGTATTGTATTTTATGTCAAAAAATAAAGAAATAAAGAAAACAGATCTGCTAAGAAAAACGTCTGATCCTCCAAAACCTAATTAGAATACATTTTTTGGCAAACAGTCCAACGGTCTAAATTTTCCACATCAGTTCAAGTTATTACATCGCAGCAGATGATAAGGTGTGAAAATTACCTAACGGAGTACAAGGCGGAGATAAGAGGCAGATAGAATGAGCATCTATCTCGCCGCGTTAATTAAAGATAATCAGTCCTTAAAGACGTCCAAGTCTTTAAATGAACACAAAAAAAAAAAAACGAGAGTCCGGTGGCAACCTCAGAGGGAGACGCGGCGAATCACGGAGTTATAAATACGGAAGGGAGACGGCAACTGTTTCCATCCAACTGTCAGGCAGACTTTTGAAATGTCACCAAAAAGTAAAATGTTAATTAAGTGTGTTTCTGCTGAGAGGATGATACTATGCACTCCCTTCCAACGCAGAACGGATCTATGACAAAAACACTTGCAGGAGATCTCCAGAACTGATGAGCGCACTTCTTTTTTTTTTTGTGTGTGTGTGTGTATGTGTGGATGATGTTGTCATATGTCACGCTGTCTGAGGATTACTACAAAGGAAAGTGTGTGATTATCTGCTAATTAGGTTTTCCTTATATCAAGTCCCATGTCACTCCCAGACCCACGGAGATATTCTTAGACTTAATCACGGCTGGTTTGATTTCTTTAGGTTTCACTGCAAACATGTTTTTCCCTTGTTAGCATCCGTTGTTTGTCAAGGATGGAAGAGAGGGATTTTGACCATGAGGTCACCGTGTTGGACATGAACGCCTGGCAACAATCAGGATGATTGTTCACAATTAATTATGTTGTGACCACTGGTGAAATTCCTCCCACACTGCTCTCGACGCATGTCGGATCCGTTCATTAGAACAAAACTTCTTTTTTTTTTGGGTGAGTGAACCAAAGTGAGTCACATCACGAGAAAAGTCCTGGATTGTTTTGTTGTTGTTTCAAGCTGCTCGGCTCCACACACCATCCGTCTCTCCAAGCATCACACACACGCACGCTTCACTCGGAGCAGGGTGGGTCAGGGGCCAGGTTGCCGCGCCAACGGAGGCGAAGCACACCCAGGACAGGTAACGTGGTGAGAACAGAGAAAAAAAAAGTCCCACCTTCGTTTGGTTTGGGCTCCTGTCAGACAACATTAATTTTAATGTTTGGACAAACATCAGGTGGTTGCGACGCACCACACTCCCACCGAGCCATCGATGAGGAGAGTGTGCATGTTGCCAGATCTTGGAGGTTGCCAAAGCACTTGGAGGAAACCCAGAAAAGTAAGAAAGAATATGCAAACTGCACAGAGAAAGAACGTATCATCCACCAGGTTAAAAGAACAGTGTTGCTAATCACTGCGACCGTGTCATGTTGAGGCTTCATGTTGCTCATTGGGATTCAGACAACACCAGGAGATCCTGAACTTGCTGCTTCGTCCATTTGTGCAGAATTGTTCTGTAATTGACTTACATCTTCACAAAGACATTAAGATTTGAACTTATTGATTATTCAAACTCGCTCTCAAACCGGCTATTGTTTGTCGCTACCACAGTGCAAATGTCTAGTTTCAAACACATGGCAGTTATCCGTAAATGTGCCCAATTATGAGGTGGATAGTTCGCAAAATTCTCTGCTGGCTTCATTTCCATTTATGTCCCAAAAGTCAACAAATCAAAGTCTTCTAAAACAGACTATTTTTCCTCCCACGATACATAATTGTGAAAATAAAATGCAATTTAAAAAAAAAAAAAAAAGGATCTGAAAGACAAACAAAACACAAAGGACCTTTCAGAGAGTGGTGTCAGTTCATCACCTTGGTCTTAGATGAGCCACACAAGCGAAAGGCCAGTCCGGGTGTCTTTGCTTTGCTCCCCCCCCCCCCCCTCTCCTCCTCCTCCTCCTCCTCCCAGCGATCCAGTGGCTGGCAACAGTAGGAAGCCGGGCTTCCTCGCCAGGCTTTGTTCTCTGTGACTCCCCTACGGTAGCTTTCATTTGACTCCCAGTGTGAGTTCCGTGTTAATTAGGTAAATGAATACGTGTGTACAGACAGGGCCGCCCCGCACTAATAGCGACACCAGCACAATCGCAACAAAAGGGCCCCACCAGCGAAGGCTAAGTTTGTGATTAAAGGAAAGGCCTCTATGGCGAGGTGTAACAAAACGGCATACAGCGGGCTTTGAAGCTTATTTATGGCGCTTTATCTAATCCCTACCACCCGTGGCTATGGAGGAGATATGGATGTATTATTCATGATAATGTATGGTGGTGACTCTTATGCAGATTCACAACAAAGGCAAACTTTCTTTTCGTGCCTCCAAACGGCCAATTAATTTTTTTTTCTCTATCTCTTAGACTGAGGCGGAACGGATCAAATGATGGGAGGAGGGAGGGGGGACGTGGGGTGTGGTGTGGTGGTGGTTGTGGTGGTGGTGGTGGTGGTGGTGGTGGGGGGACCTGTGTTTCTGACGTTTGGTGGACCAGTTTACTGTACGTTCTCGCCTGTCTTGTGAGCCTGCGAGCCCCGAAGCGATGGGCTTCCTTGGCAGAACTTCTGACTGCAAATCACAGGTTTTTTTTTTTTTTCTTTTATTCTCCCCCCCCCCTCACCTAGGGGATGCCAGAGATCCTACGTGGTCCTGGTGGTGGAAATTTGAACGGGGTCCAAAATCCACAGCCTGAACACACAGGTCACCCAATGAAGAGGGCTCCTCAAAGGCTCAAATCTCCACGAAAACATCTGAAAATAATTGGCAGTGTGCGCCGCGCTTGGTGGAGCTATCCCTGGATTTGCAGTGTAACGCTGAGTGCATGATGTGGACTGCTGGATGTTTGCAGTTTACATATGCAGCTTTTTTCTTTTTTTTTTCTTTTCGGGCTCCGTCTACGTGTCGGGGGTTGAACATCATTGGATGCTGAGTGTCAATAACGCAGAAAAGTTTTCAACTGCTTCAGCGCAGGAGATCGAGTCTAATGAGGAGTCTTCTTCGAGGGGTTCACTCAGCTGAGGTTTGATCCAATTGTTTGGGACGTCACGGACTGATTGCTGGTCCTGGACCTGCCGTCTGTGAGTTCAAATGGAGACCTCTACTTTTGAACCTCGGGGGATCACTGCGCTCAGTTTAGGATCAATCGGTGAGAGACGACTTTTCTCAGCTCTCTGAGTCATCCGCTGAGAAATCATCTCGACTCGAACATCACCTCTTCTTGTCGGAGTCGCCTGTCCTGTGAAAACTAATGTTGTCACCTTTTATTTTTGGTTGGAGGGGGGAAAGGGTGGGTCCAGACTTCCTGTCAGGGAGCCACTGTTTGCCACTTTATTTGCTTTGGGAGCCGCCTTTTAAAAAGCCTCCAGGAACTCGGGCTCAGTGTGGCCTTGAAAAACTCAACAGAAAAACAGAGAGTCCGGATCTACGTCCAAACGTCCCGCCGGTCAAAACCACCTCACGGGTCTAAAGCGGTTGCCGAGCGTTGAACCTGTCTCCTGTTGTGAGGGTTGAAATCTTCTGCTGACGACTGATTGAAGTGCAGATGCAGCTTGACTGACATGACGCCTTCTTAGAGCCCCTTCAAGGCAGCACCTCAGGCTGTGATCTGACTTTCATTGCACGCTCTTCTAGCATCTTTGACTTTCGAGTTATGCAGGTACACACAATATAACAAAAAAGAACCCGAACTCTGAGTTATAAACCGAAAATACTGGCCCTCCTTTTCTATTTCAAAGCTTCAACAAACACGTTGCGTTGAAACCAGCATGCTTTAGGTCCGTTGTGAGTGTCAGACAGCCTTCTCCTGCCTCCCTTTGGTGGCCACCAGGAGCAGGCCGATGCAGCACGACACCCTGAGCCCGAGCATCCCCTCTGATTATGCACACATGCACAGACTCATGTCACTGATAAGCAAAACAAGATCCCCATTCAGAAAAAATACAATGCCACAGCATCAAAACAGCTCAGCAGCTCTACATAAATGAACCTTGATAATATGACAAATAAATAAACACAAAAACATCACTTATTGTTCTCAAACCTACAATATGTTTGGATTGATTGATAGAACATCTAAAAAGAAAAAAAAAGCCACTCTTTCTGCATCCGGGATGCTTTCATGAACTGTGGGACAAGGTAAGTTCCAAGTGAAAAAAGTCTGACTTCCTGACAGGAGAGAGTAAGACACAAAGGAAGGATCCCACTAATTTCCCCGCTAGTCACATGCTGCCGTGGATCAGCTCCTGGTCGACAGCAGACAATCACGCGTACGGAATAAAAGGCCGTCATTAATTCAGAGGCGCTTAATAATGGATGAGGAAAGACATCACTGAGTGCTATTTACAGTTTGAGGAGGCAGGCATATGAATAGATGACCCCTTCCCTCCCTGGCGCTGACAGTCGAGGGTTACTTTACAAAACTGTTGGCAGCAGAGGATCTTCCTGTAGCAGACAGACAGAGCTGCTGTCACTCAACGCGCTGCTGTCACCCTCTGCTGAGACACCACCAGTCTGTGTGTGCGTGTGTGTGTGTGTGTGTGTGTGTGTGTGTGTGTGTGTGTGTGTGTGTGTGTGTGTGTGTGTG
>JAUESE010000010.1:15846294-15858631 GCA_032274725.1 Malacoctenus triangulatus
ATGAGCTGCGTGATGTCAACACCTGACAGTTTTTGTTCTTCACGTGAGCTTTTTCAGGGTTCATTTGTGTTATTATTATTGCCTTAAAAAAGGGTTGGGACAATCACTTGTGATGCTCATGAGTCAGATTGGTGCAGAGTTGGCAGTGCTGCTTGACAAAGCACACACACACACACACCCACACACACACACACACACACACACACACACACACACACACAGATAGATAGTTCTTTTTTCTTTATTTCAGCCACAATTGGCATCTATTCACTGTGTGTCTGTCATCTTGCAGGTTGTTGGAGAAAGTGGAGTTAACTCAAAGTAAAGTGTGTTTGTGATCATGAGGAACAGTTGGGTACCGTCACTCACTGATTTGTTTCTTTCGTTGTTTTCTTGGACGAAATTTCGACACTCAGACAAAACAGGTTACACTGAATGATTCATTGTTGGTTTTCATCTCCTCGTACTCGCTGTCAGACTCACAAAGGATTTGATAAAAAAGAAATAATAGCAGTGGTGATGTAATGGATACTCAGTAATATCAATGGAAAAAACCTGTTTGGACCAATGACCATTTTCAGAATACAAACAACGGCGTGTTGATCTTGTAGTTTTTCCATCACAGGTGCCAGCAAAGAAAGCCAGCGGAGGAAGTCTGACAATAAATGAAGAAACGTGTTTCAACAAACTGCAAGATAGAAAAAAACTAAACAAAACATGGTTTTCCCACAGGAGGCTTCGTATCGCTGTCAGCTGGGCAGGCTTGGAGCATTCGGACACTTGACTGCCTGCACCGTCACACAAAGATAAACTTGTGGCGCTCATATAGACACTGTCGATCCATGTTTCGTAAAGGATTGATCCTCTCCTGGTGACTGTCCTTCTCATAATGAAGGAAACCTTGATTCTGATTAGACCCCCCCAGTGGCCAACACGCAAGTGCGCACACACACGCACACATACTTGTTAGTCACAACCTTGCCCAGCGGTCAAATGACTTCAGCGGTCCAAATAACAAGTGGATGTTTGCACATGTGCTGGGCAGCAGTTTAGTTGGTCTCCATAGATGTGGGTATCATTCTCTTTCTTTTGTTCCCATCGTCCTTTATCGCACTGCGCACATAAACAAGTCCGGTTTCCTCTTTCGGCCTCTCGCTCCGTGATTGGACCATCCATTTGGGAGCTCTGGCGAAACTGAGAGAGGCTGACTCATCTCTGGGCCGCACACTTTCATCAGCAGCCACAAAAACTAGAGTGAAAGCAACAGTACATGTGTTTTGATATACAGTAAAGGTGAAGGTAATGTCTGCTCTGAAGCCAGGAATGTTCTGAAGGACCAACTTTCTTCTATGTGATGTTGTTGACACATGGTGAAACCATCTCTCCGTCCACTTCCGATCTGGATTTCGAGCTAGAGTCTTTTCCAGTAGAAGAGGAACGTGCGAACCGCTAAATTTGGACTATTCACTCTATTTCCAGTGTCCAATCTCATGCCGATACAGCAAATACACTGACAGACCATTTGGCTGGAATGGTAAGATGTATAAAGTTTGACAACCAAATGAAAAGCAGGCGTTGTTGACCTAAAAACTGAAAAATACTGTAGAACTTTGTAGATGTACAAATATTTCAAAAACAGATCAAGGTTACACATTGTGAATGCTTCTTCATGACACAGTGAGTTTGGTTAAACAAGGTTAATTTGTTGTCCCTCTTGGGAAATCTGCATTTAACCTGGACTATTCCTACCATGCACAGCCGCAGCCTCTGAAAAATACCACAGAGACCCCTCCCACCCTTGACTTCATCTGTTTGAAGTACTGAACGTGCAATTCTACTTTTGATAACCTCAGAGCATGCAGAGGCACAGGTCCCCCCTTTGACCTCTGCACTGCGTCAAAGGGGTCCCAAACCCCATGTTGTGAGACACTGGGACATATTGATGGAGGAAACTCAAGTGTACAACAGATGTGTGAGTCATAATTGAGGTGAACACCTCCCATCATTTAACTGTTAGCTTCTGTTTATTTTGTTGGGATGGTCATTGTGTTGAAAGATCTAATAACATCACCACCAATGCTGAGAAAGAGAAGATGAAACATTAAAGAAAATACTCTTGACACAAGTGATTCATAACAATAGTTTGTTTTTATTTGGCACAACACAAAAGTGCTTTATGGTAACACTGCCCGTGACTGGTTTGGCATAACGACGACGACCTTGTGGTTCAAAACTGCCAGTTTCATTCATTACACTCTGAAATCAAACGTTCCACATGTCACCCAGTTTGTCTTTGCATCGGTTACTACTCAGTAAGGCACTTCATGACCTTAGAATACATATTTTGCAGAGAATTACATTATTGTGCAAAGGTTTTTTAAAAAAAAAATGTGTTTGGATGAAGGCTTTCAGTCTGCTTTGCTTGTACTGCCTGTACTGTGTTAAGAACTGAACATAGAAGCGGTGAGTCTGTAAAGTTTTAATGCTGCTAGGCATCAAACAGAAATGTAAGTGCCGTGTTTACGCGTGGTTTATCTGGACTATTATCTCTGAATGTGTTGTAAGTGTTTTTGCAGTGTAGACATATAAAACTAGAGCCGTTTTACATGTATACCGGAGAAACTCGTACTACATACAAGATCCTATGAACCACAGAATGGTCTTAAATAAATACGCTCGATTTCTATCTACGTACAAAAACAAAAACACAGGTTCATCACCTCTCTCAAAATCAATAATTTATCCCTATAAATTGCATTTTTATTGTTGTTATTGCAGACAAAACCCCCAGCTCATAATTTCACATTGTTTGGTCAAATACACAAGTCATTGTCAGAACAGTTGAAAGCACGACAAAAACATTTTTTTCCATTTTTTTTGTCTTATAAAAAAACATGGATGAAAATAAAGAATCTTTGGTAGCTAAGCAAAAATATAATAACAATGTCTATATTTATAAAAATGCATTGAAATACAAAGTAAAAATAAGGCTACAGCAAAAGGGCCAACAAGGCAGAGAAATCCAGCTTTGACTTAATAAGGAAATGCATGTAAAAGAAAAAAACAAAATAAACAACAACAAACAAGTTTATATTTAATATCACCAAAAATAACATCATAAATTACTCGCGACCGCCAGAATGCACCAGTCTTTGGACGGCATCCCGATGCCTTGATGCAATGCAAAGAGAACCACTGAGGTATTTCATCTTGATTACGTGGGGCATCACGCCGGATGCCGGGAGAGACACAAAAGTGCGTAAGTGTTGAATTCATGTCTGCTCCAGGTCTCAGCAGAGACGGCCGACTTGCTTCAGTCCAAAGCGTTGCTCCCTCCCACCACATGCCCTTTCCCACATTCCTCATGATCAGGTAGTACTTCCCCTCTTCCCCCCACAGTGGGTAAGCTAACATTTTTCTTGTGACTTTAAACTCCTTCACGTTGCAGTCCGTGCAGGGAGAGGCGTGGCCACACTAACCTCCATACAGTACTGAAGGACGGAAGGGGACAAGGGCGCACGGAGGGCCGAAAATCACAGCGTCTTTGGATTGAAGCACGTCCGCCCTGTCTGCTTGGTGGCTATCAACCAACTTGGTAAAAAGAAATACATTAAAATAATAGTGTTAAAATCTTTTTTTAAAGCAACATTTAAACCATAGTTCATAATTTTTTGTAAAGAAGAAAAAAAAGCGATTGTTTCTGTTCCAAAACAGTCACAGCAGCAATGATTCACTGTCTCTCTCTTGTGGTCACATGTTCACCTGGTCACCAATCAGAGATCAGTTTGAGATTCTTCACTTTGTAAACGTTAAGTAAAGTACTGCATTCATGCCATATGGGAGCAACAATACACTGGCTGTATCGGAAGCTTTGTGACACCAGGACACAGAGATGATAACATTTGCTGTTTTCACATTCAGTATCAGTGGTGGGCACAGCCTGCTAACAGCTAATTAGCAAAGCTAACTTTTTGTGATGTGGATTAATGTTTTTGCTAACTTTGGAAACCTTTACTGGAGCAATAATCTTGCACCAAATATTGTGCTGCTAACTTCAAGTCCAATGTAAGACGTTACTTCTGGCACAGCAGCAGCAAGCGGAACAACATTGTGAAATGGGCTCTGTGGACAGCAGACTTCCTGGTTTAGTCACACTTGGATGGATCCAGTTGCCATTCTGTATTTGTAGGTTAACATGGCAGCAGGCAGGCTGACGTCCACATAGCGCCTGTTGGAGCTCCTCAGATTCATTTTTTTTGTTTGTGGACTCACGGTCAGTGAAGCTAACTTTCAGGTTAGCTGTGCCCACCACTGTTTGATATATTTTAACCTTTGAACCAGTGCTTCCCAACACTGTTTCCTAGAGCCCCCCTGACTGGCTCTAAGAGCATCTCCTGACCCCGTTGTCCAGTCTTGGACTGCAAAAAATCCCAGTGAAGCCAAACACTGGTCAACAATCCAAACTGCAAATGGCAGTGTTCCAGTTTGATTCCGTGGGGTCATTTCTACCCACCTCAAGACTAACACTTTCTCAGGGTTTGATTGGAAGCAAAGTCGTTGGGTCTGATTCTCTTCCTGATCCCAGACAGCGAATTTACTGTCATCAAACTAAGTTTTCCCCCATATGGCATGAGTGCAACAAAAGAAGGAGAGCAGCTTTCTATTTCAAAGCCCTTTCTACACCTCTTTATAAATTGATATTGTAGCTCTTCCCAGAAACAAAACACTCATCAAGGCACACCCATGCATTGCCCCAAAGCAATTTAAGTTGGACATGGTGGCTGTAAAACATTAAACATATGTGATATTGAATGCGGCTTGTTCTGAATGTTAAACCACATCAATTCACAGAGCTCCATCCCCACTGTCCGGGCAAGGCAACTGCTGGTTTCCACTCGCAACACATTTGCCTGCTGCTAATGCACGGTCAGTGCTGCTGCTTTCTGTAAACAGTCACGACCAACTGGGAGCCGTTTGGCTTCCCTTCCCGGTGGGGGCAAAACATGGATTGTTCTTTGGTTGGACGTACAAACATTTGTCGGAAACACAGTGATGCTCTGGAGGGAAAATACTTTTAGTGGTCAAGTTAAACCCTGACGGGAGATCCACAGTTTTCTCTGGCAGATGTTAGAGCCCAGTGAAAATGACAAGAAATCAGAGGTAGCCAACAACATGAAGCCGAGCACCCCCACTTTACTGTTACAATGTTGTCATTCTGAGTTGTCTAACGTGTAAGGTTAATCTTATTAGCAACTTGACGAGCATTCCGACGTACCGAGATCACAGACACTGTGGTCCCTTCCATTTGTTTGCTTTTAGCCATTCAAGTCTAAGAATAAAACACAAAGGACCCCGGTCCTTCACCCATTCTGGCCAATCTCAACCCATTTTGCCTCCAGAGCTGCTCTGCATCTGAAAAACATCTGTGTAACCACCACACCACGTGTGTGAAAACAGCCCGAGAGAGTTCAGTGGTTTCAGGATGACTGTCGTCTGCAAGTCATACATCCAGCACCATGTCGTAGTGTGTTTCTTTCTTCCTCTTCCCGCATTTGTTTATGAGCACTGTGTACAACGTCAACAGTATGACCCAGTAACTGGCATAGACGACCGCCCCTATGATCAGGACGAGCTTCTCCGATTCGGGGAAGGGTTTTCTAGTCTGTAAGATGATGGTGTATATAATCCCAATGAAGAGGATGGTGAACCAAACCGATATCGGGATCAGGCCGATGAAGTTCACCACAATGGTTTTCCTCCCAGAAGTCCCCCATCCGGACTTGTTAATGGTTGCTATCGCAAACATCTTGGCCGGCAACAGACTCGACATATACAGCACAGAATAGAAAGACATGAACACCATGACGATGTTACCTCGAAGGCAGCTGGCGAAAGACGACTTGATCAACGCCACGGCTTGCACAATAAGCAGAAACAGGAGGATATTCCAGAGCCGCCCTTGGTAGAACAGTTGAATTGCCGTGGCGATGAGGAAAAAGGGGAAGAAGCCGGTGATCACCGCTTCATAAGTCATCCATAGATGGTGTTTGTGAAACCACATGGAGTTATAGAGCCATTCCCGGAAATAGGACTTGCTCCATCGAGTCTGTTGGTTGAGCCACCGCAGATATGTGATGGGGGTCTCGGTGAGGCACTTTGACCGCGCTGTGTATTTAGTTGCATAGCCAAGACTGAGAACTCGGTTCGTGAGATGACGGTCATCCCCGAAACTGCAGTGAGAGCCCATGAACGTCTGATTGTACCAGTCCTCCACAAACTCATGCAGGAGGGAGTTCCGGTACATCCCCAAGGGCCCGCTGATGCACTGAACGCAGCCGAAGTAGGACTGGCAGGCCCGCTCAATGTTGAAGGCCATCCAATAGCGGACGCTGCTCAGGAAGGAGATCCACGACTCGTATTTGTTCAGGATCTGCAAACAGACAGAGACGCAAAACGTGAACTTTGAATGAAATATGAAAGTTGAAGCACTCATAGACTTTCGTTTTCTCTCTGGCTGTACCTGAACGTCTCCTCCAACACCTCCCACCATAGGGTCTTCTTCCAGAACCTTCACCATTTCCACTGAGGACGCCGGGTCCAGCATCGTGTCGGAGTCGCACACCTGCAGGAAAAAAAACCACAAATTCATCAAGGAGACCCAAATTGTTGGGTGCTGATTTAACGTATGAAGAAGTCGCAGTGTTGTTGCTGTAAATCCTCAGAATAGATCGCAGTGAAACCTTTCAACCCCGACCAGCCGCCCGCTGTCTCTCCGATGTTCTTCAATAGTTCTGCCTGTTTTTCTCCTATAAATGGACATTTCTCCTGACTAACAGAACCAGGTGATGGGAACAAATCCTGTGGACCCACTCCCTATTAACAGAACACATGTGTGAGAGGCAGAGCATGATGAGAGGGAAAAGGAACGCAACTCTGTCCCTCCTCTTCTCCAACCTTAGAGGGTACTGGCACGTTCGCTGGCAGCACTGCACTGCACTCCGTTCTTTTTGAAAATCTCTCCTAAACAAGTGGTTTCCTGGCATGCTGCAGGCAGCCGCAGGTGTCGGACGGCAGCAACACAGCTTTCACCCTCAAAGTTCCCCCCACAGTTTGTAACGCAGACTTGCTTTCATCCTCCCGATTGTTATTACACTATTGAGATTTTTATGGCAGGCTGTTCGTACATTTAACAGCCAGAGTTTATGTCTATTTCCTCTCAGTCTACAAAGAGCACCATAGCGATCCATAACGTCACTCTCGAGGGTGCAGACCTGCCGTTCTTCAGTTTCTCATAATCTGTAGATGCAGCACCATCATGACTGCATGTACATCTAATCTGAGGCAAGAAGAATTTAGTCTAGAAACCAATTTACATAAGTGTTGAATTGCTGACATATTTTTATTCTGCCTCAGTGTAGGTTTTTTCCTCATATCTTGTTAAGATAGAAAATGAAAATGTTGCTTTACAAAAAATGTCAGGTTTAACTTGTTGCTGTCACGACTCGTCCTTTGCCACCTCTCCCTGGTTAATTAGGTGTGCAGTCTGTTTGAAGTGTCACGTTTTAAGCTCTACTCAGCTTGCTTGGGGCCCTGGTCCAGTCCATGCCAAAAAAGTAACTGTAAAGTAAAGCCGAGGTGCGAGTAAATGAAAAAAAGAGAAAAAGAAAAATGGGAAAAGTGATGTGGATATCGTGGGTCTTAAAAGACTCTGTTTATAGTTTGTATTTGGTCAATCTGTCTTGGTCAAATTGCGAAACATTTGCTGGAAAAGTCTTCACTAAAATGTAAAAACTTCTCATACAAATCCCATCCCACTGTTTATTTTAGCATGCAGCTTTGCATCTGTGCCACATGTGTGTCGTTGTACTTCTTGATGACGTTCCAAAAAAGGTGTGGAGTCATGCTATGCCTGCATCCCGCAACCGCACCACAGCCGGAAAAGGCTCACCGGGGCCGAAGGTGGCAACATGTTGGGATTCTGAGCAACACGGGGGGGGCGAAAAGTCATCAAAAGCAGCAAACTGACTCAGAAGGGTGATCCGTGCCTGTAGAAGGAGCTACTGGTCTGCCCAGGGTGCCTCCTTGGTGCTCTGCTCCTGAACCGCACCAGGCTTTGTATCTCGGCAGTTTTCCTCCAGCAGTCACAGCCTTCATGATTAAAACAGGTTTCCTGTACTTGAGTGTATGTGGAGCTTGGCACCGCGGTTATTGTTTCAGCCACTCTTTATTCTTCAAGCCGTGCCAGCTCTCAGAGTCAGTCGTATTAGCTCAGAAATCACAGCGGAGGAAGCAGTGTTTCCAAAGATAAATGTAGCGTTGAGGCTCATGCGAACTCTTTGTTTTGGGATAAATTCCCTCGCAGCCAGACAGGGACCAAATTTAACCCTCCTCAAACAGTCGCGACCTCCGACTGCAAACACCTCCCAGTAATGATGTAACAGCCGGCCCTTGTGAGACATTTCTGTTATTACACTTAGACTTTGGCTACCGCTGCCTCGTCTTCACGCTACACTTCGCAACACGATGCACACAGCCACCGTCCACCTGACAGCAACACAAAAGAGCCTTTGTGGACCCCGTGTTTGACTTGGCCACCCCCCCCCTACACCACCCACACTACCCTCCCACAAGCCCCTCTTTCCCCCTCTCCAGATATCTCTCAGTGATCCCTCGCCTCCGTCATGAAACACAGCTCGCTTTACGTTCTCACTCATCCTCACTTTGTCCTTCCTCCAATGTCAGCTGTCCTTGTCTTACCTGCGACCTGGACATGCATGAAGATGCTGAAAGTGCTGAAACTACCATGGTAGGAATGTTTAAAAACCTCTGTATTGTTGCCACTGACTCCTTTTTTTACCTTCAGTCATTACTGATCTGAGGCCTGTCCTTGAACACCTCTCAGGCTGACAGTATTATCGAGTGCTCACTGCTGCCAATGTTACAAACATTGCTATTGTAAACTGCATATATCATAAATAGATAGAATGATTTGGTGCATAATTTGGCAAGTTTTTGGATCCACAGAGGAGACACGTTTGATAAATCACTATGAGACATTATGTCCATTGTGAACCATGTCCTTGTACAGTAATAATGCCGTGTTGCTATGACACATGCACTGAGCTGTTGGTCCTGTGCGGTCAACCAAAGTTCAGCTGAAATTACATTAGTCCATGCTCCGAAATCTGGAAGTTATCACCTCATGAAAGGCTAACGTTTATCAAAAAGCAGTTAATGCATTGCAGGTCCTGTAGTCTCAGTCAAAGGCTGCCGAGCTGAACATCTTTTCATGTTGCCAGAAAGCCTGTTGAGGAGTAATGAAGACCTTCTCTTTTGGTAAATACGAGTAAATGTGAAGACACCAGCTTTGGATAATGATGAAGCTAAAGGTTGATGAGGAAATGAGAGCTCTGCATTGCTGCAACTGTCTCACATGAGTAACAACAGGGAGAGTAAAGTGTTGATTGTTGCCTGGAGCTTACCTGCACGTAGTCCACACTCCGGCCCAGCGCTTTGAAGGCTGTGTACATGACCTCCCTCTTCCCTCCCCACTTCTGCATGATGCACACACACTTGTTGTTGAGCACCAGCCTGGAGATCTGCTGGTGACTCTCGGCGTAGCTCTCGTCCGTCTCCTCGGGGCCGCGGGAGTGATAGTTGCTCCGCCAAATGTACGTGGCTGATTTGTCCCATCCCATAATCTCCTTGAAGATCTCCATCATGTACAGGTCATCGTCGGAGTTCCCATCGATCACCATGATCACCTTGATCCCCGGGTAGGTCAGCCTCTTGACAGATACCAGGCACTTTCTCAGGTAGCTGGGGTCCTCCTGGTAGGCGGCGATGCACAGAGCCAAGGACTTGTTCAGTTTGATGGGCGTCTCCAGGGAGCGACGCATGTTCCGGTGCTCCAGGAGCGCAAAGAGGCTCTGGATGATGAGGTGGACGACTAGGATGGCGCCATACAGGCCGAACGAGAGGTGGTTGCCCGCTGTGGTGAAGAACTGGTAGCCCATGATGTAGGCCGTGGAGATGCCCACCAGGAGGGACACGCCGAACATCGTGGTCCCAAATATCCTCAGGTAGGTGAGAACCCTTTGACACTTCATCTACGGACAAAAGAGACGGACCCAGTTTATAAACAGAGTGAAAGTGTTTGTTTCAATAAAGAAAGACATCAGTTTCTTCTTCTATGTTTTTTCTGGAGCCTTACAGCGCCACCTATTGGGCTAACACATTTACAGCAGTATTGTGAGTGTTTGTTGTGCGAAGACTTATTTCTTGACACACACAAATGTCACGCAGGCCACCAGAGAGTCCACAAGACGGTTCAAGACATTGTAAAAATTACAACTGACATTTGTAGCTCATTTGAACATTTAGGCGAAGTTTGATTGTAACACAGTAATAGGACCAAAACAAAGCAGCAGATGGCAGCAACACTACCAAACAAAAGCTTAGCTATAGCTAGCTACCTCACTGTGAGGATAGTGACACTACAGACACCACTGAGCAAATAGACTTAGGAAGAGGTGAACATTTGGAAGTAAAACAAGATAGTTTAGTAAAAAAACTAAATCAGAAAAAACATGGGTATGGATTTTTGGTAACAAATAATGTATTGCCAACAAAAAGGTAACTTAAACAGCTAGGGGAGGAAGGAGGTTTTTCTGCAACCACTTGGATTGAAGTCTTTGGGTACAAGAGGAGTCTGCCTCCAAGCAGTCTGCCAGTCTCTTCCAGTTTGCTGTATCATTACGCTCTCACTCACTGACACTAATCTGGCAGCCTCGACCAGACTCGCTCCAAAATCCAGAGTCCAAACAGAAACAAGACAAGAGTAGGAAAAAAAACCCCGTTTCTGAGATAAGACCTTCAAAAATGGTTAAGAAAAATGCTGCGCAGGCTTTCCCCAACATAAAACATCCACCGATAGGAACACAGCATCTCATAAAATACACTGCAGAATACAATGCTTTTATTTGAAAAACAGCAAAAAACCACATAAAACATTCAAAGGGCATAAAAAGAGAGATGGCCATTCACAGCACTTCCCTTATACTTGTGGATGGCACACACAGCCTTATTGTGTAGCTGGAGCAACATGTAGGTAGTGAAAGCAGTAAAGTTTCTCCTCTTTTTTTTTTTTTGCCCTCTCTTTCACCCTCCCTCCCTCCCTCCCTTTACCCCTCCCCAAAATCCCTGTCTAAATGTCAGACAGTTGTGAGTAGCCGATTGTTTCCAACTCTCTCTTTTAGTGTGGGTGGGCGCACATTACAAGATTTCTTGACCCAATTAAGCACCAAGCTCGCTGCCCCTGCCAGCCATCGCCGCTCGAAGCACGCTTTAAAACGTCGGGGAGAAAACAATAATTGCGGTTATTGGTTTGTTGCCCCCCCCCCACCCCCCCCTCTTCTTCTGCTGCTGTAGTGTAAATTCCTGCTGAATTTGAGTTCAAAGCCATATAAGGAACGCTCATCAAGAAACAGGGTTTACTCTGCTTTCAGAAGGGGGACAGATAGAGAACCCCACCACCACACACACAGACCAACACACTTTTGTGTCCACAGTGAGGAGTCTGTGGCGAAACCTTGCCGGGGCCCTGCTGCACCGACTCCTCGGCTCTCACTCCTGAAGTTTGTTTCCAGCCCCTCATTATGTTGCTACCGCCATCTGTTTGGCAGGCCGGCGGAGACCCACTCAGAGTGGCTCGGCTCGGCTCAACGCGGAGCGGACCACCCTGTGATGTCATCTGTTTATATCTCCGTGGGAAGAAGAAGGAGAAGACATGAGCTTTTTAGATTTTCGTATGCTGCACGTGTGCCTCTTCCCTCCCTGCGACTCCCCGAAGACAGAAATTACAAGTAAATCCTCTCAGCGAACGCAAAGATGAGGACGTACAGTCAAGCGCGTCTGGGTGTGACTGCATTTATTCTTTAACATGATCAAAAATATGCTCATTTTGTATGACTTATAAAGGAAACGTGACAGATAAGTGGCCTTTTGAGAGAACTTCTGCTACTTGATCCCCAAGTCAGTAGGGCGCCCCCTTGTGGGGCATGATCTCAACCTGTTTGTCTTATCTCACTCAACTGATGCAGCTACACCGATGGCAGATTCATGCAGATATCATAACGGTGATTAGCGCAACACGCGTGTAAGGTATACATGTTCACTTTGTGTAGACAAGCAAGATGTGTAAATCAGGACAAGCTGTAAAATCATCAAACAGAGACTGGGTGAAAGCCAAGTGGTGTTTGTGATCTGGCAAGAGCTCCTCACACCACACCTAAGACAGATGGAGGGAGGGGGAGCGTGAAGCGCCAAGTGAAGGGGT
>JAUESE010000010.1:15940245-15950656 GCA_032274725.1 Malacoctenus triangulatus
ATGTAGGGGGGGTTCGCAAATAATTCAGATCAACACTTTTTAAATGATAGGTTGACTACACTAACTAAGGCAAGCAGGAGAAATTTCATACTGAAAAAATACTTTTAATTGTCATTTCTAGACCTTGAAAATCTGACACGGGTCCGTTTTGACCCTAAGACCAGAGGAGGGTTATACTGAAACGTAAAATGAGCATTTATCAGCGGCCGAGCTGCTGTTATCTTCTTGATTTTCTATCGACACTTTTTCAGAGTCTCCTAAAAACTCCGCAGGTCTTCAGGTGGCTGCTCTAAAAAAACGTGGTCGTTTTTATTAGACGGGGACAAGTAGAATCTAGGTTCTGTACCTGTGCCAGACCTGCAGGCAGAACTGTCGGGTTTAAAATAGACGACTTCCTCTGATGGTCTGACGGGGGGCCGACCAGCAGGCCGGCCCCTCCCAGCTTCATGGAGTCGTGCAGCAGCATATCCATGGGCGTCATGGGGCCCAGCGGCGCCTCGATGGGCTCCTGCTCGCCCCCCAGCTCCCCCTCCACGCCGCCGAAGCCCCCCTCCGCGGCCGCCTCCTCCACCGATTTCAAGGACACGGCGATTCTCTTGGGCTCCGACTTGGTCTTCATCCTCATGATCGGGGTCTTGCTGAGGGAGAGGGCGGCGACGGCGGCCGCGTCGGCGCCGCCGCCGCCGCCGCCGCCCTCCTCGGGGGCGTCGCACTTGGGCTCCTGGCTGGGCTGGTCGCCGCTGGGGTCCTCGGGGGGCTTTGCGGCGCCGCTCTTTGGCGAGGGGGCGGCAGCTTCGCTGTCTTCTGCAGTGGAGGCGCTGGGCTCGTCTGTAACAGCAGCAGTCGGATCGATGATGCACTGCTACTAATAATTGATGGAAACTGTCTCACACAGGCACGATGGATAAGCGTCTCTCTCACCTGACTCGGGTGGAGCAGGGACCACCACCACGGCCTGCGCCAGCTGCTCCGCGGCGGCGCCGCCCTCCTCCGGTCCCTCCTTGGCCTTGCCCTCCTCCTCCTCCTCCCCGGCCTCGTCCTCGGTCGCCTTGGCTCGCTCCTCCGCCTCCTCCTGCTCCACCACTTCGGTGGGCAGCACCATGCAAGGCGTGGTGGATTTCCGGCGGCTCGACATCCTCAGATCAGACTCTTGGCTTTCGCTTTAAAGCGCTGGCTTGGAAAAAAAAAAAAAAAACAAAAAGCTGCGTGGTGCAACTGGCGAGAATCACATGCCGCTGGCGACTGCGCTCACATGCTACAGTCGGAGACTCGGGTATTCCTGCAGAGATAAACAAAACGACATAAATATAACACTCCACACAAACCAGTGCAAAATCGCCGGGTAGATTTGTGATCATCGATACGACAGCAAAGGTTGAGATTCTATCATGCAAATGCTCATACACGCAAATCTGTTCACGGCACCGAAATCATTATTGGAACACGACTCTTCACACAAGCAAGCTCAAACAATTTCTCTACCACTTAATGAGGTTAGTTAAAATTATATAGACGAAGCATAACGTGAAATAAGTCACTTTGATGACATGTAAAACATTGGAACATAAAGGCTCAACCAGCAGTAGTTCCCTTCCTCACAATTACAACACTGCTAAGAAAATATATATCGTGTTCAAGGTGAAGTTTGGAGCTATTTGAGCTTCTTTGTGTCGTGATGAGAATGATTATAAGGAATAATTGCAGATAAACTAGTCATCATTGCTTAGTTACGTTCCAATTTGAAGTTGCATGAAAAAATGTGACTTGTTTTTTTCACAGCGATTAAACAATGAGCTTCTTGTTTTTTTTCTTGCATCCAATCGAATGAGATGATACACTCAAATGAACATTAAATTGAAACTGAAAGTGGGATGGGGATCAGCACAAGAGTTTTATCACGGCGCCGCACCCTTCAAATATAAATAATGGGTGAACGGGGGTGTTGAAACATGTTCCCACTGGTCCTCCTTTTGAATCTTAAATCTTTTTTTTAAAAATATTTGTAGACACAACACACCACAAGCCTTAAAGGTCAGCAGCGAGTTGCTCTGAAACTGCAGTGAAGACAACAGTTACTCGCAGCCAGAGAATCTGCACTCGTTTCCCATCGACACTTGCAAAAACATTGACAATCCCAAAGTGGATTTGAGATTTTAACCCCAATATTGTCCAAAATAAAACATCATCAGAATGTATGCACGGTGACTTACTTTACACAAAAACAAAATGTGACAAATCAATGGTGTCATGTTCATGCTGACCTGATAGTCCAGCTCCAGTGAGATGGTCTGATGCATGTGGCCACTGAGCTAAAATGAGTGGGACACGTCTGGTTTAGGATGGGTTCTCCCAAACCAGAGGTCGATCTGGTCTGATTTGAATGGAGCTCCATTGTTCCTGCTGCTGCTGTGCCTTGTCATGAGAGTAGGAACTAATCATCCTGTCAGAATGAAAGATTTCAGCAGCTCCCCAAAACCATTGTACACAAATTTTGTCCCGTTTTGCATACTTCATCAACCTTTGCTGCTTTATTTGCATATGTGTCATTCTGCGATGCATGAATCCTTATTTGATTGTTCAGCCCACAATGACTTAGTACCTCTCTGCAGCGAGAGCCAAATAACATGATCGCCAGGTGTTATTTTTTTATTTATCTATCCAATCACAACAAATATTTAAGCACCCATTGTGCTGTTGGCGCTCATAATAACTGCACATGAAGCCTTGCTGGCGGTTGTCTCGTCTGTGCTCTGAGATGAGGAGTGTGCAGACATCCACCTCCAAATGACTTGACGGTGCAGTGAGGGTCAGCATCCTGTGCTGCTGCTGCTGCAGCTCCACCATGTGTGACAGGTTACACTGTGACCGGGAGACGCGCGAGCCGCCCGCTAGCACGGATCACGTTCATTAACAGTTAGCGCCTCGTCAGTTACACAGGTGTGAGCTAGCTAATGCGTTATTGTCACAAGAACGCCGCAGCAGGTGATGAAGTCCACAAACAGGGCGTCTAATGTAGCTGCACAGTGGGTAGCATGTGTGTGTGCGTGTGCGTGCGTGTGTGAGGAGGGCCAGTTAGCCGGTGTTAGCCTGTTATTGATCACGTCTGGCGGTAAACTTACTGGAACTATTCAAATGTGCACCGTGTTGCTGCTACCAGGCAGCCGAGGCGAGACGAGGCGAGCAGGGATTTCCTGGGTCTCTGTTCACTGCTTGTCTGCTTGCTATCCGTGTCGGCGGCTCCCCTCTTCCACCCCCCCGGTTCACCGTTCACAGCCTCCGGTCCACGGCGGCCCCGGGGACCGCAGCGGTGGCGTTATAACACAATTCGGTCTCGCTGGTCGTCCCCCCCCCCTCCTCCTATTAGAAAGCCAGCCGGAGAGGCGGGCAGGCGAACGGACAGACCGGTCTAACGGCTACGGCTCCCGTCTGCAGATGCTGGAAACACCGGGCATCTCGGTCCCCGTCGGAGCAGGTTATTGTCCCGCCGCCGCCGCGTCTTCAGAGAAGTTGGGAGCTCGCGCGGCGCTCAGCAGCCGCCGCACCGTGTCCGCGAGCACCGCGTTGTTCTCTGACCCAATTCCCTGATCATTTTTTAACGGCAGATTTTTTTTTAATGATCAAACGGCGTCATCGTTCAATGTGATGCGTACTGACGTCATTCCTCGGCGACTCTCGGCGCTTGGAAAAATTTGGGCAACTTGTTGTCAAATAAACGCGAGATTGGTCGACGAAAGTGTGTTTTTTTCGCGAGGTTGTTCCAGGTTGGAGCTGTGGGAGGGGGGCAGAGCGTCGGTTCTCCGGCGTGTGAACTGGGGCAGTAAACGCGTTCGCTTGTTGACCCGGCAGGCTGCCAGTTTGTCCTTACATGACCCGTCAGCGCCGTACGAGGAGCCACTTAAGGACAACACCGACATTGTTGACAAGTTTCCTCGCAGCACAGATCCACTCCGCTCTTACCGTTTAGTCTTTTTTTTCCTGTGGCATCAAGTCGTCGCCTTTTTTTTCTTCTTTTCTTTGTTTTTAACAAAAACGGGACATTTGACGTTGATTTGCGAAAGCGGCGGCAAGCTGTTGTGCAAGTCAGCTGCAGATTGTGTCATGTTTACATCTGTGGCAGTCAAATGATTGGAGAAGGGACTCACGTTGGATCATTCATGATTAATAGAATATAAATTACCACGTTTTCAAGGACAACAGGTGTGCAATGACTTTCATTGGGTTATTCCAGACATCATTGAATAAACTGAAGAGACAGTGAAGTTGGGGGCAGAATGTACTTTATCTGTGCTTGGAGCCGGGACCCATGAAAGTCAGACGCCAACACATCCAGGATCATCACTCCTTCCTATAACATCACTGTAACATCACCTCTGTGGTTTGAGGTAAATGCTTGTGAGTCACAGGTCAGATACCAGAGTGCTTTTATTTTTCTTTTAAACGTTTGGAGGACAAAAAGAATGATGCTGCAGTAAAACATTTGACACTAATTACGAGTAACTGACTTGTCTCTATGGCATGACAGTCTATTTTTGTCTTTCTAATATTACAAAATAAAAGGAACCAGGTCTCCTGCGTGTACCAAGCTACACATGAAAATGAGTTCTTGGAAGCAACGAGTAGTTTCAGTTTGGAGCTTCCCCTTTTCCTGCGTAGCTTTAGGTCCATTTGTGGTTTGGAGCTGGTCGACAAAGACAGAAATGTATCATGCTTGATAATCGCAGATGCAGGTGACGCAGTGGTGAGGCGGTCGGTGGGATGGTTCAACCTTCGTCTCGCCTGCAGTCGGCATGTTTTTTAATGGACCCGATACCTCCATGAACTCCGGGTGGTATCCAAACGCTCACGCCGCTGAAATCTGTGATGTGATCTTTTGAAATACGAGGACCCAGTTTCCACTTGTCGACCAGCGCGGCTTTCGAGAAACACATTTGAACTGCTGGTGTTTTGAGGTCAACCACAATTTGTAACAAGGCAATTATCTGAAGGAAGTTGTGGTGGAGGGGGAAGTGAAAAGAAACACTCCGTACATATGCTGTTGCCAAACTTTCATAGGCGAAATACAACTTTTGATAACCAGGTTTTATCCCTGTAAAAGTACTTCACAAAACCACACTCACTGCTGTTCAAAGAAAGGTCTTTTAATTAAATATGTACGAAAGGGGTCATACAAAGTAGAAGCTAATGGACAAATATAGGTGCCTGTCGATTTCTAATAAAATAGAGCAGAAGTTTGTACATTTAAAAGTTGGTTTGATGCGATGAACGATTAAAAAAATATCACAGTTTGCTGTTGTCAACAGAAGTCTTCGATCTCTTGTTGCAATTCCTAAAGATGGAAGAGAAGAGAAGAATAGCAGGTTAGAAATCATAAAAACAACTGGAGAAAACATCTGACTGATGTTCTTTTACAAAGTCTACAGCACGAGAAAAAATAAGAAAAGAAATAAAGAAAATATGGTAAGAACAAAGAAAACAACCCAAGACTAAAAGAGGAATTAGATGAGGCGCTGTCATAGAAATGTCCAGTATGAAGGCGGACACACTGAACAGATGCTGTGCTGCACTCGCACGTCAGTTCCATTCAATCCTCGGCGTTTGATTAAGGAATCAGGTTCGGCATGCAAACCTTCAGTAAGTCGTGCCAATGAAGATCAGGATCAGCTGGGGAAAAAGACGGCGTCCGGACTGACCTGTAGCAGTGGAGTTTTGTCGTAGTGTCGTCTGTGTCTGTAGATGCTCTGGCAGAGCAAAGCGTAGAGTTTCTCCAGCTTATACACCTCGTAGCCTTCGGTCTTGATTACGACTCTCTCCAGTAGTTCCTGGACAGACAATCATTAAAAAAATAAACCCTAAAAGAATCCATTCCAAACAGAATTGTCACTCCAAATTGTCATAGGACAAAGATACCCGTATAAGCAGAGGGGACTTGTATATTTACATGAAACTAAAGTGTACACACTGACAGAGTCACGCACCTTCAATTTGTCTCTGTCCACAACCAGAGGAGCGGTTTCCTGGTCCAGGATCTGCAAAGCTTTGTCCACATCCACCACCTGCTGCTGGAGCGCTGCGTGTTTCAGTGTCCGGGTCATCCGTCTCACGTTCCGCTCTGAGAAACACACACGCTTGTTAGAGATCACCGTCTGCTGGTTTGTTTACCTCAAGGCCAAAGAGAAAACTTTGATATTCCTTTTTTGTTGTTGCCATTTCAAGAATCACAACATGCAATTTGTCACAAACAAGCTCAGAAACTCTCTTCATTTCACGTGTGATGAGCTGGAACACGCATGTCCAACCTGTGCCCGTGTCCTCCTCTCCTCTGGCAGCAGCTGCAGCGTCTGTGTGTGAGGGTTCTCTGGCTTCCTCCTGCATGGTCTCAGCAGGACGGTTCAGAGCGACGGCCTCTCCTGTGTCGTGGCGCCGGGTGTCTCCTCCCTCTGTGTTGTTGTTGTTGTTAATGTTCTCCGAAGGAGTTTCCAGGCTCTTCTCTTCCACCTGCAGGGGCTGCTGGGAGTTTTCCTCTGACTGATGCGAGACTGTTTCCTTCAGAGCTTCATCCTCCGACTGTGGTGGGTTTCCAGCTTCTGGTTCCTTTGGCTCACTGGCGGTGGGCTCGTCCTCTGCTTCTTTCGGTCTCTTTTCGCCCTCCTCGGCCGGAGTGTCCCGATCTCCTGCGGCGCTGCCTTCGGTCATCGCCTGAGCCTCCTCCGCTCTGTCATCCACCTCCTGGTCTGCTTTCACGTCTCTCTCAGGCTCAATTTCGTTCTCTTCATCTCCGTCCGCTTCGTCTTCGTCAGACTCCATCTGCACATCATCTCTGGACACATGAGGGGAGGACTTCTTCCTGGTTGCATAGCAGCCGCTTGACCAGCGACTTTTGCGGCGTTTCTTCTTCTGAGCTAAAATAAAGAGAAGGGGGAAAAAAAAAGAGTTATTTGCCGCCTTTTGACCACAATTGATGTTTTATTACACCAGACTTCTTACATGAGTGTTTGGGTGTTGTGACAGAAGAGAAGCTTGTATTGGGAGTGACAGCAGCCGTGGTCGGAGCGGCGTCCTGCTGCGACGTGGTGTCAGTGAGTTTGGCCTCTGCCGGTGATTTGGATTGTTTAGGAAGGACGTGGTAGTAGGAGGGGGCGAACTGAGCCGTGGCGCAACCTGAGGGGGCGCAAAATGAAAGCATGATCACAGCCTCCAAAATCGGACGCGACTCAAACACAGTGAGTGCAGCTCTGCAGCAAACTGGAAAACATAATGAGGTTTGCTGGTAGGCCTGAAGGTAGATTATAAAACAGAGAAAAAGGATCTCCAAACATTGATCGATGTGTTGCCAAAGTATTGCATTGAAATTAGTTTAACAATCTAGATACCGACACAATATTGATCACCTGTGAGGACATCGCACACGCAATACTCACCTCTTGTTCGCCGCGACTCTTTGATCTCCTTACAAATCTTTTCAAAGTCTTCATCCAGCTCATCCTTGATGATAGCGTGGACGGTGTCCTTCAGAGCACAGGCTCTGTGACGGATCTGACGGTCTGAAGGACAAACAACAACGCAACATAAATATGTGCAATAAGAGGTACTGGAGAGTGTGTTCTCTGTGGACAAAGTGAGGGTGTGGGCCACTGTATGTACCTGATGGGTCTCTGTCTGGGTTGTATTCGAGAGCATTCTGCCAAATGAGATCCACGTCTTGGAGGAACTCTTTGACAGAGCCGTACTGATGGAGGTCTATCTTAGAGAGGACTGTGGACAGGTCCATGGGCTTCCGGATCACCTCAGAGTAGTCTGGGACCTGGGACACAGGAATGAATGACTGAAGATGAACTCGGTGTGAAAACAGTGGCTAAAAGTCTGACTCTGCTGCCCCCAGTGGCTGTATGACAAAAATGCAGTTCAGAGGTGTGAATCCTTGGCTCCATGACTAAAGTTACCTCCTCCAAATCCACCGGCTTTGTAAACGCCTTGAAGCGTTTATCCTGGGACAGGCGGTTGGTGACATCGCGCAGGAAGAGCCGAAGCTCCCTGAGGGTGGCCTCCTCCTGCTCCTCCAACCGCTTGGCCTCCTCCTGAGTCAGCTGGCGGGGAGGAGGTGGTGGAGCAACTGGAAGCACCTCCAGTGAGTGAAGCACTGAGAGAGGAGAACCACGGTCAGACTCGCACTGAAATACTCTGCCATAAAGTTCCAGAGATGAAAGTTCTCTCTGCTTCTTGTAAATAAAGACAATATACGACAGTTGATCCCAACCCAAGCTCAGACCCGAGGCTCTGCCTGCTCCCTGAGGCTTTTCATAACATCTGAAAGACTCACTGCTTGGGTGACGGAGAAAAACTTCACCTAAATAAGAGCTCTAAGTTAAAGACTGTCGAACAATGTTGTCGTGTCTCCATTTTCTCTACATATATTTTTAAATGCATATGTACGCTTTCATTTTCTTCTTGCGCATTCAATTGCATACAAAATTGCCACTGACTCCACAGAAAAAGATCCTGCATGACTTAGCCACCTGATGTCTGCCACTAACCTGCCTTCCTCCTCGATGGAGGAGCCTTTGCAGCCTGGTTGAGGATTAAATCCTCAAAGAAGTCTCTTCGTTCTCTGCTGGTGGGCACCTGGATGTTGAAGACCTCCCCGTACTCAACCCGAAACAACTCCTGCACCTAAAATGAGGCAAAAGGAGACTTGGTGAAAGTTGTTCCTTGTGACTGAAAACTTTATCATCATTAGGGCTCGTTTATTTCACACATCTCTTGATGCTGTCTCGTCAGAGTGAGCCCACAGTGAAACTCTCACCTCTATACTTAGTCTGTCATAGTGGAGGTTGCAGGTGGCCAGCAGCAGTATGGGGGAGAAGGCAGGGATGGAGCTGAGCAGGCTCATGAACGTGGCTCTCAGAGCAGGCCCCACCGTTTCCCACCACTGTCCGATGTGGGGGATGTACAGGATGCTGGGGGAGGTCCTCTTGGCTTCAACGAAAATCTGACACACAAACACACAGTTGTGAAGTGTGTGATTAGATCTTTGGGACCACAATCTAGCATTTGTGCTTCAATAAAACGACACCCAACTGGAACTGTCTAGTCCAACCTGAATACATTCACAATACTCCACTGTACCAATGTTTACTTCTTATTGTCAGTACCTGTGCACAAGTCTCTTCTGGAGCAGTGGCACTGGCCCCGAACAGCACAGCCATGTCCAGTGTGTACACGGTGAATTTCTCCAGAGCGTGGAGCACCGCAGGGGCCAGGTGGGCCGTCTGACCGGAGCCTGGACGGCCCTGCAGCAGCAGCCTGGGGCGGTACGAGGTGGGCTGGCTTAACACGCTCCTACAGAGCAGAGAGACAGCGAGACAGTGATGCGAATGCTTTCCTTTGGAGATGTGACGGAATACTTGGAGTTGCTACAGCAGAGACGGATCTCAGCTATTTAAAAGTAAACGAAACAAACAGAATAAAAACAAAACAGAGACATATTGGCCAAAAACTGCCTAGATTATAGTTATTCCACAAATTTCTTTCCAACATGGACCACAAAAAGTCTTACAAATCAACAACATGAGGTCCTAACTTGAGAGATTGAGTGATGTACCTGTTGAGGTTGAGGAGGCTGTTGGCAGCAGGACTCTTAGTTTGGGAGAGAGATGTCCGTCCACTGGAGCAGATCTCAGCATCCTCGTCCTCACTGAACATCAGATCATCGTCTAACACGCCACAGAATACTTCTGGAAACACACAACACACCTGTCAGGGCCCATATCACTGATGTCCTACAACTAGGATGAGAAATGATTCTGTTTGTTTAAGTGAATTTTCATGTTGGTTAAGATTTTTGTTCTTTGATTAGATTGAGGCACTGATGAAGAAAGTCAGAATAACAGAGTACGACTGGAGTAATGCAGCGGGACGCTACCTTGTTCTCTCTTCCTCTTCAGGCCCTGCTCTGCATGTGGGAACACTCTGCTCACTGTGTGGAGGACGCTCTGCAGGGCCGCACTCAGCAGGGGGCGGATGGCAGGTATGAGAGCCTTGGCTGGTGACACCACAGCCCTAAAAAACACAACTTCAGGCATCAGAGTCGTTCCACGCAGCAATCTGGCAGGACAGCGTCAGAGAAAAAGCTTGGAGAGGCTCTGAGACGATGTTTGTACCTCTGAGCAGCAGGCACCATCTTTGACATGGCCAACATGAAGTCCTTGCTGGTGATGCTGATGGAGCTGACGTCCAGCACGAGCTTCTGTGATGAAGAGTAGATCTGTGGGTAGCGGCGCCGCAGTGCACACAAGGCTGCCTCTGAACACACCGCTTTGATGTCAGCGCCGCAATACCCTGAAAAAAAAGAAACAACTAGAAGTTAAAGGTGCTATATGTAGGATTTTTAGTAAAAGCTATATTTAAAAAAAAA
>JAUESE010000010.1:16089387-16100426 GCA_032274725.1 Malacoctenus triangulatus
GTCACACATGGATGTAAAATGGCCTCAGATATGGCTTACTGTTTCTTTCTTTGACACTGTCAGACATGTTTCAACTTTAACACACACACAGACATAGACACAGAGACACACACACAAATACAATACAAAATACAAACACACACAAATAAACAATGCTTGTTTGTCTATCTTTGGTTTCTGACAACTTCTGGATGATTAAACATGGACCGGGTCAAAATAATCCAGGAAAAGCATTGCTAGCATTGTTGCCTAAGACAACAGGAGGGTTAAAACAGCAGCATCATTGGTGTGAGACAGTCGACTGTATCGCAGCTCAGTTGTGTAACGGTGTATATATGAGTGCTGCTTTGCACTGACGCCTGGTGTCCTCCTGCACGTCTCCAGGTTGTTTGTGCACGTCTTCCTGTTGGGCAGCTGGACGGTGTTGCTGGTGAAGGCCGTGCTAACCGGCGCCATCTCCCTCTGCTCGCTCTTCCTCTTCGTCACTCTGGTCCACAGCAACTGAACACACACCGCAGTGGCCTGGGGTGAACCCCCGGCGGTCAGTGCGGTGGGGGGGGGGGGGGCGTGGCCCGAGCTGAACCCCGCCACCACATCAGTCTCCTTCCACACAGCAGCGACGGTGTGTGGTTGGACTGGTTTAAAAAAAAAAAGCTTCAACCCACTCAGCTCGCGCCTGCTCTCCCACACGGTTTCCATCGGTGTGGAGCTCTGAGACGGAGAGCAGGTGAAACGTTTCGCCCGTTGTGCCGTCAGGAGGCTGCTGCCACCTGCCAGGCTCAGACCAGATGTGTCGCTTTTTTACAAATGTGAATTTTCTATCCGATCGATCACGAATGATTTCAGACTCAAACATTAACATGTTTTCCTTTTTGATGTTTTCTAATGAGCCAGCAGGAACATACGTAGGACACGAACAGTAGCATGTAACAGCTGAATGACAATGACACTGTTTTGATAGATCATTTCAAGGGCCACACATTCCTCAATTTATTTATATCAAATGATTAGAATTGGTTAAAACAAAAAAACTTGTTTTTGAGTTACATCTGTGTGGAATGAATATGTTGAGCTTGATATATTAAAGGTCTTTCTATCATCTTTTTCTCTGTGCTTGTTTGAGCAGTCTTGAAATCTCGGCGCTTCGTTGTGAAGTGACAGGATTCATTGTGGGTTTCACACACTTTCAGATGGTCTGTGTGACTGGCCCTGATGTTTGATCATGTGTGAACAGTTTAGTGTGCTCAGCACAAGGTTTACAGGTTCACACCATCATCGCAACAAATCCAGGAATGACTCATACATGACAATGAGGTCCGAAATGTCATTTTAATTCATGATTGAAAATTCAAACAGATGGAATAAAAACAGTGCATTTGTTTGTCCGAACATCCTCTGGATTTAATTGACTCAAAAATGTGGAACACGTAGAAGTTGACCAGTGACTAAACTCTAGAAGTGAAGTTACCTGGTAAATTATTGCTCTTAATTTGTGTATCACCTATATTCTCAAATCGAAGTCCCATAAGGGGGTTCTGCACCCCAGGTTAGGACCCACTGATCAGTGTGTTAACGCCCCAGATTCACAACAGCAATTGCTAACTGAACGCTTCACCTAAATCACCAACATGCAGAGGTGGCCGGCTGTTGTCTGATGCAGCTAAATGCATCACAGCTTCAGTGGATGCTGGCTAATGCTAATGCTACTCACAGTGATGATGTGAACAGAGGCCAGGATTTAAAACGGCACCCCTTAAGTAAACAGTCCGTCGGTTTGAAATGACCAGACTGAAGCTGCCTTCTACATAAAAATGGAACAAACATACTTAGCAAAATGAAGATACTCTGTATTAAGACATGGTTTTGTTGTTTTATGATATTCTGTTGGGGAGAAAAAGCTTTGGGGGTCAAAATGAGGTGAAAGCCCCCCATACAGGTTTATAAGCAGCTTCTCTGTTATACAGTCACAGTGAAGTGTGGCGCCATGCTGCAGCTCGGCTCTGTTCTACCACTTAGTGATGAAAAGAACAAGTCTCCTCCCTCACTCCTACACCTGACAGGGAGACGCTGAGGTTCTGATCAGGCCTACTGAGGTTTGCTGGGAAGACGGGCCAGAGAGCAGCTCCACAGGTGTCTCACTGATGGGGCACAATGAAGAGGAAGGAGGAAGTGTTTGGTTACAATTAGCAGCAAAGAACACAAAATAGACATAAAACATTCACAGTATGTGAAATGGCATAAGGCCTATAATGAGCAAGATTGTTGTTTTGTAGCAGTGTGACAGGACTTAACTGTGAATGTTGGAAAATATATTTTATATGCAGCAAGGGACATTGAAAAAGTCACAGATTCACACTGCATTGAAATGTTGTTTTCAGAAGTCAGTGGTCACATCAATCTGTTTAGTTTAATTTACTTTTTCCATTTCTTTTTGGCAAAAAAACAGAAGAATTGAAAATATATAATGTGGTTTCTGTGAACAACATCTTGAGGAACATGTTACATACGCATTTTGGTTGGTAAACTCTCGAGAAAAAAGTAAACATTCTGAAAATGTCCTACAGACGGTCAATATTCATTCACGCTGGCTAAACAAAACTGACGTGGCAGCGAAGCACACAGGAAATGCTTTGGCAACATCAGGCCCACCAGCTGAGGCCCGCACGGAAGTGTCCCACAAGCACGCCACAGCCCAAAGCTAAGCTAAGCTGGCTAGCCTAGCACCTAGCCCCCGCCAAAGCGCAGATAACACAAGCTATATTTTACTTTATTAGCGTTGCCTCAGGCCGGAGCGTAGCTCAGTCGGCAACAAAGCTGACCGAACTAGCGTTCGAAGGCAGCAAGTATTTACGATGTTACCACTGCCCCCTGCTGCTCAGTTCTGGGTATAACTACTGTCTCAGCTGTCTAATGCAGTACACTCCCCAAATGCACCAATTACAGACAGACGTTTTGTTTTTTGTTTTTTTAAAGTGCACAACGTGATGCAAGTTTTACTGTGAAACGTCAACAGGCCTGATAAGACGATCCGGTGTGCTGCAAGTTTGCCCGACTGCTCTTACTGATTCTTATCTGGATGTCTCCTGAGCTGCTTTACTATCATATTTTTTTCACCACTCAACTTTCTTCAGAGTTGCTCCTCATATTATCCTCCCACCTCCTTCCTCTGGGCCTTGCCAGCAGTCCCCCCCCCCCCCCCCCTCTACTGGGGCCCTGGAATCCAACAAAACAGCCATTATTCAGAGGACACAATGGACTTTGCTGTTACCTAACACACGTCCACACTGACACGCTCAAGACAACACACACATGCACACACTGCTGTCCCTGTTTCAACACTACTGCTGTTTGTGTGTGTGCACTAAATTGCATGGTTAGTTTCCTGCATCGCCACGGTGACATAATGACATTTGTCTGACATTGGACATTCCGACCAGAATTCGTGTGGTGGGATCATTTTACTCATGTTCTTTAAGGTTCATCGACCTATCGTATTGTGCTAAATGTTTATGTGTTCTTCTTGATACATTCACTCAGTTCTACTCCTGAATCCTCGCAAACTTCATTCCTTCTGTTTAAAACTGATCGCTTGTATGAGAATCCAGACTTCCCCAGCCGGGGAGGCCGTGTGTGAGCCAGCTCCTTGAGTCTCGTCTCTCAGCTGGAAATTGGAAAACTAGATTTCTGCACAGACTTGCCATTCAGAAAAAAAAATATATGAGGAAAAAAAAAAGAAGGTTGAGCCCTGCCAGCTCCTGGAGCCAATAAAGAGGAGCTCAGTGTGAGGAGACCTGGTAGCAAGGAGAACCCTCCTGGTGCCTGACAGCGGCAGCTTGCAGCGGCAGCTTGCAGCGGCGGCGTGTTGCCGGTTGGACTCCATGGACTGGTCCTCATGGCGTCCCGCGAGTACATCTGCCACCACGGCCTGCTCCTGCCCTCCACGGCCCACAGCGAGGAGAGCCTGCGGTTCGCCCACAACTTCTCCTTGGAGGACACCGACGTGGTCGCCGTGACGTACCCCAAGTCAGGTAGAGCACGTCTTCTACCAGGTCACACCGACAGGATGCTCGGTGACCACATGTCGATCCAGTGATGACTGTGAGGACCTTTATAGGCTGCTGAAATGTGTTGGATTGATGTAGGTCAAAGTGATGTCATTACAATAAAACCAAACAAACAAGCAGTGGAAGCAGTGGTTCAGAGGTCACAGGAAGCCGTGGATCTTCTGTGTACACAGCACATTTCACTGCGCATTACACTGTGTATTTTGTACTTGTGACGAATAAAAAAAAAAAGTCTTGAATTTTGGAAATTTAAAGTATAGGTTTATGAGCAGGCACTGACAGAGGCGGTTAAACTAGTTCCTGGTTATCTTGTCAGTCACTAACCTGCTACCGTGCTTCAAAACATACAGGAGAGACACTTTAATTCAGTGTATCTGATCGGTGTCTGTCAATGAACTTTGCTCAGTTAAAGTATGTGATGCGTTCAGGGGACGTCGGAGAGTTACTCTTTGTTTATTTGAGCTAAATTTATTGGGGGAAAAAAAATTTGTCTCCAAAACAATTTAAAGAACAAATTGAAGTTACCAGATGTCTTTAGAGTAGTTGGCCAAGACTCATGACATAGGGACTCCACTCTTCACACTCTTCACGATATGCCGCGGAGGCCTTTTTTGCTCCCCCGCGTCCCTGAATGCGTCATCGGACTCGATGCGATTCGGGAGCCGCAGCCGCCCTGTGCCGTCGCCGCTCGTCCACAACATGTCGCCGTGTGAGAAGGACTTTCTGCTGCACGGCGGCATGCTTCTCCCTAAGGAAACCCACAGCGCTCGCAGCCTGGAGTTCGCGCACAGGTTCACGTTTCAGGACGACGACGTCATCGGCGTCACGTACCCGAAGTCAGGTCAGTGCTCCTGCCGGAGGCGGAGGGGAGCTCCCGTCCGTCCGACAACCGGGGTCTCTGCAACCCGCTGCTCCACTAACAGGACTCTCATATCCTGGTATGATGGTCAAAGGATTCACGTTGATTACTTGATGGAGGTCAGAGAGTAAAAGGAGAACTTTGTTACAAGTTTACAAGGTATTTGGGTGCAGTCTTCACTGCAGAAACACAAAGATAAACTGAACGTCTGCCTGGATTCGAACCCAGGACCCCCGCACAGTGAGACTGTAGTACAGTTTCATTTAGCAGTACTAAGCACTATTTTGATGTCCAACTCCACAAGTAGTTCCCTCGCAGCTTTGTCAGTCGTCCAGCTTTTCTTTGAGCCACCAAAGTTCGGTTGTTCCAACGCAGACCTGATGATGTGCTGAACACAGCCTCCACCTCCCGTGTGTGCAGGTACGATCTGGATGCAGGAGATCCTCCCTCTGGTGCTGAACGGCGGAGACCTGACCCCCATCCACACCATCCCCAACTGGGACCGGGTCCCGTGGTTGGAGGAGAAAAGGCTGGAGGTGGTTGTGGATCGGCTGGCGTCCCCGCGGGCCTTCGTCACCCACTTCCCCCACGGCCTCATGCCCCCCTCTTTCCACACCTCCAAGGCCAAGGTGGCAGACTTTAAGGGGTGTTTGCACGGATACAGCTCCATCTGAGACGCATCACTGACATCCTAATCCTGCACTTTGCCACTTTGATTTGTCCCACAGGCAATCTATGTCATGAGGGACCCCAGGGACATCGCGGTGTCCTCATACTTCTTCCACCAGATGGCAGAGTTCCTGGAAGATCCAGGAACTTTTGAGGAGTTTCTAGATAAATTTCTGGAGGGAAAAGGTCAGAATACTTTAAAAAGGCACCTTGATGTGAAATATTCCAGATTTATTACTCCGTTAGTGTAACAACAGCAAAACGTAGAACGCATGTGAAAGGCGAAGAACAAACATAAATGTTAGAGGTTATTGTGATGCTCTCTGTGATTACAAAACAACACACTGTTGCACTTTGTTGTTTGTTGATGCAAAGCATCAGCATAATGTGCTCCATCGTCTTTTTTCCTGTAGTCCTGTTTGGAAAATGGACGGATCACGTGAAGAGCTGGATGCACACAGAGCTGGGAGACCGATTACTGCACATCACATATGAAGAAATGGTTCAGGTGAAACAGTTCCCAAAGCGGCTCACTGTTCATGTGTCTGCAGTGGAACAGTTCTCATACACTACAAAGCTAAATTGAACTGAAATGAATAAACTGTCCCAAGTGTGACATGTCTCTCCATCTTGAAGGACCTGTCTGCGTTTCTTGTTCTTCCAGGACCTGCCCGCAGCCGTCAGGCGGATGGCGCGGTTCCTGGGCCGTGATCTGAGTGAGGACGCCGTTCAGAAGATCGCGGAGCATTGCTCCTTTAAGACCATGAAGACCAACCAAATGTCCAACTTCAGCCTGGTCCCCAAGGAGTTCATGGACAACGACAAGTCTCCGTTCCTCAGGAGAGGTGAGGTCACGCGTCGCGGTGTCAAGACACGGGTTCGATCACCCACCCACCCGCTGATTCGTTGTGTCCGCACGTTTCCAGGCTGCGTTGGAGACTGGAAGAACCACTTCAACTCGGAGCAACTGGCCCGGTTCACTTCGGTGATTCGCAGCGAGCTGCAGGGAGAGAGCTTCTCCCTGCCGTGGAGCCTGGACACCTCGGGGACATGATCGTCCAGCGTCACAGGTCTGTGAAGTCACTCGCTGGGTGACCTGTGTTCAAGCTGCAGCTCCACGAGGCGAGCTCCCGCTTCAAGCTCATCTGTACAGACAGACAGGAGACGTAACACAGGAGACGTTTTAGCTTCAGACTAATGTTTCCGTCTGTCTCTTACACTGATCCAGATAAGTTTGTGGTAAATTCAAACTACTTACAAAGCGTTTTTTGTGTACCTTTGCCATTGAATAAAATAAAAATAAATGGATATAATATAATAACCAGGTTTTATTGAATGTGTCAAAACACTAATAATTGTCTGTTTTGTGTAGGAACAGGTTAGAAACAAACCTTTTTTCTGTGTTGATGTTTCCTCTGTTTCTCATTCATGTTTGAACATTTTGGAGATAAAAAATGAAAACCCCACCCGGGTTGCCCCCCCCCCCCCCTCCCAGGACCTCCACACTGCAGGGGGAGCACGCTGGACACCACACCACCATGTGGCCCAAAGGAGCTAATCCCTTTCTCAGTCACCCTCTGACTCTCTGTGCGTGTTTGTTATTTCACATCAAAGGCAGGAGCTCCTGGTTAGTAATGCTGGACTGAAGTTAAACTGTACAACTGACTCACTGCTACCTCCTAATGCACACAAGTTACAACACTCACAGACTGCACCTTCATGTTGGGACAGTCTGAATATCAAACGTCTCTGATGTTCACCCAGAAACACCAACTTCAACCAGAACATACAAAGAACATGACAAACGATGCTTGAAAAAGTGTGTTTACAAGAAATATAAAGTTGGGTGAAATAGTGAACAAATGTCTTTGTTTACCAAACACATTTTAGCCATTTTGGTGACAACCGTGTTGTAAAAACATTCACTCACCCAGCCTGAGGTGGTTCCTTCCAGCAGACAGGCCCTGACAGGAGACTCTGCATGCTGCCTCCCTCCGATGGCATGAAGACGGAAAGGAGAGGAGACACAGGCACACTCACTCTCAGTCTTTGTGGAGGGAGAAGGTTTTGTGTGCAAGGACAAAACATTCAAAGTTCAGAACTGTTCATTAAGAACAAGACACATTGGTCACTTGTATTACGCACAGCAAAGTAAAACACATCCAACAGGCCTGTTTTTGCTTCTTTCGTCACTTTCAGCTCAGACACACTCATCACAGACTCGCTGGAAGACTCCAACAGAAGAGATGGATGAGTCCGACCTCAACAGTGTACAACAACACAGAACATAACAGAAACCCCACATGACTCTGCATGTAATCTATGCTCATACCATCACATTCAATTCCTGAATGGCAGCCAGTCTCTTTTGTCTCTTGCAGCAAGCACACTCATGACTGAACTTGCAACACACATCAGCATTTAGAAACGGTCAATTATTCTTGCTCACACACACACAAAAGTCCCAACATAAGACATAATGACAGGGAACCTGCACAGGTTTGCAGAATGTTAGGACTCATGGAGGTTATTGGGACAACGCCCCCCTGCCAAAAAACGGGTGCCATAATGTCCTTGATAATCTATTGTAAGATCAAACTGAGAACTGGTGACTGCAAATAAATTTCAGTGCAGTTGAAGCAAAACGTGCTGCAATCTGAGACCTTCTGCCCTGTCGACTCCGACAACAGAGACGAGCGGTGTCACGTGGAGCCAGCAGGCTCTAACCCTAACCCTAACCCCAGCAGGCGATTCCACAGGTTACTTCACTTCCATGCACTGATCAAGGCAGGAGGTGCCTGTGAAGATCAAGTGTCTTGGTGTTGCAACTGTACCCAAGAATTTTTTTCTGATAGCAAATAAACCCCAGAGTTTAGATGTGAGGTAGCCTGTCTGGAGTTTACATATTCCCCCTATGTGTGTTTTGTGTGTGTGTGTGTGTGTGTGTGTGTGGGGGGGGGGTACTTTGGAGACTCTGGTCCAGTTGTACCCTGGTTTAGCCGATGTCAGCTCTGGCTGGTCCTCTGACGTGCAGCAGGGTGGAGGAGCTGCACAGCAATCACTCACAGCTGCTTTTCTTATTCATATACAGCAATAACAACGCGACTCAGCATTTATGTAAAAAAACTGTATTTATTAGTGTGCTGGATGGGACCGTTATTCTAAAATGTCAAAACGCTGACAGAAGTACAGCCACCATCAGAGCACCCTGGGCAGAGAGCCACATTCTGCCTCCTAATGATGAACTGGTCCTCAAATGATGCAAGAAATGACTTTGTTGCATCAGTTGTAGTTGGTCCATCAAAAACCAAAAAGCTGTGATCGTGTTGGACCGGGAGCCGAGCAGAACTTGTTAAGCGTTGGTCAGAGGGCCGAGGACAGCGACCGCTTCAATCTCAACCAGTCCACCCTGCAGAGAGACAAGCAGCACGAGCAGGTTTTCCTTCTGCTTTTTCTGGCTGAAGCATCAACCGAGTCGTGACGGAGAGCGACAGTGTGTGTGGCGGAGTACTCACTCTGGGCAGAGCTGCGACCTGATAGGCTGCTCTGGCTGGGAAGTTGGTGCTGAAAACTGCAAGAGAAAGAGACACGATCAGACCACACCGAGCGAGCAAACATCCACAGGAGCTCCACACTGCTGCTCCGAGAGCCTGCAGGTTCAGCAGGACACGGGTGCAGGTGCTGACACCTAGTGGCTCACGTCGATTCCTCACTTGAACATGACGGTGAAGAGCAGGAACAAACCCGCAGCAGAGGGAATGTTAATGAGTCCGTGATACTCACACTGCTTGTAAACATCGTTGACACTGTTGAAGTCGTTCATGTCGGCCAGGAGCACGGTCGTTTTGACAACTGGGAGAAAGGGCGCACAGTAATTCAGGCTTTTAGTCGAAAATTGGACGAGTGCACGAACTCTACTTTTCTGTGTGTAAAGGTGAAGAATTTTAAAATGGTTGTTTTTATACACTCACCGTTTTCATACGCGCAGCCAGCAGCCAGCAGGATTTCACCCATGTTTACAAGAGCCTGAGGGAGAGAAAGTCCAAGTACAGGACTGTGAAAAATATACAGGATCTTACCCATAATATACGCACTAAAGCGTTTATAACTTCAACAGGTCACCAAAAATTCTCATTTTCACTTTGAAAAACAGCAGATTGAGGCTGTTGTATTGATTTGAGTATTAGCACGTTGCTTGGACACGAGCTGATCTGTGGTCAGACTCCGGCGGTGTCACCTGTCTGGTTTGGGCCTGAACGCCACCTTCCACCAGCTGCCCACTGGCTGGATCCATCCCCAGCTGGCCCGATATGTACATGGTCCTATCCACCACCACAGCCTGACTGGAAGGTCAAAGGTCAGACAGATATTTTTAAGGGAATCAGGTACAGAGGAATAGAGTTACAAATGTACTGCTTAATCTGAGGGATTATTCTAAAATGAAAAAAGTTTATGTTACAAATTTAAGAAATATCTACAGCTACAGCCAAAGTTTTACAAATACTTTCTGGAAGTGTTGAAGGATTTGAGAGGAAAATGAGACTTTGTGACATTGTGAGGACTTTGAAGGTTGCACCAGTTTGTCCGATCATTGAGAGAATAAAGTCGTCTGTGCACAACAGATCCAGACTCCAGTTCGATGTCTGCACAGAGCTCAAAAGTCTGCGTTCGTGCATTCATGCATGTAGCACAACCAACACATCTGGATGAACCTGCAGCGCTAACAAGTACAAAGATCTGCATCTGCTCAGGTGCATCAGGACTCAGAATATGCAAATCTCTCTGCTGGTCCAAACTTTATTTGCTGAAGGAAACCTCTTTAATATTGTTGACAGATCTTCTTCAGCGTGAATGCAGTTAGATCCTCTAACAATCAGGTCAAACTCTGGCTGGGGTGTCACCGGGACACTTTTTACATGAGCAGCAGGTTTAGCCAATGATGTGTGAGCATAATAATCTGAACATGCACTTACAGACATTCAGGATAAATGTTTTAGTGTGCGTGCAGAGGATGTTCACAGATGGCCAGACAAATTTATAATCCCCCTAAATTTCCTTTCACGGTGCATTCAGAGTTAATAGTCAACCTTTGTGTTCAGTCTGTGAGCAATTTCCAAAGACCACGAAGGGCGAAATCCCCCAAAAACATGAACTTTGCCCCTTAAAAAACACACCAAACAGACTCTGAGTGTCTGACACTGGACAGACAGAAACAGCTTGATCAGACTGTCTTTGATCAGACACAACGTAACACCAGCGAGTCTCAATAAGTAACTGAGGGCCCATTTTTCTTGCCGAACAGCTCTCGTGTTGTTTGGCCCTGCAAAGTGCCAGCTGTCAGGCTCCCACGGTGGGCTGCGATGCCCCCCACCCGCTCACCTGTACGGACCGATGGCAGCGGGGGCTTTGGTCGTGCTGATGATCTTCCTGATGAGTGCAGACATTTC
>JAUESE010000010.1:16251532-16262638 GCA_032274725.1 Malacoctenus triangulatus
TTTTTGTTGTACAGATGTAGGGACTGCAATGATGCTTGGCAGAGTGAAATAGTTGTTACTGAACATGCATGGGGTGAACCAATGTAGATTTAATGCTCTTCTGGAGTTCACTGTCTCACAGTCTCATTTATCCTCTGACTTGTTGCAAAGTAAACACCTCACTGATCTCTGTGTGCCGTTCCAAACGGATCCAAAGCACTTACAGAAATCAATGTGTGTCATTCCAACAAAAGCCCTTGCACCCAGCCACCACTGGCTGCAAGTCAGCCAGAGCTCCACAGCCCATGGCGTTGGTCTGCTTTCTCTTTGAGGTGAGGGCTTGGCATCCTGGTGGGATGAGGTTACTTCAGCTCCTCAGACAGTCCTCAGACACAGGAAAGCAGCTGGGGGAAAAATTAATCCCAGTGGCTTCCTGCGAGCAGTGAGTCAACTGGTGATCAATACTCGGTGGGCAGGATGCTGCTGCTCCACGGTTTAATCCCTGCTCTCAGGCCATCCGGATGAAAGCAGCCCTCCGATGGGGCCTATTACTTGCCGGGTGCTGCTGGTGATATTGTAGTTTGGGAAACAATTACCTTGCAATTAAGGCTAATGTTTGCCCTCTAAGTTCTTTCTTCTGACACGGGGTCTGGGCAGATATTGTGTTTCATCAGCTTCAAGTCTTCTTGTCGGTATGACGTTTACCACTTAATGTTTCATTTAGAACTATTATTTGTTTTTGTAGGTTGCTACAACCAACTTTGGAGCTAGTTTTATTTGTGACTTCAGAGAAACTCAGTTGTTACTGAGTCACTTTTCACCAGACCCCTCTGAATGTATTCTTAGCACCTTCTTATAGAGGGAGATTTTTCTGGGACAGAAAGTCACAAAAGAGGAGTAACACGATAATTGGGTGCCTGTGTGTGTAAGAATCTATGTTACACAAACTGTGGGTGGTCTGTTTTTTATGTTGCAGTGTGAGTGCGTGTTCCATTTAGCAGACCCTCACCTTTTTGACCTATGAATGATTCCACTCCTCTTATACCAATGATGACGTCATTGAAAACGGTACACTTTAAACAGTCAAACCTCACACTTACACACAGTTGGTACCAGGCTGAAAGTCCTGAGCAATGTTTTAATGCTCCTTTCTGCACTACGTGAAAATAGCACCTATATTTAAATACTTGCGTGCTTTGATCTCTGAAGCTAGAGGAATTCAAACTGTGGTTAGATTTAGGATGGCTCACTCCTGCTGCTATGTGTGTGGCTTTATGAGTTAGATTCCACTTGCCAGAGTGTGCCAGCATGAGAGAAAAATAACAATATAACATGACTAAATGCACAATGTGTCACTCTTGAAACAGTGACACAAAGGATCAATTCTTCCTCATCGAAATGATTTTTCGTAGTTTGTAAATGTTGCCATATCTCATAAGGCAAAGCAGAGGCTTTTTGTTTCAGGGAGTGGTACATGTTTTATGTTTTGTAAAGAAAAATGGGTTATTTTCCATTTAACCACAAATAATATGTAAAGCGTCTGTGGTCCATGGACAAAGACCAGCTCGTTACGTTCAGAAGATACAGCCAGGATAGTTTTCCTGTCAGGTGAGGTGGGCACGAGTTGCCTCAGAAAGTGGTGTGTAAACGCTTTTCAAACATGATGCCTGCTGTTTTCCACGTGCGTGCTCAAAGCTCCTTGCGGCACAGCTTTGGTGTTTCTCAACGTTGACAGAAAGTCCTCTCCCATTTCTCTCTGTTTGATTTATTTTATCTTGCCGCTTTCAGAACATTGATAGTCTCCAAGAACACTTAGGCCGCCACAGCTTGTGCCTTCCAGCTGCACCTCACATGTCCAATTAAGTTGTCAGAGTAGCCTCAGCCGCTGCTCGCGCTGTTCTTGGTGGCTGGTGCTTACATTGTTCAGTGACTGCTCATGTCTTGTATGTGCTTGATATTGTGTTTGAAATGATTGGAAGTGCTTATGGAGAAGTGGGGAGGATTTCTGTTTTGACAAATAAATGTCAGTCTCTCTGTAATGGCGCTCGTTTCAGTTGTCAAAAAAAATCACTGAAATAAACAACTCAAATTAAGAGATAAAAGATCATACAGTACACAAAAAACAGTTTTAGGCTTACGCACCTGTAGTTTACCGACATGGTAGTTCACACTTTAGGCCTGTTGGTTGTTTCGATTCAAAGTAATAGGTTAGAATTGAGGCTATTTCTGTGTTTGGGATTTCCCTACTTTTTATTGTCATTAACTTGACTAAGATGTGCTTTTTTGTTTTTTTTGGCACATGCCTGTGTGTGAGTGTGCGGATGTCAGCGGGCTGTGTGGAGCATTGTATCGTAGCTAACACATTGCAGTTATTAGCATGAGGGGGTAGCTGTGCCAGCGTAAGCAGCATGCCTCACATGCTCAGCCTGGGCTTGTGGTTAGCTGATGGAGACATCTGAAGGACCAGAGCCTCTTAGATCTAAATCAGGAACAATTTCTCCCTTTTTCTGATTCCCTCTGTATGGAGCCAATCCTTTTGATTTTCCCCTCTTTCTTTCTTTTCTCTCTGTTTCCTTCAACTTGTCACACTATTTGTTTATTCTGTATTTCAATTATGCTTATTGTTGTGGGGAAACAAACTGCAAAGAGCTTTCTGCAACAAAGAAAGTGATTTCACACATGACTGCACTGGCTTTAAGGTTTACTAGATTATTGGAGAATTATGCACGCTTTACCTTGAGCAGCTACTGTGCTGTAAACACAAGATTGGTTTGTGCTGGTATTAATTGATGTCCTTTTTAAAACAAAACAAAATATTTTAGGGTTTAAACCAATAACACTAAGAACTGCAGTTCTCCTGAGTGCGAAATAGGGCTACAATAGGCTCCAGCTAAATCTGGCACTTTTTGTAACAGCTTGTGTCCCATGATAAGCTTTACAGTGAGGATGCGTGCACTTTGTGACACCTCATACTAAACCTTTGTGGGAAAGTTTTATTTTCCTGTCCACCAATTAATGAAAGATTGTGTAAGTGAGGCCAGTTGTATCTTCCCAGGTGATCATTGTGTAGGTAAAGCAGCCGTCCAAATAAAGTTCTCTAAAGTTTGGCAATTTAAAAAAAACAACTTTGTTTTTATTTTCAGTCTTTCCCTGTATTCATGCTGCTTATCTCTGGAACTTGGACTCCTTTTTCCTTTTGTTTTGGTTTGGGGAATGGTTGAGGTATCATCAGTTTGACTTGGGTACAGTGAAAGCCCTCTTGGCAGAGACTGACAGTATGAACTCATTAGCGCAGTTGTGATTCTTCTTTTTTCACAGTAACATAGTTCAGTAATTATACCTTTCTTTTTGTAACTTCTTTGGTCTCATTTCTGTGACCCTTGATTTCCTTTCTTGTATTTCAGGCTTCCGAAAGAAAGAAGGAATTTGCTCCTCAAACGTCCCAGTGTTTTTATTCCAACTGTCAACGGTTAGTGATTAAATGTGCTTGGTAACACTTCTGGTATTACAGGCCTTGTAAACATCCCCCCCTCCTCCCCTTTAAATTATAAAAAAAAGTCCCACAAGTCTGCTTCGACTCTGTTGTGGTTTAAGTATCTAGAGAGGTATGAAGGTTTAAAACAACAAGCATTACAGATCATTTACATCAACAGCAAGGGTTTGAAGTGAGCCGCTGTTTGATTCAGAGAGTTGTGGAAGGCCTGACATTGGTGTGATCTCAGACGGAGGTCCTGGAGGTACAGCACTGCATGTGGTTCCACAAACACAAAGCTGACTCTTAGATTTCAAAAGTGTTCTTCAACTTCAACATGATCGCTATTCCATAAAAGTTGCTGACTTATGTCAATATAGTTCCTCAATGTAAAATATCTGTCTGACATGTAATTTATGTCAAACAGATCCACAAAACTGAAAGTAGCGTTGGATTGTTTGGGGTGGGAGTCTGCTGTAGAAGTGGGGCTTCTCAGATCCTACCATGCAAACAAGTTTGCTGCTGAGTGACTGTGGTCTTACTATGACTAACCTTTTGTTCATTCAGAGAAATGACAAAGAAATATAACCTTTCAGCTGGTATCCAAGTGCAAATTGTCAGCATTTCACAACCATAATTAATTTCTGTAGTATTTCCACTGTATATGAGGATAATCTTTCCAGCAGAGGATCTCGTTACTGAAAGCGAGGAGAAAAGAGTGCGAGAGGGAGACTACATTTTTTTTAATGAGCTGTTTTCATTGAGATAATTATTCAGAATGTCACACAATCTGATATTCATCTGGACTAATTTCAAGCTCTGATCCCTCCAATCTGCCATGGATTCCAGCTGCACAGCTTTACATTGTTTTTAAAGTGCAACTTTTTATGTCCGGGCTGAGTGTTCGACTCCAACTATGGAGTTGTATGTACTGTTTTGACTAAGTATTCAGCTTTAGAGTTTGTGATGTAGCCCGTTGGAGTCGGATGTACAAATTACAGAGCATAATGGTCATATGAAGAATTGGAGATCATTTTTGACTGTTTTAAATATTTGAGGGATTATGTGAAACTCTGCCCTCCGCGCTGTAACTGGCATTAGCCTGCAGTCTGCAGGAGAGGAGAAAATGACCCCTCCTCTTTAATCATGGCAAAATAGCTGTCTACATTTGTTACCGTTTCATTAAAAAGCCATTAGCGGCTAATTTTTAGTTGAGCTGATGGATGAGTTTAGAGCTAGCGGATGTTAAAAGGAAGGTAATCTGAGTTGGTTGTGACGAGCGTGCTCTTATTGTATTCTTCAAAGTTTCACTGGGTTTGTGATCAGTGCTTTGAGCAGCTTAAGTGTAGTAATGGCCGCATGGCCGCATACCATTTGATATCGCTGGAAGCATCCCAAACGGCGACAGCGTTTCTGAAACAACAAGCCACTTTTCATTGCTCACAACGCCAGCTGGAAACAATTCAGGGTTGTCAGTGTTAAAATAAGTCGCAGAGCAACGTCGCTTGTATGGGATGAGGCTGATGGAGATGGCAGTGACAAGATCACTGATATAGAAGGCCATCTGTGACACTGATTCAAATCAAATGGGACGATGTCTGTAATAATCTGTAGAGAGCAAAAATAAAGTTAAGACATTGAAAGATCGAAAGAAATAGATGGAAAGAAATGTTTGTTGTGTCAATACTGTTTCAGGAATTGTCACACACACGCAAAATAAACAACCTAAGTATTCAGAAGTTTTGTGTTAGTTCCAAAAGATTTTCCAGCTAATGTTTTTGTTGTTTTGAGGGCTTTGGGAGGATTTGGGAGTCGGTCCTGCTGCTGAATGCTACTCATTTGGCCCTGACACAGGGGACAGGGCTTCTCCTTGTCAGACCCAGTGTGTGTCTGTGTTTGTGTATGAGTGATTTAGAGTGAGTGAGGGGGTCTGTCTGAGATAAGGAGCTCTTGGGTTTCCTTCATTTATTTTCTCACTCTGTAGGCGTTCGCTGTTCCCTGTCCGGCCTCCAATCTCCACGCCTGCTGCTTTGATGTCAGCATGAGTTTGCTCGCAACCTGCAGAGGAAAAAACAACAATAACAGAGACTGTGTTTATCCAGCAATGGTCTGCATGCTCCCATTAATCTGCTGAAACTGTGTGAAATTGACCAGTTTTAAAAATGTTTGGCTTTCAAAGATCAGGCAGTTGCTGGCAAACTGGCCTGCCAACATTTTTTCCTGGGTTAAACTGAAATTGAGAAATTGCTTGCAAAAAAAAAGCTTAAAATTTTATGCTCACAGTAAAAGTTGGTCAAAAGCTCTCAGCTTGAAAAAATCATATAACCAGCAATGACCCACTTACCAAAGCCTACAGGGCAGATCTACCTTTTTTGCATGAACACGCATAGCCGACAGTGTATCAGTGTTGGCTGTGGTCTCACTGGTTTCAAGTATTTTTAAGTTATTGTAGTTTGTTTGTACAAGGTGAACTGTGCTGAGTGTCTGCAGAGGTGCTGTGTCTAATAGCTGGAGGTGATGGTAGCCCTCCGCTAATGTGTCGGGGCTCATATGTGCTGACCCTCGGCACAGGCTCGGCTCACTCCCTCCTTGTCTTTGACTGAGCCAGACGTCTGCTGGCAGGGGGCCACAGGGGTCGTGGCTGGCCTTCCTGTGCCCTAACCCTTCATGGGTGCCCACTTACCCTCTGAGTAGGGGGTCCCCTGCCTGTCACTCACACTGCCATGCACAGCGTCATTTTTTTCTGCTCTCGATTTCTCCATATTTCTCTCCCTCTGTCTCCCAGCTGCTCTTGGTCCTGTTGTCTCACTTTCATTCACTGTTATTTTTTCCACATATCTCTTTGTTTCTTGTCTCTCTTTCCTTTTAACTACTGTCATTCTTGGTCAACAGCTGAGCTGACATGCCTGCAGGGAAAGCAGCCCCTCTTTTTTCACTCCTCTCTCTTGCTCTCCTCCCTCCCTCCCCTCCCTTCCTCCCTCCCGCACTCTCTGTCCTGTGCCCTGCCGTGGCATTGGAGGGATCAGTTTACCCGGCAGCAGCTGAGGCAGGCTTCATTTGTCCCAGGGCTTCCCTCTGAAAAGGCATTTTTCGCCCCTGGAGAATTGCTCACTGCCCACGGTGACATTGAGCGCTTAATTGCGCTACTTCCAAATTTGGCAGTCTTGTTCTTTAGTGGCAGTTCAAGCTGTTGAACTCGGTGTACTCTTGGCTTGCAGGGCCATGCATTCCTTTAGGTATAGATATGAGAGTCTTCAGGGAAGGGAGACTGTTTCTAATTCTAATGTGTTCATGTAGTGTATTGTGATCTAAACTAAACACTGCAACATGTGAGTGTGTCCTATTTCACAATGTGTATCGCCTTTCTTTTTGTTATTGTAAAATCTTTACATATTTCAGGTTCTACAATTGAGGTGACAGCGAATTTAAAAAGTGATCGAAATAAGCACCTAATTTCCATTGTATTTTATACCAGTTGTCATTGTGAATGGAATCAGGACAGAGTATTTATTTTCTCTCTCTCTCTGCTTGCTCATTCCCACCACTCACTCACTGATGAGGAAGAGCTGCTCGCATAGTGCAACTCTGCCACCGAGACCGAGTGTAAATATTTCTGCCAGAGCTTCTCTCATCTCTCTGGCTTTTGAACGTTTACTTTACTGCACTGGGGGATACACTCGCCTCCCTTTCCACTGCGTTCACAAGTTAAATTATACACAGTATATTTAAAACCAAATCTTCATTACTCAACCACAAAGTGAGACATGGATTCATTGTCATTAACTGGTGATGGATCATTGTAAGTCGATTGCGTTGGCTGTGTGTATGTTAAGTATGTGCAGCATAGAAGTGACCTATCATGTTTGGCTGTGGCTTTCCCTTTGCACATGAGAGTATTTGTGAATGCAGTGTGTGACCATAGGGTAGCTAAATGTGTTTGCTTTTGACACGTTGAGTGTTTACATTATTCAGGATAAGGGCCGACTCCTGAGACACCTAAATGCTAAACACATGTGATCTCCTGCTTCCTTGATCCATATTGTCTGACTAAGTTACCACCCAGGCCGGCTGTGAAAAGGTTACAGTGCTGCACTAACCTCTAATCAATGCCATGCCTGGTGTTAATTCATTCAATTTTCCAGTGTTTCCCGGACTTTTGAGCTCTGGCAATGACTCTGAGGAGGCTGCCCTCGCTTTCATCTCACAATAAAGGACTTTTCATTGACTGATTTCTTGTCCTACATCCTTTGTTACAGGATCATATCTGCCAGGAACCTGATTACGAGGTATTTGAAACTGGATGTATTCATAGCTGTAGAGGAGTTGCAGTTTAGCTGTTGTAGTTGTTGGATGGTATTTGCGCTTGAATTCGCTGTGATAAGCTGCTTTTCCAAATTTGTCAAGGTCTTTTTTTTTTCCCCGACTGCCATGCTGGACTTATTCCAGGGAGGACAAAGAACTGTCATCTGAATACAAACACACATTCAGCAGGTTTTAGTCCCATAACATTTGATTATGAGCTGTTGAGTCCATAGCTGCGAACATGCAAATCCCTCCTAAACATTGGAAACAGAACAATAAGACCCTCTGGAGAAGGTGAAAATCTACTGGCAGAAATTTTATAAGTCCACAAAGTCAGCCTCTTTATTGTTAATGGAGCTTCTCCAAGGTTTGTCACTTGATGACATCAGAAACGAGCATTTTGGCTCTGTGTTTTATGCTCTGGGAGAGAAACATAAAATACAAATACTGACCGGGAAACTCCCAAGAAGGTGATTCTTTTTGTATGCATGTTGAAATAAAACTACATATCCCAGCTGCAGATTGAGTAAAAGCCCATTGCTGTTTTTAGGGATCTAGTTTAGTTCATCACATCCACATGCAAAATCTGCATACTGCAAGAGATGGACTGAACAGTGATGAATTGTGTATCTTTATGCACCGTAAATTCCTAACATTGCGATAAATATGGATCCTGCGAGATCGGAAAAATACAAAAGGTCCCACAACACGTCGACATGCTCCGGTAGTGAAGAAAAGGAGCAACCATGTGTGCATTGTACTGTGTCTGCACACACCATCGATACATCCATCACCCTGGTGCATCAAAACTGAAGTGTATGACAGCCTTGGCATCAACCCTTTGATGCTGCCTTTGTGAAAGTTGGTCCCTCACTATCCTAGAGTTGCCCACACAATCAGTGAATGGGCGTGGCTGGGGTCATAAAGGGCTTGCAGAGTGCAGAATGATGAGTGCATGTACTGTGAAGGGCACAGAGGTGAGCTCAAAAAACACGCAGGAAGAAGAACTGGTGGTAGATGAAACTGCACACCTTATTTGATGACAAGACAAACACAGATTCTCTGTTCTGTTAGCAGTGAATCCAGTACAGAAAGGCATTCATAACATTTATATTTTATGTTTATTCATTGTAAGTTGAATCGCAGTACTCAACAATATTGCACATTGCTTGCTTTCCTCAGATCCTGCACCCCCAGCGCTTCTCTTTCCCTGAACTCGTCGACCCCTCCAGGATATTTTTTCCTTGTGTCTCCGTTGTGTTAACTGCACCTTCCGTCCTCGCTGTAGAGCACCTACTAGCCTGAGAGTCCTTAACTGAACAGATAAATAACCCTTTCGCCTGAGTGTTGGATCACTGTTTATCTTCCAGCTCATCTCTGAAGGGGATGTCCATTTCATCATGCATCCCCTGCACACATAAACACACAAACACACACCGTTTTTGCATTCCTGAGCTCAACAGGCTGCCTGTCTCTGGAGAGCAGTTGACATGTGATGTTGTGGAGGGGAGACCTTCACCTTTTTCATCCAAGGACCAGAGTTTATTTGTGAAGGCCATGGAGACGGTTGTTAGATGAGGAAGGGGAGGGAGGCTAGTCGGGGGGTTTATGTGAGGGGTGGGCTGGCTTAGTGATGTTGCTCTGCTAATCACTTTTTAGCCTTTATCAGGCAAAAACCAGAGGAGCTAGTTGTCATTTGACTGTTTCTTCAATTTCATACACAGATCCGAAGAGTTCCTGAAGAAGTGGAGTTTGACCTCCCACTCAATTCTTCAGTGATAGTTTTTATTTTGCCAAACATGAAGATTGCGTCACTGCATTTTGTAACAAGTTTACTTACAGTATATGCAGTGTTGATCAACCAGATTAGACTTTGTTCACGTCAACACTAATTTGAATGACAGTAAAGTGCAATCCGATAGATTTAACGTAGATTGTAAGTGAGACAACACAAATCAGAATAGGTGATGGATCGCTAAACCAACAACTTGTACTCATTTTAGCCTCTTCCTTCCCTTGCTCTTTGTTTATTTTTCATAGGATGATCACGACAGTGGTTCAAGCTCCACAAGTCGCAGCGTGTCAGACAGCTCCAAGGCTGTGGCCAAGCCCCGTCGCCTCCAGCAGGCTGCCCCCAGCGACCCAGACCTGCCCCCAGGTGAGTGATAGCCCTGAGACGAGTGAGGCTGCGCTCCCTCCCTGCTTAGGCAATGTATACAAGGGCAGGCTCAGTGTTGGTGGGAGAGAGTGAGCCAAAGTTTAGGACTTTTTGCCACCGCAAAGCTCGCCCAAAATGCGTCGACCTGTTTTTGGCCCTGGCTTTGGATAAACCGTTAGCGATATGTGGTTTGAAATGAGCTGTGTACCACTGTTAGTTTTCTCTGGTGTGAAGTAGTCAGAATGAGCATGGGGGGATGTGTCTGTGATAAATCACACAGTGATGGTTCTTATCAACAAGGCCACTTGACCACATGCCTCCCACAGGGCCATAGATTCCACGCCTACCTTTCCTTTCTGCAGCACTTTACTGCAGCCCCCCCAAGAAATGTCTTGTTTAATTATTAACAAACGAAGCTGTCTAAAATTACTCTATTGGATGCTCTGAATGAATCATATTCCAACATACTGTAAGGAAAATGCTTAATGTCCATTAACTTTGTTGAACTACAATTTGTTAAAAAAAGGTTCTTATTTGTGTTGTATGGTTCAAGTTGAGACAAAAAATGAACACAGATAAGATAATAAACAGGCGACAAACAGGAGACAGAAATCTAGAGAAAAAGCTGCCTTTTTCATAGCATGTATGAAGTGAAAGTAAGGAGGGGATGAGATCAGTCAGTCAAACAACCAAAGGTTCACTCACTAACCCCCCCCCCCCCACCCCCCCCCACCCCATGAATGCATGAATGTATGAACTTCCACTCCTGCACGGTTGTATCTGGGGAGGATCCATTTCCAGGCCCGACATTATGAGATAATATCTCTCTCCAGCTGTTAAAGCAGGGTGCCTCACACCCCAGTATCCCCCTTTGGGCCTCCTTCCAACAGATATCTCAGGTGTGCATGTGTGCCTGAGTGCCTTTGTGTGACCACGCTTCTGCGAGCGTTCCTTGTTTCGCCCCATTACTGGCTGTAAAGACAACTCTGGGTCAGAGGTTGCAGCACCTCAATAATGGAAAGGAAGCAGATTAATGCTGTAATCCCAGCCTTCCTAATTAAAAGGTAGAGGTTAAAAGGTAGTTGAGGTAAAACTAACCAGCAATGAGTCAGACAGAGAATATTTTTGTAAGAATAAGATACAAACCAAACCTGTCAGGAGTTCTTAATGTCGTTAAAAGATGTTTTCTTTTTTT
>JAUESE010000010.1:16314260-16325213 GCA_032274725.1 Malacoctenus triangulatus
CCCCCCCCCCCCCCTCTTCCGCCTGACTCACGCTCACCATTCTCATTTGTTTGGCGACTTTCGGCCTGGTGTAGCGCCCTGCCTCTCGTCCTGCTCCGCCCCCTCATCGCCACCACTTTACTGTCTTCCAAACCTCACTGCCGAGGCACATTAGTGTCGGCCAAATTGCTTCCGCATGAAGACTCCTTAATTGTGGTAATTCGGTGGCAGAGAGAACCACAGTTTAAATGCGTAGAGAACATGTGTCACTGCTTTAGCGGGCAGACAGAAAAGCAGGCAGCACCTGGAAGGGATGGAAATCACCAAAATTGGACCCCCAGTCTCTGCTACCACCAGCACTTACACCCCAGCTCTGTCTCTACACCGTGACTGTTACAGCCACCAATCCTCTCTTATCCACCCCAACATTGCTCTAATCTCCACACAGACAGCCGCAAGCAGCTCGGTCAGTGTTTGGACGCTGGTTTGCTCGTCTCACTCTGCCTCCTCCCCCTCCTCTGCCCATCTGTGTTTTCTGAATTAAAAATCGGATCTCTGTCTGTGTGTAAGTGTACAAGAATTCACAGTTAATGGTGTTTTTGAGAAGCCGCAAAAACCCAAACGCTGGCAGTGGGTCTGCATGTGTTTGTGGTTATTTATCAAATGGTAGCCACTGCCGCTTTTTTTTGTCTGTTTGTCTGAAACCAGCTGTTGTTGTTTTGAATTGTGAAATGCACCCCTTCCTGTGTGCAAGTGCAGTTTTCTTGTAAAGACCATGAGCCAGCCTAAGTGGTATGATAGCGTTTTTATGGGTTATACCACCAATTTACTGTGTGTACCTGCTGTGTTTGTCAAATGCTGGAAAATCTCGTATGTTCTCATATGTTATCAGACTAATTCATTTATAATGCACCTTTATACATTTTGAGTTTCCTGGCACTACCCACCAAAAAACAAAAATGTGAATTTTTAATCTCACACAAAACACATGAAAAACATTTGGCTTTATCCTAATTGACCCTCTTAAAACCGACTTAATGTTCTGGGCCATATTTCAAACTGCGACCTATAAGTGCAGTATGTTTTGATTTAGAAAATCACAAAGTTTTGGGGTGTTTCTGCTGGTCTTTGGCCAACACTCCAGTAACAACCAGTTTACAGTGGTACGAATCAGAGACATTGTATGTCATATATGTCTCTGTTGTTTTGTTCATGGCTTCGGACAAAGCTGCTCTCTTTTGGGCTATAACTGTGGGACAAACCACTACTGGTTCACCTTGTCTGTTTTCCTGTCCCACTCTCTCAGCATGTGTCCATATATTTGCTGCGTGTCAGTTCTGGGCACGGTGCCAGCAGACCTGCTCCTACTTACCGCTCCTACTTCAGCCCCTCCTGACTTAGGAGAGACAGTTATTGTTTCTGCATCAGCACTTAATGGCTCAGCTGGCTGCTTTCAGGCTACCCAACCTGTCTATGTCTACCTCTTTTTCTGTCAGCCCCCTCGCTGCTGTGGGCCCGCTGCCAGACTCGGTGGTTTTTAGTGCTCCAGGTTCTCGTTCCCTCTTTGTCTCATACCTCCTGCTACCTGCCCACAAGAGTTCGGCGCTTACGCAGTTTTGTCCGACCAACCAGCTGCTGTCACGTACAAAGTTTGTCCTTAATTCACAAATCGTCTCTTTTGGGCTAAGTGTGTCGTGCAGCTGTATTAAAGACAATGTCTGAATTTCAGGGGCTTTTTTTAGTTTTAGCAGCTGTGAGCAGCTTCCTTGGATGTTTTTTTTTGAAGTATCAGAGAGTACATTAAAAAATTGCACAAAGAGAGTAGCTACTTTCCCCCCACCTCATCCATCAGCAGCACAGTCTTCCCCAGTGCATGCTTTGGCCCATTCTTTAGAAGGGGGAAAAAAAATCACCAAAGTAACTTTTCCAGAGTGCGAAACAAAAGCTGAGCATATTTCCGAGGAACCATTAGAATTGTCCTGTGAAGGCAGGCTAATGTAAACTCTGATTGTTGAGTTAGTGTCCAGCGTCAGGCAGTGAGCGTTCCCATACCATTCCTCACAGCAGTGAAAGCAGGACATGCTGGAATGTGTAAAGCGTTGCTTTCAAGTCTGCAGATGTCCAGCATACACACACAAACCATACCAAACTGTTGAGCCAACTATCGAGCTACTCCACTTCCCAGAGAGAGAGAGAGAGAGAGTGTGTGTGTGTGTGCGCGTGTGCATGTGTGTGTGTGTGTGTTTTTAAATCAACTCTTTCTGTCCCTCAGTGTTTCTTTCCTCCCTTTTTTTCTGCCTTTCTTTTCACCCTCTCCATGCTTTCTCATCAGTGTGTAGGATAGCAAATCCAGCTGCCCACGTTTGCCCTCCGAGTGTTTGATGGAGTGCCATAGCCTCTGGCCCCTAGCTGTGTGTTTATGTACTTCTTGCACCTGCCTTTGCTTGACGAGTAACAGCACCACACACGTTCACTCGGTCACACGCAGAAACGCACAAACACAAGTGCCTGGCCGTAACACACACACACACACACTAATGCACCTTCCACACATAAAACACAGTGAATATCCCTGTTGGAGTGACAAAACTGACCAACCCTTGTGTTTTTCCTCTTCCTGTGTACTTCACGTTTTTATAGTCTTAACAGCTGGACAAAACATTGGCCAGAGCCCCCCCACGCAACGGCCAGCAACCCAGCAGGTGCACCGTGCCCTTTAGGACATCTACGTGGGCAAGAGTGATATGTTATACCGATACCCCCAGAGCCATTTATCAAAGTGCAAGCAGAGCTGAAGGAACGGCCCCTGTCATGTTCCACACTGGCTTGCACTTTCAACATTTCTATCTTTTCCACCCTCAGGGGAACCATTCACTTATAGGCCGACGCCGGACTCTTACTGCCATTTTTATCTTTTTTTTTTTTTTCACTTCATGCTGATTTGAAAAAAAAAGGCCAAATGGTCACTAGATCTGGATATCCATTCTGTGTGATGGTCTGCTCTTTCACAGCGGATGACTCGTGTTTTAGGTTCTTCGAGACACACTAATACTCTAACTAAATGTCTGGTTCAGTCCTTCAGTAGTAAATGCATGGAGGTATATATTGTCTCCACAAGGAGGGAGGTGTCTGTTGGTCTTATATGGTGTTGTTCATGTCTTCCTCTGCTCCTGAATAACATGAAATAACCCAGTAATATCCATGCTGTCTATGCATTGCCTTTGGGTATTTATGTGACTGTGAATGATTGTGAGTTGAGGATTGTCAATATGGTAAATACCAACCTGTGTTCATTGGAATCTCTCTCTCTCTCTTTATTTAAATCTTATGTCACCCACAGCAAGTTCTGTTTGTTGATCCTTCATTTAAGAATGAACTCACAGACTTCACTTTTGCAATAACCTTAAACTCGGTTGTCTTCGCTTTGAAGTCAGTGTGACATTGTACATGTATTCAGTGCATGTACAGGTCTCAGAGGTAATTTTTTTTCAAGTTACATTGAACGCAAATGACAAAAGTTAGTAGTCGCTCTACGGGAAAAGTCCTGATAGCAGTTGAACTGTGGACTGCCTCCATCGGGGGGGTTGTGGGCCGCTGGTACAAACAAACAGCAAAGCTCCTCTGACCTGCAGATAGATGAAGTGGGAAGTCGAGACAGGGGGAGAGTTATTAACTTTACCATCTTCCATCTGGGCCTATAGAGGGCCTCTCAGACAGCAGGTGAAGAGGTTGATGGGTAATTTGTCTGCGAGAGAAAAAAGGGGGAAGTCGGTGGTTTGGGATTTTAGCAATTTCCAGTAATTCCTTCATGTGTGTCTACTCAAATCCCAAGCTCAACCACACGGCTTTTGGTTTTACAGCGTATCATAATTTGCGCTATGTTTGATTGAGCAGAAAACAGAAAAGAAATAAACTAAATAAAAAAAGTTTCATTTGTGCAAACATCAACATTTTGGTTCAGCCAAGTAGAACTTTGTTGAATGTGGAGGAGAGAAGATGAAAGACTTCAGAGGAGTTTCTCAAGGAAAAAAAAAACCCTGGAAAAGTGAAATGATAACAAGTCAAAAAATACAGATGTGAATGTAAGAAACTTGTTCAGGAGTCCAAACTGGCTTTCTCTCTGGTTGCTTCAGGGGCTGCTGCCAGAGGTGCTTTCAAAGCTTCTGGTAGCACTGCTCATCTGTGTCTTATTAATACACTACCTTCTCACTCACCAGTGCACCATAAATCCTCAGTGTCCCGTCCATGTGTTTAATTTGTTTTTCATCAATTTTTAGGATTTGGTATGGAAATTGAATGTTTTATTGTGGCTTTTTTCCACGCGTTTCTGGCTCGTCACAGTGTCACTGGGGCCAGTGTATGACAGAAAAAAAAGACTCACTGAGTTGTAAAGTCAGCATCAAAGTGCTGCGGACACTTGTAGGAAATGAAGTGCTATCACTGTACGAGGGGATTACTTTAAGAAAAGCCTTATTGGAACAGGTGATGTAAGAATTCAGCGTGATTCCCTCGGACAGTTTCAGCTCACTGGAAGAATGCAGCATGTGATGGATGGATCCTCCTCGCTTCTCTCAACAGGCGGTTTGGCACCGAAGTCTCTCAAGTCCACAATATGTTCTAGCCAGCCAGCGATTTCTCCTTCTTCCTCCTGCTAGGGGTTTTAAATAGCTTCTCACCATAGAAATAACTCTGACATGTCATAATAGCAAGTGTGTAATCCCCCTCGCTTCTTGCCACGGTGCAAGCCGTTTCATTCTGGAAAGATGGAAAGACGGGAGGTTCTTCCACAGCAGGCTGCCATTAGAAGGAATAATCACCGAGTAAAGAACACTTGAAGCTCCTGTGATGTAATGCTGGTGTGAGGTGAGCTGTAGTTGACACTAAGCTGGATTCAGGCGTGACTATATTGGATATTGTTTGGGAAAGATATTTCCCTTTATATTGACCCATTACTCATGCTCCCAATGGTCCCAGTTCTTCAGCCTTAAACGTTCATGTGACTCAAATCAGTGGGTCTATTGGAAACATGTAAAACATTAAGAACAATTTGTGACACGTTAAGTTGTTTTAATATCTTCTAATCCATCCATCTCTGACACAAACAATATGGCTCCTATGTAGGACTCTGCTGTGCTGGACCCAAATGCTGCCAACAAGAAGTGACCGAACTGAAATAAAAATGTGAGGAACTCAGGATCACCAGAGCCTGTTGAGTTTCAGTAGCAGATAAATGCAAACAATGTGGAACCTCATTGGAATCTGAACTGCAGCTAAACCTAAAGCTGATGAAGCTGCATCATCCAGTAGAGCTTCAGCTGTTTGTGTGTGGCTCTGCTCACTTCATGTCGTGCTTTAACACAGTGCTGGTGACATGTGTTTAGGAGCACCTGGTTGGTCAAGAACAATTAAAGGCCAATCACGGGTTTAACGAAGCCACAGAAGCAGTGTTTAAACCCGCTGGACTGCAGTTCATTCTCACTTTTTTACATTTTTTTTATTAGGTGCGAAATATCCAGGCCCGTCACCGACTCTGGAAGGCTCGGTCCAAAACCTGGAGTTGAAGTTCTGCAGCCGTGCGACGGTGAAATGCGCCTCGGGAACCGTGGGAGCTGTAAAAGTGTGCGCCAGGACCCCAGGTGTGTGCAGCTGTGCCCTGTTAAAACTTTACTGCCTATGTAGGAGGGAAAGAGTGAGACCGGCTAGACTCTTCTTTACTTTTATTCTTAACTTGTCCTTTTACACACTCCACTCTCTCTCTCCCTCTCTTTCTCTCTGTCTTTCCCTCTCACCTTATGCTGCTCAGTCTTTATCTTGATTTCTTTCCAGCCATGTGATGCAGTTGCTGTTTTCTCCTGGGGGGCTGCTGTTGGGTTGGGGCCATGTCTTTCATGGCAAGGACATTATTGGAGCTAGTGTCATAGCGCAGAGTTCACAAGGTCAAACTGCACACATGATGTCAGGCAGATTACAAGATCTCGTGCAGCTGTCAATATAAAAACATAGAAAAGGCACATGCAATTAATTTACTGTATTGCAAAATGAACGTTTACAAGGGGCCTCAGAAATAATGGGCTTTTTTTTTCATGCGTCTGTCGTCACTGAAACACCAACACGACCAGTGACAACCGAAACCTCACAGTGTCACTTCAATTCATTTACTCTCAAACCTGAAAATGTAAACAGTTTGTGCTCTTTCCAGTAACTTCAAAGATTCTTGTAGCTGTAGACTCGCCAATGTAGTAGCTGTAGACTCTACAATGTGGTCGCTGTCTTGTTCAGGTTCTGGAAACAAATCATTTCAGATGTTTTGTCCTTTTGTTACACTTTTGTCAGTATAACTAACATTATGTCCTCTTATCACATACAGTCAAAACTTTTCTTTCCCATTGTTTTGCTCAAGTTGCAGTGGGTGTGTGGAATTAATACCTGAACTTGTGTTCCTCAGGGACAGGCGAAGGAGCAAAAGAGAAGCTGGTTCCTCTGATTCAGGGCCCGTCTGATACCAAAGAGCTTCACATGAGTCGTTGGCTGAATGAAATTCGCAAGCCTGAGTCTCTACTGGCCCCCGACCTGCTGGCTTTCTCTGTTCAAGTCCCTCAGCAAGAAGACGACTGCAGGAACTCAGGTACGGCTCGTTGGGAAAGCATTGCGCATCGTTCTCTCCTTTCATCATCAAACGCTGAGTGAATCTTTATTTCTTGGACATTTACCTTCATTGATGAGGTGGCTTTCCAAAGCGCTGCATGCAGACAAAGAGCCAGTACAGCATTTTCTTCTTATGCGGTTCACAATTTTTAGAGCAACACAACGCTTTGAGTCCTTAAGGAATATTCCATTCCTTACCAGTTCTGACAGCCAGGCCACAACACTAATCCCTCATGAAGTACAAAGTACATTGTTCTGTGGGATCAGTTTGATCACAGCCCTGCAGTGACATGGGACTTTCTCTGCTCATTTCCTGGTCATGGTGTTGGGGTTTGGATCACTTTCAAACATTGGGAACCGATATTCCAGCTCTGTCAGTGGTGAGCTAATGCTAAGTCTTTGTTTGGGTCGTCATATTTTCCTCCGTCCAATCATGTCGTGCCGTGCCCCTTTTTCAATTATTTGTTTAGTAAAGCCAATAAATGTTTTCCACTTTACTGTCTGTGAGGCTGGATTGGCAGCCCTGCGTCTCCTTACAGGCTCAGCGATTTCTCTAAACAGCAGTTAGTCTCTGTCAGCGCTGGGCTGAGCTGGCTAACAACAGCTAACCACTCAAGGATTGCTGTTGACGGCTGCTCTGAGGTCAGGTCGCAGTGTTTGATTGCATCCATAGACCACAGATTACATTCCTAATGTAGGTCGGTTAGTTTGAGGGTGTATGCACGTGTGTTTTCAGGGCAGGAAGGGGGACGGTTCAGTAGCTCCTCCTAAACACCGAGGATGCATTTCGGCTCCAGTTGAAAGCGCAGCAATTCTTGTTTCAGTACGTTCGATTGTGAATGATGAGTGTTCAGAAAATCTCACATATCTATACCTTAGTCTGACTTGCCCTCATCTGTGCAGCAGGGCCTCCGGTGTTCTTTCATTCTGAAGTAGCTCCTTTGCAGTTTTTTTCTCTAATTGAAGCCATACATTAGTGCGTCATCAATAACTTCTCCTCCTCACTTGCAAGAGAAAAACGTCTTCAGGCAGCTTGACTAGGTTCCCAGGAAAGATTGATACCTTTGGAAGTAGACACACTCTGCAGTCTCTCTTATAGTGATGCTTTCTATTGCTCCCATGTCTCTAGAAGCCCACAGTAGGTGTTTCTCCAAAAGTCTTTAAGTATCCCCCCACAACCACTTCCCACAGAAGAGCCAATACAGGAGAATCCTGCGGTGACGGTGTAAAACAATACACCAGCAGTATTTGTTTTCAGCGCTGTCTTCAGAGTCACAACTGTACATCACTTTAAATACGGGGCTGCAGAGATTCACCATGTGGCCTTGACTTACGTAAACTTCCATCCCATGTCCTGAATCACATCCGAGTCCCGGGCCTTAAACATGTCAGGAGTGACATGTACATAGAACCGGCCTCTGGTGCTTCCAGCCTGTGGAGGAACACTCCAGCTGCAGTCGAAGGGACAGCGAGGTAAGAAGATCAGTCCAGTTTAGACAGTAGATTTGGGAGGCCATCCTTAACCAGGCCATGCATTTCTGCTTGAATGTCACCCAGTCAATTATTATCTCATTTCTAGAGACGCAAAGTGCCAAGACACTGCTATAAATTGAGAATGTTAGACAGGAGAAGCTTACGTTTCATAGGCAACTCCTGGTTTGATGAATGTGAGGCCAGTCACTGAATTTATTTCCTGAAAGTTGCAGTGACATAAAAGTACATTTTAAAAGCAATGGTGTATTTCTGACAAGAAGGTTACAGCACCGTTTACAGCACTGCAGACAGAGATAGATAATTTTTGGGACTCTGGTAAATTCTGTTTAATGCACAGTCTTGGGCTATTACTGTGATTTAGGGTGCGAAGCAGCAAAGCAATGGCTCATAAAGACGGTACATATTTTTGAATATTAAAACCTGATCCGAACACAAACCAGAAGACCTAAAGAAAACGAAGAGCGCAGGAGAGAGAAAGATGAAGGTGAAAAGGAGGTGGGGGACCGACTCCCAGAAGCACTGGATATGTCTCCAGCAGATGTGGAGCAGTGGAGGCCTGCACTCCTTCTCATCACTGCCTCCCCCCTTTTTTTCTGTCTGCTGTGTTTCATATTCTTTGTGTCTGCAACTCTATCCCTTTCCCAATTTGATCTGCATGATTCCCCCTTTCCTTGATTTTCGAATGCTTCAGTTTAAGATTTATGTCTAATTGATTCTTAATGGATTACACCCTCCATTTACCTCCTATTGAGGCTCTTTTCTCCCAAAAGAAGTGAACAGTTAACTCCCATGTGGAGTCTTTTGCCAGACGTCCTTCTTTTATCTGTAATATACCTGTCAATATAGTCGGGCTAAAGAGAGCAGCGTGACTTGACAGTAACAGTTTCACCAGACCGGAACATTTCCCTGTGTGCGTGTGCGTGTGCGCTGTGTCAAACATGCTGCAGAGGAAAAAAACTCACGTAGCCGGTGTGTGTGTGTGTAGGCGGCGTATTTGGATGACGACTCCGAGGCCTGTGTTTTGTACGGTGGTCCGGCTCACATCAAAGCCTCGAGTCGGCCCACATGTCCCTGCTGTCAGTCAGAGGGTGACTGCGAGCCTGTTAGGACGACGTTAATGGAATGATGGATGCAACGCCACATTCAGCCGGAGATGAAAGGTGGCGTAGCGCCGCTCCAAATGGGCTGCACCCCTTTGCTCCCAGAGGGCCGACTCAGAGGCTTGACGTTTTGTGATCACGACATTTTTGAATTGTCGGAGCACTTGGCCTTGGCATCAAACATGTTTTATCCATCCCATGTGGTTCTGTTGATTCCATTTAGCAAATTCTTAAAGCGTGATCATTATACATTGAGCATAGGACGCGGGCAGGAGAGTAGGAGAACTGCTCGCTCCATGTGCCACAGACATGCTGAAAGAATTAGGCCATAATGATCCACAATCATCTTTTATATTGTATTTTACATCTGATTTGTTGCTTCTGGTTTCTGTGTGGAAGCAACGCAGCGCTCGTCAGGACGAGGAATCCATCCGCAAAGCCATCGAAGCACAATGTTTATGCAAAGAGGAAGGAGCACCTGCTTGGTACTGGACATCAAGCTGCACGTGGACACTGTTGGATTATATATACTGATAGGCCTGTGTGCCGTCCTCATACACATACCTCCATATGCATTTCTACCTTGTGGAACATTTGATTGACTGTAGTTGATGTTGGGCTGGGGGACGCCTTGCTTCCAGTGCTCCCCCACTGCTCTTGTGTGTGCGCCCTCTGTGTTGTCTCATTTCTTAGAGGTTGTGACAGGCTTTGGAAATCACCAGCACTTTCCTCGTGGATCATTTAATTTGTACCAGAAGCCAGTTCCTCTATGTCTTGGATTTTCTGCTTTTTAGATTGTGCTAAGCTCCATATCTCCCAGGTCACAGCTGATACAATAGATGGAGTTTAACAAGAGATTCTCGGAGATTCTGCGCTGCTGATATTCACTCAAGTCTCCAACACTTGTCTGAATCTGTGTTACAATGCAGTTGAACAGTGCAGTGAACCTCATAGCTCTGCAATACAAACGTGTAGAGTTTCCTCTACATTGGAGTGAGTTTTAACAGTTTTAACTATGACACATGTTTGAATCTTGTCTCGATCTCTTTTGCTCATTTTAAGTCTTTTATGCAAAGTGATTTGAAGGATCTGAGTGGCTTTTAAATACTGCCAGAGACATCTGTTTCCTGTCTAATTGTTTACCAGTGAGTTAAAACCAAATTCCACTTTACTTAGCGAGTGCGGAGAGTGGGTTGGGTGGCTGCGCATAGTGGTTGGAGGGAGTCCCTGTACACTTGTAGAACTCCTGCAGATCTAGACTAATGTGTTTTCATTTACCAGACTTGAGGTTGGAACATTCTAATAAATTAAACACAATTAAAGCCGTGGGTTTTAACGCAGAACTCTGAGCAGCTTTGAAACATCCTCTTTTATGGATTCAAAGGCCTCTCATAATTTCATATCTCGCCATTAACCCTTGTCGCCCCAATGCGATGGTCCCAGAGGACGGCTGTTAATTGAGCAGTCGCTCCAGATGGATTCAGCAAAAGGTTTTTTTGGCTGCAGCATTGTACTTTCTCACAATTTGGTTTTTATTTAGTCTCATTCTAAAGAACCAATGATGATTCATGTGCGTTAGAGCATGACTTATGAATAATGAGAAATCGATGCTACTATTAAAGGTGCTATATGTAGGATTTTTAGTAAAAGCTATATTAAAAAAAAAAAAAAAATACAGCAAAATGGCGGAGTCGGCAAAACAACCAGCTGCCAGCGTGTTGCCAGGTTTTCTGCA
>JAUESE010000010.1:16344073-16354287 GCA_032274725.1 Malacoctenus triangulatus
TGTGTGTGTGTGTGTGTGTGTGTGTGTGTGTGTGTGTGTGTGTGTGTGTGTGTGTGTGTGTGTGTGTGTGTGTTACAGAATTAGATAAACAGAGTGGTGGAAGTAGGCTGTGGAGTTCGAAAGTGTTTGTGTATGTCACGTGTACTTGCAAGTGCGAGTAATGCCAACCATGTTTCTGTCTGGCTTCCTGGCACCGTGAAGACGATGTGCGGTTTTTTAAGACGACTGGTGAAAGTGTGTTTTTTGCACGATATATGTGTGAAATTCATCAGTAAGGGATTCTAGAAGCATAACTTTAATATATACGGTAAGTAACTGTCACCTCGTTGGAAGGCAGAAAGAGAAAGAAACAGAAATACTCAAAAAGTGGAACCAGTCGAGTCATCTGGATTTGTGTGAATATCAAAAGTCCAATATTAAACTATAAATCAGGTGCACTCCGTCAAAATGTATTTGTGAGCACGCTGGTCTGGCTGAACAGAGGACATATGGCCCTTTTGTTCTCAGTGAAATGTCGATATAAAAACACAAGTAATTTAAAATACATGTGCGAGTTGTGATAACAGAGCATGCGTCTGCTCCTGAGACCAGGTATGTGACATCATGGCAGCAGGGCTCCTTCTTGCAACACTGTCCCCCCCATTTGATTCAACACTGTTTCAGGGTCCTGATCTCACGGCAACCAAAACAAAATCCATTGAAGTTAGGTAATGCACTGTGGACCCTTGTTGACCATCCCTTGGGCTCAGAGTGAGAGATGGGGTCATTTTCCCTCATTGTCTGGTCCTTATTACACAGGCCTGCTGCACCCAGCTATGGGCCTGGGTTCCCAAAAGCATATCACCACAAGATCATATTAGCCCATTTTCTTTCAATGAGAGTAAGAAAGTCTTCACGCTCAGATCATGGTTTCCCCTTTGCTTCCGGAGAGGCTTATACATTGAATTCACCAATGGACACTGAGCTGCATTACAAAAAATGTGTAATGTAACATTATACCTTTAATTTGAAACACCGAAGAAACAGTTCACAAAACGTAATTCTATAAGACGTACTCGCAATAGAATCAAAAAAGTCTGCTATTGAATGACTATATATAATCATGGCAGATAAGTGGTAGAAATGTCCCACCTGTTCTCTATTTTGGACATTCACTTGTTGGCTTCAGAAGCCTGCAACGCCTTGTGAGGGCAATAGGTTCGAAGCCGCATGATTATTATGTTATAACAGACTATGTGACAGCTTACTCTCTATCCTTATTATGACAGTGATCAGTTGGATTGCCAAGTCCTTTCCTGAACTCCACACACTTAAACCTACAGACATCCATTCTTTCCCTGGTCGTTTCCCTGATGACCTATTTCACTGTGACCAGCAACAGGCACACCGCTCTTTATGTGTTTAAAGTGGCGGCAGGAATATCTATGAGTCTAATCACCTGGTTTTGCTTGTAGAACATGTCATCAAAAAAGGACACGATGTGGCCTGATGTGACTCTTTGGAGGATGATGGAGAGATTAACTAAAAGTGATGCTGTGGGCTGTTTCTTTATACTTGTTGATGATGTTGGTGAAAGTTAAACAGAAGACAGGAAATAGTCAGCAGAAGACAGAGAAGCCAAAGGAAGACATGAGTAAGGACTCGGGTCGTGTTCAGCTCATATTCAGTGACTCTCTTATCCTCTTTCCTCCCTTGCCAAGTGAGTGATGCCTGAGCAAAGGGAGGACTCGCACACTGCAAGGATCGAGGTTCATAATCATGTTCCACCAGTGGAACTTCTTTGATGTGGGTTGTTGTTTCTGTGAGGCTCTTTGCTTGGACGCATCCCCCGTGAGCAGCTGTGCGCTGAGCAGCCAGCTGTATGAGCACGGTGGGGGGGGCGGAGGTTGTTGTACGGTGTCTTAAAGGACACTCTCAAATCTGACTCAATTTACTCGCTCTGTCTTGCTGTTATTTGCTTTTCATTTGGCATTTGGAGGGCTAAAAATATCTACACTGTCTCTTTAAGAGTCCCAGCAACATAATACAGGGCAAAGACCCATCTGGACCTGTGATTGGAGCTGGTTTAAGGATTGGTTGATTCGAGTTGCCTCCCAAATATCCGAAACTAACCTGCAAAAACGGCCACATGTTGTTGGACCGGTCTCCTGGCAACAGGTGAATACATCCATTGATCATCCATCATTTTCATTTCAGAATAATAATCATACGTTTGTTGGCTTTTGGCTGCTTACGATCCATCCAGACAATGTTCCCGACCAGACATTTCAATCCTTTGTTCTTCTTTCTCTCACACATGCACAGATTATATACACACCAGAGACACACTCAGTGCAACAGTGCACGGTGCAGGTGCCTCAAGTGTTATTGTATTGGACAGCCCCTCACACACAGCTGTGATAGTAAATGTAGACATAACAGCAGAGATGAAAGTGGAGGAAAGAGATTTGGTAGAAATGTTTGGAACATTACACCTACTACAAGACGAAGCGGGATGATACCAAATGCCAGGATTTGTCCTTTTACTACAATGGCCATGAGCCTCAAGGGAAACCATTCTCCTAGCACATTCTAGTGACTGATGAACTGTCCTGGATCAGATGCCAGCCCACTCACTTACAATTTGTTGTTGTCGTGAGGAGATTTAGCAGTTTAGCTCCCTGGCTGATAACAAATACCGCTCTATTTTTCCTGCCCTTTTTACTTGAGGAATTGGGGCAAAAAGGTACTTAAACTTGTTTTTCACTGTGCTCTCCTCTCTCTCTTGTTCTTTACTCTTTTTTTTTTTTTGCCATCCCCCTTCGCCCCCCACCCCCCCTTCTCATTTCTCTTTCGTGCCTCCGGCGGTTGTGTTCATTAACCCTGGATGTAATTATTTTTGTTTTAGTCTCATATTGCTGACATTTCAACTCAGGGGCTCCTCAATCAGGATTAACCTAAACCGCAAGAAATCACACTTCACAGCCTTTTCTTACAGCAGCGCTTGTTGCCTCCAATTTCAGTCAAATTACAGGTTTATTTTATTTAGCCTTTTTTTTCTCCTTCTCCCCCCCCCTCACTCAGGCCCTGTATCGTGAGAAAACAAACCAGAGTGCTGGCCTTTGATTCGCTGGTTACTGGTGGCTCTCTCTGCATCCCCCTGACTCTCCCTTGCTCAGTAGGCACAAAGCAGTCTTCTGTGCAGACAGGGCAGCCTGAGCTCGTGATCACACAGGTGGTAGAAGTACAGCCATGGCTGTGGAAGGGAAGGGGGTCTCCCTTGTGTGTTCCTACTGTGCATCGCATGGGTGTAATTGTGTCACAATATACATTGTTTTCTGTGTACTTTTGATTTTTTTTCCCCAATATATCTCATTTGAGTTAACACTCGGAGTATACTGACTTTCACTTTCATCATTTTATTGGCTTGATTGCAAATCTTTCTAAAAAATTGTCAATTGCGTATACAGAAGCTTTGAGGCGGTCCATTGTGTGCATACTTGTTTCTCTAAGCAAGGCTCTCCTCTCTTTGCCTTGGGGGCCTTAAGGTCCAGGGGAGCCCTCAACTTGTCTTCCTGCCCCAGGCCACTTAGTCTTAACACAGTAGTAATAAACTATCATCACTCTGAGTCAAGCGTACGTGTGCATGCGTCAGCCTGCTTCTATAAACGTGTGCGGCAGCAGTAGTCACAGACTGAGCAGTAGTTGTAAAACCTCATCACTTTGAGTGGTCCTCTGGGGGTCCTAGACTCCTCTCGCTGTGTGTGGTTTGACCTGTCGTGGCCTTCCAGCCCCCCACATGCCCATTAGATAAACAGGCAGTAAACACAGGCAGCCTCAGCACTACTCTCTTCCCCCTCGCAGCATATACAAGGCTTGCAGATGAAAGGACTGTTCCCGACGCTAATAGCCACGAGACCTCAGCTTCTAGCAGCTTCCTCTAGCTCGTAATTAAAAGTTGAGTCACTCTGTTTCTAGTTTCTAATAATAGTGAAATGTTCAACTTCGATCTTGAGTGTAAAAGATGGGCTGCTTTCACTGTTGTGTATGCTTGTCACTCCAGATCTCTGCCAGACCAACAATACCAACAAAACAATGAAACTCGGCTTGCATAAGTGATGTGAGCATGTTGGCTTCAATATGCTGTGAGAATTCAAGGTGGAGCGATGGCTCCTTGAATACAGACCTTGACAAGTGACATAAGTGAGGTTATCGCAAACATTTTCGTTGAGCTTATCAGACTTGCGTGTATGTGTGGGGATGAGCTGGTGTCAGGCCACAAGGTCGGTCATATAAAGCTGCTGGTGGCAAGTTTCAACTGGAAGTTGGAGGCCAAACAGTTTTCTCCTTTACCAAGTTGTTTTTCTTGTCAGTTGTGTCCAAAGGAGTTGATGTTAGAGGAGGGAGGGGGGCAGCTGATTGTTGAGCAGTTTATTGTTATGAGGCATTAAAGCTCATTTTTGACTTTTTCTTGAAGAATCAAAAGCTGGGGGATAGTTTTGTTCAGGAGGTGTCTGTGCTTTGCCTCGATGTAGTGAGACAGTGTTGTGAGTCTGAGATGAGAGGCTGAGCCATGTGTGCGACCTCTTTGGCACTCAGTTCTGCTACTTTTTCTCTTCAAAGAGTTCGTTGTTCGTCCTACACACCCTGCCCCATCCAGTCACATACACACACACTCTTCACATTCCCATATATCTCTCATGCCTTCTTTTTCCTCTCCTTTTATTCCACCCACCACTTTTTTCCTTTTTTTTTTTTGGATCCCCTCCATTCGTGCTCAACATCCCAGCATCCCCCTCTGCCCGCTATCTCTCCTGCTCGTCTACATCAAGGCAGTCTGGGAAGCATTTCAAGTGTGTTTAGAGTAGCTGACTCATCATTGCTTTTGTGCCATGGTTTGTTAATGTAGGGCAGCTGATAGTGGTTTTGGATGTGCCGTGCTGCAGGTGGCTTCAGCATCCCCTTATTTACGTGTGCGTGCCCAGCTCCGTGTCTGTCTGTATGTGTGATATCCGACTGTGTTAGATACAGCTCAGATGGCTGTAAACACTCCTCCCTTATCATCAGCGTGTGTGCAGACAGGAATGACGTCCTCCAAAAACAAGACACACACACTTGGCCTTTACTCCGCTGTCAGTGTGGAGCGTTCACGTCATGGCTTCATTCAACGGTGGCTAATAACAGGCCGACAGTACAAAGGAGCTCCCTCTCCGAAGTTTCGGGACAAACACTCATACACAACAGAAGCCCATTTCTTTAACCACGCTCTCGTATATATCTTTCAACCAGGCACAGTTCGGAGTTCAGAGTTTGAGGTTGAACTGACACAACAATCACAGAGTAATAATCTAATGTGTCTGTCCTAATTTGTCCAAAAACATTTTATTCATCAGCCTACAGAAACATGAAGGTTATAAGTGGCGGGCAGACAAAGAATCCCCCCCCCTGCATTTTTCTTCCTCTAAGAAAAGCTAATTGCCGGGTCCTAATCATCGTAGCTCATCCCTGGTAGCGCTGACATCGCTTTGACCTGGATCCCAACCCAGCCAATCAGAGCAGCATATCACTGTACTGTACACCCCTTCATCCCCCGATCCCCTTCGTCTCCGCATAGCAGCTAAAATAGCTCATCCTGAAACCATTAGACCAAATTGCTAAATGGTTCAAATGTGCAACCACTTAAGACTATGTCTTTAAGAGGAGTAATCTTCAATCTACTGTGGCAAGCAAGAAGAGGATGATGTGGAGAGTGGGAGTGGGAACTGAGAAGGCGACCCGCAGAGACTGAAACAGAGAGGAGAGAGAGGAGGAGACAGTGGGTTAAGAGATATTAGCCTCTTCATGTAAACATCTCCCCACTCCGCACATTTCTCTCTGTTTCTGCCTCTTCAGCTCACGCATGGAGTGTCTCACTGATGGAGGAAGGGACAATTTTCCCGAAAGGCCTTGATGGAAATATGAGATGGTTTCACTGTAAAAGATGCTGCAAAGTGAAAAAGGAGAAAAAGCTCACATTCACTAATTTATCTTCTTATACTCGGGCCCCCTGACTCTTAGCCTGATGTGTAGTCAAGGGGATGGAAGGACTGTAATGATTCCAGAGGAGGCCTCACTTGGATGATCCATGACTGATCACGTCTCATCACGTTAACACAAAGTGCCACCTGCCAGAGTTTCTGAGAGTCTATGGGAGAGAAACACCGAATCCACCAGCAGACATGCTGCTCTGCTCCCATTGTAAAAACACCCATTTGTCAAAACCATAACCATATACCTCGAATGAATTTATTTTCCTGCGCTCTCTCGGGTCACAAAGAAGCACTAATTCTCCCTGTGCATCGTGAAGGCTTTCACAAGTGTGTTTCTCAACACTTGCTGTTGTGTTGGTTTTCCCAGGAAGAAATCCTCTCGTGTGCAGACCCCTACAACCCCATTTTTCTGGCAGCAGCAGCACCAACATTTTCTTTGGAATACACATAAAAACTCAGTAGCAACCGCAGGCAGCTATCAACTGAACATCCACGGAGCAACATTTCCTCGGGGCTTCCTGCGTTCGCTTATCGATCTCTGAGGAGTGCCAAGCAAGAATGCTCCGTCTGTGACCTCCCTCGCCACCCGAGCTACTGCCAGAATTGAAGGAAGGTTAAAAAATTTGGTTTTGCTCCACAATCGGAACCAACCAGCTGGGAAAAGCGAGGTGCGGCTGACAGACGGATTCAACCTGACAATGCACTGCAGGTGACTGTTTAAACACCGCAGCCTTCCGAGGCACATTCTGAGCTTCCTGACTGACCCGAAATCCAGAGGACTTTGATCCGTCACTGAGATCATTACTTAGTTTACTGAACTGACAGTAGGCCCAGTTGAAAAGCTGAGGCAAAAGGGCCTCTGCCAAGAGGTGGAGAGACATGAAAGTAATTAAAGACAGGATTTTGTCCTTGATTGTCCTGCGCGCTCTCCAGAAAGCTGACGGCTGTGGAGTGAGCTGCAGGGGGATAACAGGAGCAGACAGGGCTGGAAAACCATGATCTTGATGATTGTTTCAAAGGACAGCTGCATTCTGACGCTGATCAGTTTCAGGAGAGAGACACAAAATAGGAGCAGCAACAATCAATAACAGTATAGTTAAAAGAGCTTCTGACTGAGGAAACACAAAAGAACTCCACCATAAGTTTTAGAAAGCCAAGACAAGAAGCCACAGTAGCTGTTTGAAAAGGTTTTGCAAATAACACACTTTTGAAACGTAGAATTTTAACTGAATACACCACACAGAACAGTTACCAATTGTAGTGAATAAACCTTCCAAGCAGTGCGATCCTAATGTCTGAAGGAGCACGAGGGTTGTTGTAGAGAGAGTGAGTTAGCATGACTTACTGATGTTAATCAGGTTTTTTTTGTTGTTTTCCCCCCTTTTTTTTGCAAGTACCTAACAGTGTCTAATAGCTGTTTGTAACACATTTCAGCCAGATTCTCAGAAAGAAAATTAATCCATCACCTGGTAAAATATTATAAATTATGTCCCATGTGGGGATGAACATCACATCCCTCATCCACATCTGACTAAATGCTTCATATGGGATAGTTTGTATATCTGAGGATTCCTAACAGCACTTTTGTTGTGCAATTGTCCTGGATCAATTTTAGGACTCCACATCGATCTCATCATGAAGACAAATTAAATCTCTGTGCCTGCATCAATTGAATATTTGAAGCTTTTGCTGTCGTCCAAATAAAGAAAAGTACACGCAGCTTTGACAGTATTGGAGTTGGAGCAGACTAAGGTCTGTTTTTGAGGCAGCACGCTTCAGGGGTCTCGTTCACTCGCATGTTGCGCTATATTACACATACTTTTTGTGCTCTGTGGTACCTCTGATTTGTGTGCATTTAAAGCTTCACTATATAATTGTGTTTCTGACATAAAAACGATTTCCAGTTTTTTTTTGTGTTGTACAATTTGACAAAGCTACATCATTATTTATTTGGCAATGTGTTTCTACTTTACGGACATTATTTTTACAATAGCCTCAAGAGTAAAACATAATTGCGGTATCACGTAAGCTTACAATATTGCCATTTGCAATAAGCTTTTTCTATTTCTAACATGGCAAGTTTGAAAAAAAAAAAAAAGCTACTTGGAATCAGCCCCACCTAATGGCAAACATTAAATTGCTGCACTCCCCCAGTCCTCATGACAAACAGAGAACTCAACTTGAACTGCAGAGAGAAAGCCCCTGAGCCGACTGAATGATAGCAGTGATAAGGAGTTTTCAAGGTAACTATGCAAAACTGCAGCTTTCTGTGGGAAAGCAGCAGCAGAAGCCGGAGTCTGTTTATTTTAATGAGCTCAGAAGTGTCTCTCCTGTTCCCCTTACATTACACTGGGGCTCATTTAGAGTTCACACACTGCATCGTACGGCCATGATGGATACGGTAATGATGCATTAATGCAATCAGGACCAAGTCTGCTTTGTCTCTCATTAAGAAAGCTAGCTATCTTGCTGACATGGGCCAGGTCACATTTGGTTGTGACTATAAGCTTCTTTTTTTCTCTTGATATTAATGTGTTTCAGAGTGAGCAAGATAGAACTTTTTGGGGGTCCTATCAGAGAAGTAGAGGAAGAGAGAGGATAGCGGGGGAAAAGAGACAACAGCTGGGAGACTCCACATCAGGCCTGGTTGGGTTTCAGTTGGGGCACAGGCAGTAATTGTGCGGCGTCTGGTTGTCTTTTCAACACCATGAGAGTTTCTGTGGATTTATGAAGGCGAGGACTCAACTGGAAGTCTGATATGGATGGCCACGGAGCCTCTTATCAACATCTGGAGCCTGACAGAGCTGCTGTTCGGCTGCTTCAACCCCCACATCTGGCCTCGTGACTGGTCTGCACTGCTTTCTGTGGATGGACATCAAGTCCACTTTCCCATGGTGAGCCGTGAAGTATGTGGTCTCTTTTAGGTGATTCCAAACACTGTTTTCGAATTTGTTCCAAAATATTGACAGGCCGAATAAAATTATTGTCAGAGCCGCTCAGCAGTGGCATCAATCATTCTTCAGACTTTCATGTTCAGATAAAGGTTGAGCTTGGGTGTGGAGAAGCATCAGTGACTTGTCGCCCTGCTGTGTCGGGCCCACAGTTGGCATCCACAAGCCAATGAAGCTGGTAGATGAGACAGAAGACCCCTCTGGCCTGATGCTGAGGCTGAGGCTCGCGGCATTACTACACTTACACTTTCCACACACACACAAACACATGTTCTCTGACACCGACCTTGTACTCCATAAACACACATGCAGGGTGTGTACCGTACACGCATGTTTTTGAAATATGGTGTTCATGAATGCATTTGTACAAGGACCTTTCAAACAAGCACAACGTGTACATTTTTACTGCTTATCCAGACTCGGGTGCATGTAATATATCCGGTTCTCAGAACTTCGCTTGTACGGAGTCTTACTGTTGTCGTCTCATAAATCACCCAGATCCACAGCCAAAGTTTGAGGCGCACTGGCTCCCTCACTTATCATACAGATTAGAAAAAAAAAAAGACTTCTTGAAGAAGGACTCTATCATCATCATCCACAGTTTTGTCTGCTGGCTTTCTGTCTGTCTTTGAACGTGTCTGAGACTAAACTTCTCGGTGTATTCTTAGGCTCTTTTCCTGCTTCTGTCCATCTCTCTCACTGCCTGCCCTCTGTTAATTTACTCATTGGCTGATTTCCTCTGCAGTTTTCTTCCTTCCCATTACTGTTACTGTGCCCTTAGCTATAGTCAGCCTTTACGAGGTGGGTCGAGCCTGTCAGCTCCAAGCTACTGCACTTGGATCATATTGAAACACACACACGCACAAACATTGGTAGCGTAGGCATATATATTCTGGTAAAAAAACCACACACACGCACACACATTCACGGGCACACTTACAAATATATACGCAGCTTCCAACACAGCGCGTTAAATAGGCCCAGAGTGAGAGCAGGCTTTCCGTAGGCCAAGCTCTGTTTCCAGTCAAAGCTGCCTGTGTCCTTCCTGAGCCCTCGGGCTCCTGCGGCGGCAGTGCCCTGGGCCACTGGGTCGCAGCTCAGCAGGGGAACAGCTGTGTGTGTGTGTGTGTGTGTGTGTGTGTGTGTGTGTGTGTGTGTGTGTGTGTGTGTGTGTGTGAGACAGAAACAAGGTGTGTGGCTTCAGTGCCTGTTCACTGTCCTGCAACTCATCCAAAATGGATACAAGCAGCAACAC
>JAUESE010000010.1:16394762-16409909 GCA_032274725.1 Malacoctenus triangulatus
GAACATGTGAGAAAAAGATTATGAGTTAAACAAGGGATAAGCAAGGGAAAGAAGTAGTGTGAGCAAATAAAAAGCAGCACACGTTCACTCGGACATGTTCACTCACACACATGCTTCCAGCGGAGCCTGAGGATGAAACTTCAGCAGCTTCTCTTTTAGAGGAAATATAGACGCACACACACACTTGAGTCATTCAATTTGGAGTCATTACATGTATAGGGACTGTTTCAACTTTAGCAAGCTTTCTTTTTCATGGATGATGTGAAAATCAAGCTTATACAAGGACTCGTTTCTCATTGAGTGCGTGCGTGCGTGCGTGCGTGCGTGCGTGCGTGCATGCGTGTGTGTGTGTGTTTCCCGTGTTTCCCATGTTTCCCATCTCAGTCTCTGTGTGTCTCAGAATGACTCATGTGATCCTCAGAACGATCTGTTTGTAGTTGGACTTTGACCTTAGAGAGAACACACACAGCCACAGCTATTGTTTGCACTGCATTCACATATCTGTACAGCTTTCTTATTAATGAGCCTCACAGCTTATTTCTATTGCTCCTTATTTTGGTACAAGACAAACTTGCAATATGTTCTGTGGACTTTCTCCATGAGGGGGCCGGCAGCTCAGTGTCTCACCTGGACTCGCAGCTAAAATGTTTCCATTAAATTGTAGAGTACCTTCTGATGGACAGAAGATAATGGATAGTAAATTTATTTCAGTTGTATAGTGAAGCATATAATCTAGCCCTTGATTATCCCGATATTTTAAACTGTCTCGGCATCCGTCCGTCCGTCTTTTCGTCCATTCCTCCTGTCCAAGCTACAGTCTTGTGTGCTAGTGCCAATCCCAGCCATTTTAGGACAGAAGACAGGCTCTTCCCTGATTCTTGTCTTTTGAAACACTTGGCCTCTTCGTGCTGGTCTCTTTCAACCCAATCACATTACTGACCTGTTGCCAGCTTAACCTCATTAGCTGTGAGATGTTCCGCCAGCTGTTTGTATTAGCATGAGTCAACTTCCCCGGTGTTTGGCCATTTCCGTCCCAACTTTATTGAGACGCGTTGCAGCGGGCGAAGGAAGATGCAATAATCTAGGTGAGAGAAACAGAATCGAATAGGAAGACCAACGATGAGAGCATCGATGGAATGATTTAGAGATTTAATTATGGAAGAGCCGCAGTCCCAGATGTTAGAGCAGAGGTCACGTAACAACCCTGTCAGTCTTTTTTTTTTTTCATCTCGGTCCCACACACTCCGTCTCTCCGCTCGGCTCGTCCACATCTGCTGCTCAGTGCAGTAGGCCTTGTTGTGCTTGGTTGGAGTTCCAGGCCCCGAGCTCTCCGCGAGGGGAGCGCGGCGCTGAACCTCCCCTGCCGGCGCTGCAGTTTGGTCGGGTAGAACCGACAGCTGGTTGGCCCCGTCCCTGCACGGCGGCTGGATCCACGTTAGCAGCTCTTCCTGGACATGTTTGAAATGGCCCAGCTGTAACGTATTGTGCTGCTTTTAATTTGATTTATGCTTATTTGTGGAAGGCCTCCCTGCAATATGTGTGCACTCACACACACACACACATATGAGCCCAATCCAGAGGAGCGATCCGTTTGGCGGAGACTCTATTGTAGTGTGTGTGCTGGTGTGTACATTCACCGTACAGTTTCAGGGACCCTCAGTGGAGGCTTGGGGGGGGGGGGGGGGGGGTGAGCGGCCCACAGAAGCAAAGTGTTTGAAATCCAGAAATTAGCTCACTGTGAAAGCGTGCGGCTCCTCTCTCTCTCTTTCCTCTCTCCTGTGTTCCTCCTCCTGACAAACTGAGTGAATGCATGAAGAACTGAGAGCATCACATTCCCCTGGTTTCCTCTCATGTTTTCCACTCTTGTTTTTGGCTTTGTTGTGTAAAGCGAGGGCCTCCTTTTAATGTGAGCACATGATAAATAGTTGAGAACACTTGACACTGGGCCTTCAGTTTTTCCTAATGGTGGTGAGTTTTTAGAGGGGAAATTGATGACACAACATAACTTTCCTCTGTGGGTGTTTCTTTGGAAGTTTTGTTGTTATGGATAACAAATTTGTACAGTGCAGCACGTGTGTGCGCACGCTGTGCTCCCCGCTCGGCCGGTCACCGAAAACAAACCCCCGAACACAAGTCATACGTCAGCGCTCTGAAACGAGGTTTCTCCGAAGGACAAGTTTGAAGTCTTCAAGTGCATTAAGTTGGAGGGCGAAAGAAACGAGAGAGGATCGTCGTCCAGTTCTGGCCGATATTTCCTCCTTCTCTCATTTCTAACTAGGTTTAGTGTCACATAGCTCCGAAGCTGCCAAGCCAAATTATGGTAATGGGCTCGGAAGACAGAAATACACGAGGGCTCCACGGTGCAGCTGTTGGAGTCATAGCTTGGCAGTAAAAACGTCTTTTGAATCTGGTTTGAAGCATTGGGAACACTTGTGTTGCCCTCTGTGTATGCGGGTTATCTGTTAAGGCACTTAGTTGGCACAGTGGACCAGGTGTGACACTGTTTTATGCTGTCTCACCGTGACAGGCTGGTCTCTGTTCTGTGAGGGACGTTTCTATATGAATGCATTTTCAGATGAGGAAAAGGAATGGGAGGTGTGCTGGTGTTGCTCATGATGTTGGCACAGTGTGAGCTATGTGAGAGGGAGGATGTGCAGCATTCGGACTCACTTCTCGCTCTGTGTTTTTTGTTTTTATCACCCCGCAGGTTCAGCTCTTATACGAGCTGCTCCTCAGCTGGAGCTCCACTTGGGTCCGCCTCCAGAAGCATGGCATCTTACGTCAGAGCTCCAGCATCCCTGACCCCCCCGCCGGGCCCACGCCGTCCTCCCCCGTGCGCAGCAGCGCCGGCACCGCCCCGCCCGACACCAGCACCTGCAGCCCCTCGGCGGATTTCGGCTCCCCCACCGAGGTTTGTTTTTCCTCTCACGGCCACACTTTTAAGATGTTGTTAGCGCAGAGTTTTAGGGGGCGATTCTGGAAATCATCTGCTCATCTGCGCTGTGATTTTTCACCTCTTGTCAGAATGAAAAGCAGCTCGCTACTGCCATCGATGCATCATGGAGCTGGACTCTGTTTGCTCTAACTAAAAAGGCTCCACTACTTCTGCAGCTCCTCGTTCTGACACCTTTGTGACGCTGCACAGCATCAATCACTCCTGAATGCACTTGTCATAGCCAGTCACTGTGTTCCTATTTATTGTTCTTTTCATCCTCTGCTAATTGACATAAAAGCCACACCTCGCCAACTCCCCGCGTTTGCTTCTTTTCATCTCAGCTGCAATGAGTCACACCGTCCCACACACGCCTTTTAAGCTGCCGTTGTATATGCGATACTGCCTCTGATTTATGATTTCAAGCGCAAATATTGTTTTTTTTATTGTTATGAGAAGTTGAGTCAGGGCTCACACATGCGATTTGTCAAAAAAAAAAGAAGTGTTTTGTTTGGGAAGGATTTTCAGAGCTGGAAAAATCTGACCGCTGCGTGTGTTTCTGGCCTTGTTTTTTTTTCTCTCAGCCTGGGCAGATTCGTTTAAGCTGAGGCTTGATTAACTATAAACCTGCTTCTTAATTTGGGGAAATATAATAACCTGTGTTTACATTTCTCTCTCAGATAAAGAAATAAAGTGAGACACTGGGGTATGGAGTCGAGCAGCGCATGTAGGCACGTGCAAATTCGATGGAAAATGTCGCCACGCTTTTAGGGGGGCAGCGTTGAATCTATTTCCCTCTTCTGCTTTGTTATTCCCATCCTCAGCTCAGTTAATGTGGCAGGAGGTTTTTTTTCCCAGTCTAATTCAATTGCAGGAGAAAGGACGAGCCTGGGGTGTGTAGCCTTCAGCCTCCAGCCACCAGGGCATTGTGTGTGTGTGACTGTGTGTGTTCGTGTGAAGTATAAATCTGGTATGTATAAAAATAATGAGGCGTGTTGATGAGTGTTTGTGTTGTTAAGCAGTGGCAACTCGTCTTGGATGTAACACATTGGCCACCAGCTCCCTGTCAGCTTTGTGGACCCCCCGGGACCACGGCGCAGCCATCGTACCACCCCGGCAGCCAATAAAATGGACGCACGCTCGCGCAAAAAAAAGTGTTTCATATGTCGACATGCATCTGCGTCGGCATGAGTTTCCATGCCATCAGAATGCGGGGGTGCTCCGCGTCATCTGAGGAGGTGGCAGTGGTTCAGCGTGCCGGGGCGGGGGGCCGGCGTCTGCAGCGAGGCCGCAGTGGCCCCCTGACAGCCCACTTGTTACTGTTTACCTAAGTACAAACAGTGGTGGAAGTGTTTAGTCCTTTGAGAGGCGTGGTGATTGAGCAAGAATGCAGGAGCTGTTTTGATAAGTCTCAGCAGTAGTGGCAACAGTCAGCCCCTCCTCAAGAGCCCCCTCGCCCCGCTCACAGCCCCAATGGAGCCCCTCTTCCTGTCTTAGCTCATCTCTTCTAAGAGATGCTAAGAACTAATAGTAATTTGGATATCATGATCACACTTTTTTTTGCAGACTTAGTTGATCTTTTCTGCATTGTCAGTTATAGAATTGAGTACTCTGTGTTGAGCAGGATGATGCAAACATCACCGTAGTCTCACTGAGCCAGTTGTCAAGTCAGGTAAAAGCATCTCGTGACTGTAACAAAGACCTACGTTGATGTTCTGAGGACATCAGCTTTCATCTTCTTTTTCCTCCACCTCTGTATTTTTTTAATCGTCCTTTTATCTCTTTTCTCTCTCACCATCTCTTCTTTGCCACGTCTGCTTTACCTTGTTCTTGCTCCATATCTGTCAGAGAGTTCTATTAGTTTCCTGCTTCCTTTCCCTAAAGTCTTGCTTTCGTCCATGTTTGTTCCCCACTCACCTGTTTGTCAACTGTTCTCCTTCGCCATTCTTCTCCCACAGTCAGCCGTATCCTCCATCTTCCTGTGACACTTCACAGCCTGTTGTTGTCTTCCAGTGTTTGGGTCTCTCTGATGAGCAAAGACAAACTCCGCAGAGAAAATAAACCCAGATTCTCTGCCCGTTTATAGCACGGAGGCCCAGGAATTAAACTGTATACTTTACAACTTGGCTCGCGGAGGTGTGGGAAAATAGTTCCCTGCGAGAATGTGTGTGATTGTTTGGGGGGCCCCCCCAATCTGGCTGCTCAGGAACGTGGCAGTGGCGTCCACCTCACCCGGAACACCGCCATCTCTTCACAACCTCGCCTTCAGAATAGAATGATGGACTCCTAATGTGTCAAACTGTTGAAACGGTTCATGCCACTATCACCCCCCCCCCCCCACATACACACACACATCCGCACACCCAAAAAATCTATTGTTACCATTGCTCTGATTTTGTTACCATTGTTGCTCTGATTTGGTGTGATTCATAAGCTGAGTTAGCAGGTTGTCGTTTACAGAATGCTGTCAATTACCCCAAACTCCTCTTTCTTCTCGTCTGTGTGAAATCAGCTCATATGAGTTTTTTTAAAGTGACAGGAGCAGTTTTGGCTGGAAGCAGGAGCACCCGGGTGTCCGATGCTTCAGCATAACCACGATGCAGTACACAGTGGTCGGAGCTTCCCACAGCGCGAGCGGCTGGCTCCTGTTTCCACACATGACATTACAGAGTCTAATCCTACTCACTGGCCAGAACTGTAAACTAAACAGTCCCAACCACACGCACACACACGCACAGAGACACACACACAGAGGCTTGGACTCGTACCATTGTCAGGACTTGACTCTCACTACGTTCTATTTATGGTGAATGGCCTGACAGACCCTGTCAAACTCGTACTACAATTTCTGTTTAACCTAAATTATCACAGGAGTGACCAAACCAAGCTTACACGCACTCACACATGCATATATACATTTGTTTTGACTGCACCATCTCAACAACGACTAGTCCCCAAATACCCTTCAGCGTGACAGCATTTCTCTCATCGAGACCACTGAGACTGTTTGAATTCCAGTACTCATGTGCTCGTATTAAGCAATGTCAGTCATCATCGTTACCAACACACATCCACCCTATTAGGTTGGTTTTATTCCAACCATCTAATCTGGCTGGACTTGGATGTAAACAGTATTTTAATGAGATGAGCAGAACTTTAATTTCTACATATTGTTTTTTTTCACTTTGGATTTATCAGATAATTCCCATTGACATCAATGATCTTCTTTTTTTAGCTAACCTTGTCCAAGTGATATGCTGTGCTGTGTCTGCATCCAGCATTTGGACAGAGTCTAACACCTAAATCTTGTCCAGCTCAGGCCAAGCGTGTGTTTTTGGTGCATTCCTCTCTCCTCCTCAGCCTGAGAACAGAACAGAGCACATGCTTCTCATAATTCTCTGGTCGTGCCGGCACACCGTGACGCTGATTCTATTTTTGAATCGGCATAATCCTAATTTATTTATATTATTGACATCCGTTGTTATTGTGCTTTGCTGTCAGCCACCCTCAACTGTGTGATTAAATTAAATTTGCAAATTAGAGTGAGGCCCTCACTCCCTCTCCCTCGCGCCCTCCCTCCCCCCAGCTGTGGGAAGGGGACATAGTTTCCTCATCTGGATCCTCTTTAAGATACTGTAATCAGCCCAGCAGCTGTGGGCTTTCTAATTGAGATGGCTGATAACCTCCTCACCAACCACAGCCAGGCTCGATAACCATGACACAATCTGTCATTACGCTGCTGCAATGGGAGAAACTGTGGAAAAAGTGAAACCCTGCTATGCCAGAGCTGCAAATTGCCATATTGTTTGTTTGCAGTGCCTTTCACTTTCCGAGGCAGCCACACAGATAGATGTTTGGAAAACAGATTTAGCAGGAAGAGAGTTGGAGAAATAAAAATGTCCCCAGTGCTGTCATCTTCAGTGCCGTGCCAAACCCCAGTAATGAGTTGAGAGCTCACAGAAGGCAGCCTCTTCTACCGCATCCTGCTCGCCGCTCCACTTCAGCCCCCCCCCACCGCCGCCGCCACCACCACCACCATCATCTCCTCCGCCTCCGGTCCCAGCCTCCCATCCTCTCCCAGGCTGCAAGACGTGTGTGTCCTGGCGCGCTTGAGTGAAAGGAGGCCATGTGGGTGCTGGTGGCTCAGTTTGGGGTTAACACCAGTCACAGCTTGACACGATGGCGCTTCGCCCCCCCCCCCACCCCCACCCCCCCCGCTGACATGACTTTGTTCTGCTTGGAGCTCTGCTCACCAGATACTGATGTCATCCACGTCGGCTCGAGAGCAAGTGGTTCCTTTGTTATGGCTACATGCACAGCGACCAAACATTCAAACACACAAACACATGGTTGGACACATGCGCGCAAAGACACACGCAGTTAACACGTACATGTGTTACAAACAGTGCCTATGTCCTTTTTTTCCATGTAAGTTTGGTCCATGTAACTGAGCGTCTGTCTCCTGAGGATGCATTTTCTCTCTCTGAAATGTCAAACTCAAAAGTTTGATAAGAACTCAAAGTCATGTTTTGAATTGTGCCATATGGACATGTTTTTACTCTCAACACTACATAGTCCGACATTATCTGACTTCTTCTCCTCAGGGGGACTCGGTAACCGCGGGAGATGATGGCCCGTTTGCCGACACGGTGACCCTGGAGCAGAAAACCAGCAGCATCGGTGGAACCAGTGGGAAGGTCAGCCTGTGGATGCAGTGGATGCTCCCGAAGGTGACCGTCAAGCTGTTTGCTCCAGAACCCACCTCCAAAAAGACAGGTACAACGCTGACACTGAGCCACTGCTCCCTGGCCGCTCAACACTCAGGTGGGAATCACAGACACACAGGGGCAAAAGCTTTCAGAGTAAAATCACTGCACAGTTTCCCAGGTCTTTTTTCTACATTCTGGAAAGTACCCTTTTGTGGTTTCCTTTGACAGCCTCAGTGCAAGCAAAGCCTCAGACCCCCTCTGCAATCCCTGGGGGGCTGCCCCCCGAAGTGGGAACCACTGTTTTAAAGTATTGACATTTTGCTCCAAACAAGGAATATACTTTTTTTCTGTGCATGTTTAGTGGTAGCTGCAGGAGAAGTGGACTTATCACACATGATTACTGTACTCGTGTCCCATTCAATCACAATTATCTGTCTTATTTGATTTTGTTCCCTTACTTTTGCATCGGCAGTGTGCAGTCGTCTGTCATTGTCATTTTCTAGCAGTAAATTGATGAGCTGTAGTTGTGGGACAGAGTCGTCCTGTTTGACCCTAAACTGTCCCTCAATGATGGTTGGTGTCTGTCACTGTGTGTTCCTGTTTGCCATGTGGTGGACCAGCAAACCTTTCCATTGTATACCGAGTCTTTTGTTCCTTACCTAAACTGTATCTTTATTTTTTCAATTTATAAACTTAAAAAGACTCCAAAATTTGAATCCAAGGATGAGAAGAACAAGCAACAACCTGACTAAACGTGATCAAAAAGATAAGACAACACTAAACAGATTCCCAACACAAAGTTTCCTACCTTAAAGAAGGAGAAATAGAGCTCTGTTGGCAAGCAGTAAGGGAGTGAAAGCTGTGCTTGTTAACCTGAAGCACAAGTGTCTCTAATACTGCTCTAATGAACAATGTGTGAGCCTCTGCCACCTCTGGGAGGAACTGACCGACAATTGGGGAGGTAGAATAAGCAGAAACAAAGAGTGTCCAGAAAAGCAAAGCCATACGCCTGGTATATTTAACGTAATTGAATTACATTTCCAATAGAGTCGCTGACCTTTTAGCCGGGAAGCAGGAGGAGTTTTATTGCAAATCTGTCAGTTTGTGAAAGAGCACAGAACATTATTAGGACTTTTGACAGTCCTGCTGTTTCAACACTCAGAAGGAACACCCCGCCCTTCGCTCAGTCGTCTGCTGAGCACTTAGACTGGAGAGGCAGCTGGAGGGGAGGAGGAGGGGATGGGGGGCAAAGACAAATAAATAAATGGGTGATGAATCCCAAGCGAACCGCCTCGTGTCCCCCGTAGATTTATTGGGCCGATGAAAGGCTAGATTTACCTTTAATTGGTGGCGGTAATATTTAGCATCTGCCAACCAGATCGGCCAGCTTAAGGTCTTTAATAGTGGAAATGGAATGTCTTGGAGGACCTCACAGAGATGGTTTGACTTAGAGACATCCTAAATAGGCATTACTTTGGATTTGGGCTTAATATTTGCCATCTGAGTGGCGAGATGAACTTACCACTGTGTTTTCTTTATGCAACACATTGAGCATTTTATTGAAAACAAGAAAATGCGTGCGTGCAATTTATTAGATGCCTGAAATTGCCGATGCATTCCAGGAGATAAGTGAGCCACATATATGACTGCAGACACTCTGCGGTGATGTAAGATGTTTTTCAGCTGCGGAGGAAATCAGAGTCTTGTCTTTCCAGTGCAAAGGGAAAAACAGCCGGTCCATTCCGCTGGTCCTTGGGTAGAGCGTTGTGCTGTTACGTGTTGGAAGACGAGAGGTAGAAACGAGGCACAAGTCAGTGGTACGTTCTCTGTCTTTAAAGATGAACCCACTTTAAGACCAAAAGGACTAAAGGTTTCCAGTGCTCCAACAGGGTTGGTGAAGAAAACTCATACATCAATATCAGCACCGAGTCGGAGACTCTGACTTAGTAAGGGTCTCACAGCTTGGGAGCGTTTCTTTTTTCCGCACAGCCTCCACAATAAAGCTGACAAGCCCCTATGTCTCAATATTAATCGGCTATTTGGAACTTGTGCTTTTCTGAGAATCACCACAAGGCAACAGTACAACAACAACCATCGTTTCACATGCATGAAGTCCGTTTTCCCAAGCTTCGCCTGTGATTGTGGGACTTTCTCAGTGGAAACAATGAGCGAGAGAACTAACAGTTAAGCTCACAGGCTCGGTTCGGTACAAAGCTGATCAGGCTTACTCACTCTGCCTGCTGTGGGTGGCTTTGCACACAAGGTGTGTGTGCGTGCCTGCAAACGCACACACCGATGATGCTGTGCGCTGTGTAAATACACACGTACTCCTCTCTCCTCATCTGACAGGCTGAAGGTTCTCTGGCCAGTCGGATATCAAGTTGGACAAAATGTTTTTCCTCTCTCAAATGCAGGCAGACTGCTGAAACGCAGCCAGGCACACTCACAGAAAGTGTGTACGGGATTTGCATACTTTCGGGAGTGTGAGTGTTTGTTTGTTCTCTGGAGTTTTGCGGTTTCAGCCCCAATCACCCAAACACACATGGAGCATCCTCTGTGCTCACTGACCACAGCTGCTGGATTCATGCCAAACTCAAGACCTGCAGCAGATATGACACTCACATAATGATGCCTCTGCTGTGACTCACTTCATGATCTTAAAAAGGATCGTTTTGGTCTGTCAAGTTTCATCCTGTGTGTTTGTTTCTGCTAGAAATCTGTGTCATCGGTGAGCTGGAGGACCTGAGTGCCTCTGTGGATGTCCAGGATGTTTACACAAAGATCAAATGTAAAGTTGGCAGCTTCAACATCGATCACTACAGATGCAGGTAAGAGTACATGTACGACAGGACACACACCCATACCGGTAATACTCCAAACTGTGTAATGTTCTCGTAAAGTCCCTCTCTCGACTATTCTGAGTCAATCATTCGCCGTTTTCTGAACAAAATCTTTCCATGCAGTGTGAAACTCCCGTGACTTCCATTTGCGTCAAAGAAAGATGTGTGTGTGTGTGCCACATCTAAAGAAAGGGAGGGACTCATCTCCAAAGCAGTCAAAGATGTGATGGCTTCGGAAAGTCGAGCTTGGTTTCACATGTGACAGTAGCGGATGATATCATTGGTCCTCCGTCACCGTTTCTTGTTTTCGCTTGGATCGGTCACAGAATTGAAGCTGTGCCTTTTTTCCCTCTCAAAATATGAGTTACCACTCTGATGACTGAGCATCGCCCTGAGCAGCAGCCCCCCTGCGTGGCTGTTCCCTCCGCCAACAGCTTAGCCCACCAGCTCATGCTGCCCCCCTCACGCTCCCGCTCTCCTTGTCACATGGAGTCTGACCACCAACCCTGTGACCACTTCATGCCCTGAATTATGATCATCACCTCAACATTTTCATCCTTCCAGACAGCTGTTGGATCAGCAGCATAGATAGACTTGTTGGAGGGGAGTCTGGGCTGGCCCTGCTTTGACTCACAGAGCAGAGGAGTCGGGTCAGTACGTCACTCATTTTCTGTCCGCCTGCGGTGTCTGACTTGATTCACAGAAACATTAACACGTTGTTTGGAGCGTAAAACCACTTGGCCGTATCCCACTGCATCCCTCTGGCAATTTCTTCCCCCACGTCAACCTCCAGCGAGAATCGGGTGATTTAGCCCTTTTGAATGGTTGAAAGCACAACATGGAGCACTGTGGAACTGGAAATGTGACTCAGGGCTTCAGTCTTTCGCTCGACATGGATGTTCTTCTCTTTAATTAGATAATGTTTTCATTTTCAATCTCTAAATCCTTGTTTTCTCGAACACATAGCCCGGTGATGACTCAGCAGATCCATGTGCGTACACTGCGTACGTGCCTGAGGTCGCGCTTTGCTGGGAAGAGACCACTTAGCAGGAGGCAATTCCCCCTGTCTCCGTCTGAGGAGATAATGAACCGACGACCGCGCAGCGCGCGTCGTAGCATCCAGCGGACAGAGCGTGTCTGGGTGCAGTTCGGGTCCGTTCCACCGAGCGTCTCCTGTTCTGATCGAGCCAGACAGCGAAGGGAAGACGGAGCTTCACCAAGCCCCGCGCCTCCATCACACTCCGTCGTCCGCAATCAGCGTTCCTACCATTGATACGATAATAGACGTTGATCTGGATTCACCAGAACTTAAGATCCCCACTGCTCGATGCTCAGCATGTCAGTGCGGGTCAAAGAGGAGCTGGAGCGATCGTGTTGGCCCCCGCGCTGTCTCACGAGCATCTCAGAGATCTCTGCCTTCCTTTTCTGGCAGCCCACATGTTTGAGGTACCGTATAGATGAGGGACCGGAGCCAGGACAGTGTCAGCAGCTCGACATTTTAGAGCACGGAGGTGCTGCGGGTCATTATTTCACACTGCTGTGTTCTCCGCAGGTGTGTGTCCAATTGCTTCTGAATGGGCGCCAGCTCTAATCTCTTTAGTAGACCTCTATGCCTTCCTAAGTAGATAATAAGTCAATTTTCTCATTTCTAGGTTATTTCAGTTTAATGTGCAGTTAACAACCTGGTCCCAACACATTTCCACAGACCAAAGTTCTGGCAGGCGTGAGCGCTCCCCTCTCCAAGCCAGGTTACAGTCATGGCTGCTTAGGACACAGTGGAGGACCTCTGGGCTCCTGGCCCACTCTAATCTGTATCATCCACATATACAAGCAAGCCCACAGCGAGCGGAGTCCATATTAATCATCCTGAACAGATAATTGGGAGGCATTTCATCACCCGGCCCAGGTTATTTGTGCGCAGTGGGTCAGATTAGATCAAGTCTGACGGGCCTCGGCGATCTCACGGCTGGAAAATGAATGGAAATTTGGATGGGGGGGCAGGCCAGTATGGGAGGTAAATATATAATTGGATCCCTGATTGTATCGAAACAAGAGGAGGACAAGAAAGGGTGGAGAGGGGGAAGCTAAATGATGGCGGGGGAGTCCGCAAGGGACGTGAAATAGGTGGGTGTTGAAGTCCATAGGTGTGGGGCTCACTCATCACATAGCACAAAAGGGAAATTAAAGGAGGTCAGAAAAAGAAGCAAAAAAAGGTGATCTGGTATTAAATGCAGTTGAGTGTTTCCCGTCCCCAGAGACGCTCAGGAAATGAGGAAGCGTCTCCCGCTTGTTTTAGCCAGGTCTCGCCGAGCAACAGCATTCACCCGACTGTTGCGGAGCACGGCAAGGCGCCCCCCCCCCCCGGAGAGAGGACGGCTGGTGACGCTTCACCCCCGCTCACTCCAAGAAGCAGCTCACACAAATTGAAGCTGATGTCTTCCAGCTGCTCCACAAATAGCTCGGAGCACCGAGCGGCTGGATGGGAGCGCGGGACGGAGGAGATGGAAGAGCGGTGGGGGGTCCATATGTATTAGTCACTCTTACAACGAGTGGGGGGGGGGGGGGGAGATTACAAAGAGATGTTCACAGCCGTGCAGGCAGAAAAAGCTGACGTACACACATTAGATAACAAAGAAGAAAACACATGCCAGCGTCTCTCTCTCTGTGCTTGCGCAGAGGAAAACACTTCGGCAGCGGCAGACCTTCTCCTCCGACTGAAACGTTTCGCCTTCCATTCGCCACGCATGATTTAGCGCAACGTGTGTGTGTGCGCGTTGGTGATGTGTGCCATGTTCACACTGGCAGTGCGGTTCCTCGGTCAGCAGCAACGAGATAACAAAAGATTGTACATCAGCGTGTCTCCGCATTCGAAACGCCACATCAAAGTAAACAGACAACTTATTGGACGCTTCAGTGATTTATGTTACGTGACAGATATTTCATAACTTCAACAAAAAAAAAAAAAAATGCCATGCGTCGGCCTGAAAGCACTGGGAGGATTTTTGTGGCTTGGTGTTTTTTGCCATGTCGGGGCTCACCAGGCTATGAAATGTATCCAAATACCGACAAGAGCAGAGTCTCCCTTTGTTGCACGCATCAACAAAGAGGATTCTGCAGAGAGACAAAGCTCAGATTCCTGGAACATCCTGTGATCACTCAGCTCAGACCTCGTTAGTCAGGCCTCTCTCCGTCTTTGGCGCTCCAATAAGAGTTTGGACACTCCTGCTGTATATGACACGTCTCAAAACTACTCAATGATGTGATTTTTGAAAAAAAAAAAATTGATTTAAACTTTCACATTGTCGGATTGTTCACAGATGAGTTGAAACAAGGCCAAAATGTCCTTTTTCAAGAGCTGAAAAAAGCTTAAAACTTGAGTTCACATGTTGATGGAAAAGGAAATTATTCAAATATATTCAAAGTTATTGTTTTTCTGATGTGTCTGTATGCTACTTGAAACCACTGTATGTGTGTTGTGACGATTACTTGTGTTCACTTGTATCATGATAACTTTATGTTTTCTACCTTGCAGGTCCTTTCTGGTTTCTACGGTTACATACAGTAGCAACTGGAAATAATAATTTTTTTCCTTGTTTAAAGAAAGTAGTTATTCCAACACGGTTTGTAATTTGTTTGCAAATATCTCAAATCGTTCCTCAGATCCAAGCAGCTGTTTCAGTGTATTCCACCTCGCTGCTTGAAGTATAACACAAAAATGACTCCATATATTTATAGTTATGAGGCCTTGGCACGGCGCGGCTCGTCCCGGGTGACCGTTTTAAGGCCAGCCTTGTGTGTGTCTCTCCAGGCCAGGGCAGGTCTGGCTGTCGAGCAGCTATGAAGGACTCGTTCTGCAGTGCAAGGAGACCGCTGCGGTAAAGCTTGCGCCTGCACCGAGCAGCCGCAGCAGCAGCAGCCTTAGGCTGCCTCTGTTGTACCTCCCCTCTGCCGACCTGCCGCTCCCGATCAGGGTCCCTCATCACTGCTCCTGCTGGACAGACAGGACACTGAAAGGCGAATCTCTTGCGTTTTGGCTAAGGTGCAGGGTGCGCGCCTGTGGAACGCACCCTGAAAACCCCCTCGCAAAAAAGTGTCACACTCGCCTGTCTCTCCAGTCCCTCTGTGTGGCTCAATAATCAAACCAATCAAATCTGGTGACAGCTTTCCCTCTGTGTGAGTGTGTGTGAGTGTTGGAGGTGATATGGGCCTTCACTCTTGTTGACATCTGATTCTGATGATGGTCTTATACAAGAATGGGACACAGACATCGATGTGCATCATCTTATTGAGGTGAACTTAGAAGGAGCTCAGTGTCTCTGTTGTGACTTTTCCTTCTAACCAAACACTTAATCCAAGCTGCTGTTCCAGACTGTGTCCTGCTGCAAGGTATAAGACCATCCCACATCAGTTCAGCTGGCTCATGCTGGTGCAGACTCCTGTGATTTTAATCAGTTTTCTCCAAGTAATTCTCCTCAAGATCGTGCTAAAAGTTCTGAGCTTTTCTTACCAATTTGTCTCTTATAAATACTTGCAATTATCTTTTCTGCCCTCTTCCTTTCTTTCCTCGCCTCCTTTCTGCTCTCTTCACCTCTGTTCTCTCTCTCTCTCTCTCTCTCTCTCTCTCTCTCTCTCTCTCTCTCTCTCTCTCTCTCTCTCTCTCTCTCTC
>JAUESE010000010.1:16410009-16422906 GCA_032274725.1 Malacoctenus triangulatus
CTCTCTCTCTCTCTCTCTCTCTCTCTCTCTCTCTCTCTCTCTCTCTCTCTCTCTCTCTCCCTCCACCCTTCCCCTCACCTCCAGTCTGGAGGAGGGTTTTCGGACTTCAGGCAGCTGTGGAGGAGTGGTCCTGTCTTGCACTGACAAGCTGAACAGACGCACTGTGTTGGTTCGACCGGTCAGCAAACAAGACACTTTCAGCCACTTCTCTGGCTTTTTCCCTCCTGTAAGAACCCAAACTCCTCTTCTGTTGTTGACTCTGTTTGACTTCCATCAACAGTGGATGCGAACCTTTGTCAGTGACCCTCAGAGAGATTTACAAGCTTTGAGTTGACGCAAGTTACTACAACTAAATCAGTAAGACAAATAAACTAGAAGTCAGAAAGATAACTTGGAACATGGATTTTTCTCTGAGGCCACTTTTAAACGATATTTTATTGATCACCAAGATGTTGGTGTGATTCAACTGGGATAATTTGCTGAACTGTTACTGAATCCACTGTTTTTGGATGTTTTTGTAGATTTTTCTTTGATCTCCGATTCGATTGCCTTTTTTTGTATTTTTGGACCACTTGGAAGGTAATCTGTGGGCCGTCATATGTTGAATCAAAACATTTACAGTTCTCTCCTCACTGACCATCTTGGACCTGTTTTGCTTTCCTAAATTAGGTCAAATTACCTAAAAAAATAGTTTAAGTAAACATCATGTGTGTTGTTTTGTTTCAGTAATAAATGAAATCAAAGTCATTTAAAAAAAAAACAATCTCTTGTCAAATGCACCTTAAATATTCAACATCATGAAAAGAAAGTATTCAAGCATTTATATATCTGGTAGTACACATATAATTATCCATAATCACTACCATATCAGATATTCTCCCTTCATGTTATAGGTGGTTGTTGGCTTGTATGTGGTGGTGCAGGTCGTTGGTGTCAAACTCATTCATGTTCAGGGATCACATGCAGCCAAACTGGAAACAGAACTTACATTGAGTAATGATGCAACAGAAACTCATAAGATGTTGTGGATTTTTAGTGAGCTAGACTTTCATGCATGTCCAAGAGGGTCCAGGAGGAGACGTTTGACTTCACAGAAAAACAACAAAAACTCTTCTTTTACTTTACAGTTATTGATTCTTGTTTCACCATATGTCAGCCCCACGTTACCAACCATAAGATTAAAGAACAAGACATTCTGCAAAACCTGAGATGATTCAGCAAAAACGTTTGTGAGAAGTTTTGTTTCTGGTAAACGGGGGGTAATTCTATTAATCTAAACTAAATCACAGCTGAGCGTCAGAATTAATTTCCTCTAGGTTGCTTTTTTTTCCTGGTAACTTCAGCTTGGCTGGCTTCTTCTGGTTACATCAGAATAAATAAGAAGGTCCGGGTTTTTTTTTGGCTGAGGTGAATTTTTTTTTAAAATCCGCATTTCCAAAAGCTTAAATTGATCATTTTCAAATCAGATTTTTCTTCTTTAAATACTTAGTGTCCAGAGTAGTTACTCTATAAAAGCCTGAGAGGATTTTTCGATTGAAGTTGACTCGCACCTCTTCCAAAAACACACCCGCACCTTTGTGCCACAGTAGAGACGTTTGTCCTCGGCTCCTCTGTGAGATGTCTGTCATCATTGCTCCTGTCTCACCACCGGTCAGACGGCAGCCAAGGTCCTGGAGGGCTCCCACCAGCAGCACGGCTTCCTGTCCATCACCTACACGCAGGCCGTCACCAAAAACGTCCGTCACAAACTCACCACCCGGCCGGAGCGGCCCACGCGCAGCGGCGCCACCACCGCCAGTCAGCGGGTGAACGCCGACCTCCTGGCCGACGGCTCGCCTCAGTACCTGCGAGAGATCCTGCTGACAGCTCAGCCCTTTGATGTGGTGTTGTCCTGTCCCTTACTGGCCACCGTAGCAGGGGTGTTCCAGGTAAAAATGAAGTGTCGCTCCCGTTTAAACTGCTTTGGCAGCATTTCATGGCTGGTTTCACAATATGGATCCAAAAGAGCTTGTGTAAATATTTATGTATGTTTACTTTATGTTTATGCAGGATGAATGAATGAAGGTGGGTTTGAAATGTTTTATTTCAGAGTTGCTGGGGGTAATTTGGGAAACTTGAAGGTTTTCCGTAAAGTTACGTCAAACAGCGATTTGACTGTTGTTTGTTTACGTGATTCTGGTAAAACAATCTGGGGCATGTTCCAGCTTCCAGATGCTGCTGCAAAAAGACACGGTGAAGCCACATATACATTTGACACTTTTAGTTAGGATGGAATCTGATAAGAAAAATACTTCAAAATAAGAGTATGTGTGTAAAACTGAAACAGGTTTAAATACTTTATCTCCCATGCTTACATCTGAAAACATTCATGTAAAGACCTCGACGTTGAGTTGACATTGAAACTCTGTCTTTTCAGGCGACAGTACCGAGACGCTACAGAGAGCGTGGGAAGTCAGCCGGCCAGCCAATGAGAAGCCACACGTTGACGTCCCGCTGTCTGCCCCTCATCTACATCAACACCAGCGTGATCAGGGTCTTCTGCCCGGGAACGCACGACAAGCCTTCAGCGTCAGGTCAGGACAGTCGCGGTTCCCCCGTTTTCCGACACACGTGGAAAAGTTTCCAACGGCGAGCGAGCGTTGTGTCACACGCTGTGACGTTTGGATTTGTCAAGTCTGCGGTGGCTCTCTGAAAGTCTCCGTCACGGTCGACCAGACATGCCACCACATTAGTTTGCAAAGACAAGGAGGAGGATCTGAATAAACAACCGCAGCGTGTTTACTTCAACAGAATATAAAATCCCTGTCAGAGTGTTAGATGTGTGCACTGTTGTTTGGTCTGCTGGTCGTGCATGAATGACTAACTGGTACGACTTCTGAGTCTTTGTCAAGCAGTGTTTGGTTTGCTGTGGGTGTATCTGGATGTGTCTGTACGAGGCTATAAATCAAAGGATGGCAGTTGGTCCCATTACCTGCTAAAAATGTACTTTTTTTTTCCATTCGGATGACGTTTGAACCCGTCCATGTCTGAACAGATCCGCCTGCCAAGAGAGAGGACACCCTGGTCCTGAAGCTGGGCTCCCTCAGCATGGCCCCTCAGGCTGATAACCCGCTGAGTCGAACTGTGCTGCGAAAAGACATCTACCAGTAAGACAAACTCTCACCAACGCTTCTCTGCTCAGTTGTTTCCACTTCCTGTTTGAGCAAAAACTGACTGTCCAACAACAGTAAACACAAAGTAGCAAACTAAACGACTTCTTCAATCTTCACCCTGTTTGGACATGATAATAAGTTTAACAGTTGGAATGCCACACACATTATTATTTTCAAGAATGATTACAGTGTGCTACGTGACTGATTTAAGGTTGGATTTGTTAAGCTGTAGAAGACGTGAAATATGTTCAAGGAACTCACAAAGAAACTGAACATTCACACAACATCCCATCCTGAACATCCCTTCCTCTAATCTGAGACACTGGGAAGGAAAAATTGAGTCCTGAGAATAGACGAAAGCAGCTCACACGACTTGTAGCTTGTATGTGACAGTGATTGCTCCTCTCTGTGTAAGCTAACTGAAGCATACATCACTAACATGGTAGAACAACACTGAACCAGCCAAGGCATCTTCCACTGCTGTAACTGGTAGGCAAAATGACAGCTGGGTCATCTGAAACCAGTGAAAACATGTTTTGCTGTAAAGCGTACAAAAACAAGACCTCAATTTAATGGAGTCTGTGTTACACAAGTCAGAATATTTAGTCTTCATTGTCTCAGATTTTTTACTTGTTGGTCTTTTCTTCATCGTCCAACAATTTGCTAAATATTTCTGTTGTTTGTCTCCAGTGCCCTGTCCTCTTGTTTTCTTCACTTTGCTGTCTCCTGGTTGTTACTTGACAGGAGATCAGGTTACACAGCCACACAGCTTTATCGCATTTCGCTTCAAAAACAAACCACACAGCTCGTAGGTCCTGATCTATCAAAGGTACCACGATGTTCTTCGTAGCCTCCGATCACAGAATGGGAACTCCATTTTTGAATGTGTATGTGTGGCCATCGATCATGTCGAGGATGCCTGCCGTCCTGTGGGCGGTGCTCACAGATGTACTGGGTAACAGCACCTCATAGTGGTTAGCAGCCCCCTGCAATGACGGGGAACAATGAGTGACACCTTGGGGGTCTACTGGGCCCTCCAGCTGAAACACAAGACTGTTGACACAAGCCCCCCGTGCCATGTGGATCAAAGCTGTGAGGCGGGGAAAATCTGGACTTTGCAGAGAAATAGTTCGGCACAAAACACATTTCCCCGCTATAGGCAGCTAAAAGAATCTGGATTGTGTCATAGCTGCCTCAAAACCGCAGCCCCACAGTGTGTGTATGTGCGTGTGTGTGTGTGTGTGAGAGAAAGGGGGAGAGCAGTTGTGTGAACGGGCAGATATAGTGCTGGCAAACACATGTAATGAGGGAGATAAAAGTGGTGCCTAATGCTTTGTGCAGCTGCAAGTGAGATGTGAGCTGACGTGAAGAGAAAAGAAAAGGAAAAGAAAAATAGAGGAAGGTGGACAAGTAGAGGAGAAGCCAGGCCACTTTAGGCTGCCTGCAGTTGGTTCCAGCGTCACATGTTGTGTGATCGCACGGCGCAGGGAGGCAGTGGGGGTCCACACCCACGGGTTCATCTGTTGGCCCTAAAGGACGTCTCTGTCCTGCACCGCTCCAAACGTCCCCCCCTAAGTCCAAGCTGCTTCTTTTACAAGCTCTCCTTTACTCTTTGACGTGTCGGAGGAGGGACAGTACGGACCAGTAACCATAGCTACCGTTTTGCAGGAACTTTCGGGTTACTTTTCAGTCCTGAGTGGTTTTGCACTGAGATGTTTACCGTTTATTTTAGATCAAGTCCATGGGATGGGACAGCTCGTTACCATGGCGACTGTGCCTGGATTCCTGTTGTTGATGTGCAGCTGTGTTGTTATCATGACAGATGATAAATGATGATCTTGTGGGCACGGAAAATAATCTGGAGTTTTTCTCAGCCTTTCACCCCAAAACCCCGTCAGGCCAGCCATACAATTTCCCCACCCCACAGTGGCCAGTAATGCTCTGCCCCCCCCCGGTAGTTTGAGGACTGGTGGCTCTGTGGCTGCGGTGCCCACATCTGCTCACAGGCCCAGACTGCAGCCTGCAGCGCTCCACCCTGGCCCGAGGAGACGCACGCTACCATGAGCTCCCCCACAACCACACGGGCACACAGGGCCCACAGCCGAGCAGAGTGGTCTGCACGCTGCTGTGCCTTTTGCACCCAAATGGTCAATGCACACACACACACACACACACACATGCATCCATCTGTCATAAACACTTGCTGCAGGCATGGCCGTGTGTACAAACACGCTGGCATTCAGCCGGTCACTGAACCTCCACACACAGAAGCCAACAGCCACCACTTCTCTCTCTCTCTGCAGTGAAACCTCCAGATTCCCTTTGACCACTCTCTGTGTTCATTCTTCCAGTCAGAACGTGGCATTATCCCCACCATCTTCCCTCTTCACCTCTGCCCTTCAATTTAGGATGATCACACTCGGAGGCCACATGGGATCAGGGACTTGTTGACTTACCATTACCAAGCAGGGTTTTTTTTTATGCTTTATTCCACTACATGTGCTCCCCCAAGTTGCATGGAGAGCGTCACTCGGAGGCTCTGTAATCATGTCAACCAGTGTGTGTTTACCATCTATAACCAACTGTGGCCATAGGGAGAAATATGTCTGTGAGCCCCGGTAGCCATTTTGCTGCAGCTCTGTTTAAAGTCGACCACTAATTACATCCGTTGTCATAATTAAATGACTGATCTGAGCAGCTATGCTGTTATTGTCTACTGTACATGGAGGGATTGCCTCACAGTGTCTGACACCAAGATTTAGTGCGCTGCCACCCTCGGAGATGAGACATGAGAATGGAGAAGAGTGAAGGCTAAAATAGCGAGCATGTGTAAACATCTCGACGGAGCATATCGAGACGCTGTTTCACTGACGCTCCTCCTGACACACTTCAAAGCTGGCAGGCTTCTCCTTCAGTATTCATCATACAGAGCAGATACATTCCCTCAAAGAAGGGCAAATAAACCTGTTTGACTGTAACAATGGAGAGATAAGCTGGAGTCTACCCCCAGGTTCCTTTAGCACTCTTTAGGTCATGTGATGTTCACTCTGGTTCCCCCTGAAGGAGCGACCCCCCCCTACCCCAGCAGTTTCTGTGCCGAGCAGTTCTGAGAGGGCTGCAGACCCCGACCCCCCCCCCCCTTTTCCGTCTTCATCTTCAGCTACAAGGCCGCTGTCAGTTTACACAGCTGAAATCATTTTCAGCGCGCTTTTTCCAAGTACATGAGCGCCGGGCCGGGGAATGTCCAGCATGCATTCAGCCCTGACTTTCTTGTGGTTTGGGCCTCTGTAAAATCTCACATCTTTTCCTCCTCGCTCGCATTTTCTCTCCTTCTCCCTCTTTTTCTCAGTTTTTTTTTTTTCCAGAGAGACTTTTTTTTCACTCATGGAACACTTAATTGAAAGCTTCTTGTACGCTGGGGTAAATGGGAACCACTCTTGAAATCCCCCGTGGAGATTGGATGTCCCTGTTTGAGGTCATAGAGAAACGATCGAATTTCCCTGCATGCGAGTTAACTGCAGCAGAGACACCAGTTGATTTTCTGACCAAGACTAACAGTAATGACAAATTACTGCCTTCATAGTTAGAAGTGGGAAAAAATGGCTTTCTTTTAACAAGAAAAACCAAAAAAGATCCTAATTTTGATTAAAATAAGCAAAAATCAGCCAATGAAACCAGTGAAAATTTTTCTTGGTACGTTTGCTTCCAATAAACCAGAAATGTTGAAAGATGGATAAACAATTTTTTTGTTGATTGTGTTTTTTTAAGTGGGATTTGTTGGCATGATATAAGAAAAATCTACTTAGTAAGATTTAGATTTTTTCTGCATGCATACATAAACAAAAAAATGTGTAATAGGTTCAATTACACCTAAAACTTCATCATCAGTCTACGTAAAAGTGTAAATGACTTCTAACTTCCTCACTAAACAGTCATTTGTGTAAATATTCATTCAGCCACATTTGGGTGATCAGGAAAAAAGGTTGAGGCTGCATCACTGCATCCTAACTTGGATAAAACCCTCCCTCTGGTGAGTTATTGTTTTTTTAGTAGTCGGGACAAAATCACAGTGATAAAAGCTACTAGGACAGCAGAACCCATAAAGTCCTGTCATTTCCATTGCAGGTGAAGTGTGTGAAACACTTGAGGGCTCTCAAACAGAAACAGATACGGGAAATTCTGGTATTTGGCTGACCAAAAGTATGTCGTCACTCAGTCATGCAACATTTGGCCAGCCAGTCGCGTTACACACAATCAGTCACTCACTCCGTGACAGACGGCTGCAATTATCAGTCTTTGTCTCGCTCGGTGACACTGATGCCAGAACGGACTCAAGTAAGGACGATCCAAAACTTCAACCGTGAAACTTTTTCCCAGCCTTTTTTTTCCCTCTGTGTGTGCGTGCGTGCGTGCCTGCGCGCGCGTGTGTGTGTGTCCTGAAATATCCTGCGTGTTTCCCGACATCTCCACACCTAGATGACACAGCGCGAGATTCCATCACATGCTCGGTTACCTCATAGCCCCTCCGAGGAGAGACGCAGGAAGCATCGCGCGGCCACCGAATATGGTTTTTGTTTTGATTAGCGCTCATGCCCGTGTTTCCGTGGTAACGCGGGGAAGGCTGCTGTGTCAGTGGTGATGCAGAGCCGAGTCAACATGACGTGGCGGTATTGATTGGATCTTTTTCACTCCTCCCTCGTGTGTGTATTTCTTGTAGTAGGACTTTCCTCCCTGCAACCTTTCTCCCTCTCATATTTGACTCGGCTCAGCTCTTCTACCACTAGTTTATTCTGTAAGTTTTCACTGATTTACACTGCTGTCTTTCTTTTTTTTTTTTTACTTTTTTCTTCTCCTTTTCTGCCCTTATGATGGTATGTTTTCATCCCGTGCTGCCTGTCTGTTTCCTCCCCCCCCTCCCCGCGTATCTACGTGCATTTGTTATTTCCTCCCCGTCTCGGTTTTCCTCTCTTTTACTCCAGCGTTGGTTAGACTGGTCCCAGTCCCAGATCTCTGTGGTCAGCGAGCCAGCTCCTTATTGCTGTTGAATGGCTGCCTGCTTAAACCCACATATATGTCCTAATAAGTGGTTGTGATGGGGATCTCCCCTCCACAGATAAACACAGCCCGCTGAAGCCAGGACCCTGCCTGTTATTAATAAAAATTCCCTGGCAGGACGTTCTATGCACCCTTCTCACACAGTAGCATCCTCTCTATGGCTCTGGGGGGTGGGGGGGGTATAGATTGAGCGATAGGAGCTGCCAAAGTGGAGTAAAATATTTTGCCGAGAGGAGACATTATATCTGAGCTATAATAAACACTGATCCCATTGATTATTCCTCCGACACTGGAATTAAACCTTTAGCTCCGTCTTTCTTCTTTTCTATCACACCTCTGCTGTGAAAGGTTCATTTCTTTCATTTTGTTTTAATATTCGAGGTGCATGTTGTTGATCCCGGCGTGTCTTATTTAATTGGCTTAAAAAGGACAGTGCAGCAACTGGCCAATTAATCTTGCAGTGATTCTCATGCTGCTTTGCTGGGAAACCGAACAGGGTTTGTGTTCTGTGAATCTCATTCTCACATCACGCTTCACACAACCATCCTCTCAGGTGTCTCTTCATCGCTCTTACTAAGGAAATGCCCCTCTCCTCGTACGCTCTCAGCTGGTCTCAGTCGTCGCCCCCCCCTCCCCCCCACAGTTTTTCTTTTCCTCATAAAAACCCCGCGTTCCCAGTAAATGATTCATTAGATGCTTCAGTGCACACTTGCCTCATCACTCACTTTAGTCGGCTGCCAAGTGCCCCATTTCCCCGTTTGTTTACACCAGCGAAAAGTGCTCCGGCTTTGCTTGGCTGCGGCAGCAGAGAGGAGCTGCTCGGGCCACACACGGTGACACCCAGGACCTCCTCTCACGTCCAAACACTCTCCTGGCTCCGGAGCCGCTTTACTGATCGAACCTCAGAGCCAACGATGGCACTAATCGCAATGACGCTGTCGTTTTTGTTTTCGTATTCGCAACTGCACGACGAGCATCACGTTTTTTCTTTGTTGCAACAGAAGTGATTCTTCAGTTGATTTGAGTTCAGTTGTAGGAGTTCCGTGGTAACTCCTGGCTCCCAGCTGGTGTGATTTATCACCACACAGTGCCATTTAGGCTGGCTAAAGATAATGTGTGTGTGTGGCGACTGCCCCGTCACACACGAGCCACTTCAGTGGAGGCTGTCCTATCTATTTTGGACTTTACTTTCAGGCGTTAAAAATATAATCAGATGCTCATTTTTCTTCTCATCCCAATGTCTGCTGTCCCTCCTTTTTTTGGGGTGAAAAGATGTCAGTGTGTCATTAACGCAGAACTGCGGTGAAGCTAAGCCAACTGAGTAAATCTCCTAAATTGCATTTGGTCCCTTTCTTGTCCAACCAGCCGTTTTGATCTTTCAGCGTGTCCGCACATTAAAGCCATCGCCACTTCTTTTATGACTCCGACTTAAATACATGTTTTTCCTGCCATCCTTTTTGGATGCAACACGATTATCGCGGAGTGATTTTTTTTATTTTATTTTTTTTTACCGGCAACTGTTCAATCGTCAGAGCACACTCGAATATTCGGCCTGTAGCTGCTGGAAACACAGAATCACGGCAGTCTGTTGAACCCCAGCCAGCCAACAGGAGACCAACCCAGCAGTCAAACAGAGGTAAAGTGGCTAATAGTATGAAAGATACGATCATCAAGAGCTCCATCTGAAGGGAAAGAAGAAGAAAAAAAAAAAGCGCTGGGATTCATTGCTGCTCTGTTTGGGCCTGGGAGGCTGTGGGAGGAGACATCCTGTGGAAATGATTAGAGGTGGCCCTCCGTTGTTTCCCTCTAAATCATTTGTGTCCACTTCTTTCTCTCACTCTCTTTCAACTCTCCTCCTCTGTCACCTTAAATGTGCTTCCCCTGCTTCCCCCTCTGCGTTCTCAAGGAAAGAAGAAGATAAAATAAGCAGCGACTGGAGGGTCAGCCAGAATAAACATTGTTTTTTTTTTTTTGTCATCCCACCAAATGAAACACCTGGTGCTAGTAAAGGCAGAGGACATATTTCTCATTGCCGTGACACTGGGGATTAATGCAGCATCAAATTATTTTAATAAATAGGGACGGACACTCGTCAGAGTAAATCACACGTCCGCTTTTATTAAAGTTTGCCCAAGAATTTATGTTTTGAGAGGGACAAAGCAGCTCGCCGTCAGACGTGAGTGGGCCTGGATGTTAACAGAGTCCTCTCACAACATGTTAGAATGCAAACAGGAAGTTTAGATTCAGCCACTGAATGCTGCTGTGGCTTTGAGGTGGATTATTTCCCCCTTCACCTCTTTTTTTTTCCCCCCCTCTCTCAGATAAAGCCATATCTGTCTTTCTTGTCACTGGGAACCGGGCTGATGGAGAGATTTCTCCCTCTCCCCGATGATACAGCGAACATATCGTGTAACGTGTGAGCTGATTTCCTGGACGTGGGGAGAACTCGGAGCGAGAGCAACGGAGGAAGATTGGGTTCGGATTTGCAGGGCTAATGTTACGAGAGCAGAAGAGCGGAAACCAGACGAATGTTGTTGTATTTGATCTCTGATCTGTGAACCAGAACACCTGACCACTGCGTTAAATCAGCCCCACAAACTGGAAGCTGTTGGTCCGACTCCAGGAACACTCGGCGCTCTCCTGGCGACCACCATCGTTCTCTCTGTCAAACTGGGGATAAATTATTAGGAATAAAACGCACAGAAATTCACACGGAAATGATCGATTCCTCGGGACAAGTTGGAACGCTTCATTCAGATAAAATGCTTCTCATTTCTCGTTCAGCCTCCTCTCATTCCACGTCTCCCTCCTCAGCTGGCTTCTGACCACAGCGCTACACTTTGTGTTTAGCTGGCTTTGCCTTGTGTTGTATACGAGTAGGGAGCTGTATACAGCGTCTTGTGTGCTGTGTTGTGGTGTCTGCTGACTTCTGTGTACAGCCTGTGGTTCATTCCATAAATATCTGTGGCCTCTGTGATGTTATTCTCAGGCCCTCCGCTCTGTGAGAAGATTGCGCCACAACACTTGTATTTCTCGGCCAGCAGTTAGAGGTTTAGAGGATTAGGAGGAGGAGGGGGGGGGGGGGGGAGCAAACCCCAGTCAGGGCGCTGCTGCACTTCTCTCCGGCTCTTATATTCATATGACTCTGATGTTGTGTGCATAAACGGGGAGTGGGGGGGGGCAGACTGGAGGAAGAGAGAAAGGGGGTATTAGGACTCACCGCAGGAGAATCAAACAAGTAAACCACAACGTCTTTTTTCCCTCCTTTCTGGCACAAAGCGGCGGGGCTGTAAGGATCGCGATGGCGATTCGTTTGTCTTTGGAATCAAGGGTCCAACACTTCGGTCCAACACGAAGTATCCTAATGTCCCTTGGATCGATATCCATGAAATTTACAGCACACTCCAAGCAGGATGGAATTCAGCCATTTTTACGTTACCTCAATCTTCTGTGACGTGCCACAGTGGGGTCAGTGAACCTCCTACTTTCCATGTGTGACTGTTGTTCTCAGAGGGAGGATGCTGGTTCTCACTCTCCCCCTCTCTCTGTTTGCCATTAACACAAGGTAAAAGCTAAGAAGCTTGCTCATCATAAAGAAGTTCTTAAAAGTTGGATTCATCTCTTTGCCAACTCTTCTTTTCCATTGCACAATTTTCACACTGCTCACCTCAACTCTACTTGGTTTCTGTCGATCTATGACGATTGTGTGCCATCTCTGTGTAGGTTTGGTCATCATAACAAGTGTTCCATACAAAACTTTATAAATTTCGGTTCCAGTCCTGAATGATTTCTTGCTGTACGTGGTACATTATCACTCTCTGAGCTGCAGCTCAATGACAGCAGAGGCTCAGAAACACTCCCAACGATTGGATCCACTCTGAATCGTCACTGGCAGTTTGAGAAATTTGGACTCGAACAGCGCTGCGATGGACTTTGTTTAATCTGTAGGACGAACTCGACCGGTTGGGTGTTGTGTTTTTTGGCCGACGTCTCCTGGCGACGGTCTGAGGCTGTTTTTTAGTTCCAGTGTGTCCTTGGCCGTGACACGGAACCATTGGATGTGAAGGAAACGTCCTCGGGAGAGCCCGAACAAAGGATCTCTTGGCGTCTTCTCAACTAATTGCTGTTTCTTAGCTGATGTCCAGAACGGCCTGGCCAAACGTTTCCTCTCAGTGTCATTCGTTCTGTGGTTTACAGCTATCAGTAGTCGTCCAGAATATGGCTGAGCCAATTTAATGCATTACCAGAGTTTTGTGGATGGCCCTGAATGGTTCTCAGAGGCTCACTTCACGTCTTTTACCTGCTCCAAATATAATAAGGACTTTTAAATGAGACACAAATGCGCAGCAGGCCTGACGCTGTCTTTGTTCATTCCACCACAAACAAATGAACTCCATAAACCTCATGAGTCATGGATTTAGCCTTTGTATGACCATTGTGCAGATCCTGACAACTTCCTCTCATTTTTTCCCCTTTGTCCGTCAATGTGTTGTTGCTTCGTGCATCGTAGAGTTGTGTGTCCCTTTTTTGGGGGGGGGAGGCTTTCATAAGGTGACAGACCTAATGCAGAGTTTCCCGGAAAGCGCTCTTGTGTTTTGGCCCACTGCTGTCAGTCAGGTCGGGACGTATGCTGACAGAGCCAGGTTGGGGGGGGGGGGGGGGGGGGGGGGGGGGGGGCCCCCCCCCCCGG
>JAUESE010000010.1:16484368-16494913 GCA_032274725.1 Malacoctenus triangulatus
AGAGAAGTAAATACTCCTCCAACTGGGCTGTGTGCCATCGATTCCCCTGATGTGAGTCATGAGAACTCCCATACTCCACATGTTATTGAATGACAAAGACCCCTGCTGTCCTTCCAAACATGTAATACATGGCCGGACAGCTGTGGAAGTCATCTCGCCTGCTCTGGTGTGAATAGCCAGGTGTCTGCAGCCCCATATGAGGTTATATTTTGGCAGGATCGAGCAGCTACCGAGCCTTTAGGGCCTCAGCGGGGGACAGGACATCCCATTTTTCCTCCTATCACTCATTCTCCCCCGTCCACCTCCGTCCAGCTTATCGTCACTGAAGGCAACCTGCGTATCAAGTTCCGTTGCGCTCCTCTCCACTCTCTTTTCCCGTTTCCCCCAAAACAAAACAGGGCCATTTTTTTTTTCAGTGGAATCGCATGACACTGCGATAGCGTCAAACATATTTCTGACCATTAATAAAATCTGTGGTAACAGAACGAGCATCGCTTGTTTCTGTCACTCCGTCAGTGGAACCAAACTCTGCCAGAGCAGCTGCGCTCAGCCGGACTGTTTTTGAAATTCCTTTGTTTTTGTGGTTTTAAATTCAATTGTCTACGTACATATAAGAAGCAGCTGCAGAGCAGTCGATCATTTATTTAGTGCTTGTCAAGTTATTGTGCAAGACTTGGTCAGAAATGGTGTACGATAAAAAACTGATGATATTTCGTAATGATTCCTCACTTCAGCAAAATGAAGGTCAGGTATTGATGTGAGGTAATTAATAAAGAGTCTAAGCGTCTAACCTTATCTCTCACATTAGTTCCTGGGCTCCCACTATTATTTCACCTCCAGGACAGATGTTCCCTTCAGCCTGCTGATGGTCGTTGGCCCGGGAGAGCTCAGATATTTAAAGGTGCTGCAGATGTCTCGGCTTCCCAGCAAAGGGCCCACAGCTGTAAAGTCTGTAACGAGTCTGTAACACTCCGAAGCAACGAGCTGATTGACCCTGTATTGAGTTACCGGAGAGTGAACAGTGGGGGCTCATGCATGTAGAAGGAGGGAGGTGAGAGGAAGATGTACTGATAATTACAGTCGGAATAAGGAGAGTGTGTTTTAATGGGAGTCGGAACAACAGGGAGGAGAATGGAAAGAGCGAGCGAGAGATAGTGAGGAGAGTGGAGAGGCGTGGAGATGGATGGTCACAGAGGGGGGTGGTGTCACCCCAGCCTCAGTGAAGAGGAACTGTGTGAAACTACACTTTCTCCAGGCCAAAGGAGGGAAGAGCTCATGATTCACCAGCCGAAGAAATGAGAGGCAGATGAAACCTCTCTGACAGAGATGTGTGTGTGTGTGTGTGGGTGTGTGGGTGGGTGGTGCTCACACGCACGCACATGCATGCGTGTAGTCCTATTTAATCATCAATTGAAAAAACAATGGAGGAGTGAGATTAAACATGCATACACAGTGTATCATAAGCTGCACGGACAGTAGATCATATTTCAGGAGCCTCTTGGTTGAGTGTACTCTGTCTCTGCTTACATCTGTGTATGTACATTAAAGCTAATGCCTGTGCCTCTATGTGTGTGTGTGTGTGTGTGTGTGTGTGTGTGTGTGTGTGTGTGTGTGTGTGACACACACACACACAGCGGGAGCGGTGGAACCAGTGGTTGATGAACATGTGGTTTCCACATCTCCCCTCCCCTCCCCCTGTCATGTGGCATGCTCCTGTCTCTTCTGACAAGTCTGTTAAAAGTAATCAGGTAATGACGCTGCCACGGGGACGGTGGTGAAAAGAGGAGGCTCCCCGAGCACGGCCGTGACTGGAACCACTTTACGTGGGGCTGAGGAGCTCTATCTGTTGGTGTCCTCAGGAAAGCCAAGTGTTGGAGTGGGAGCCATTGTTTATGACAACAGGCAGAACCGACTGTGCTTTTGTGCAACATGACTTACTTCTGTTTGAAAGAAAACATGGATCCAATCATCCCTCGTATGAATCACCCAGAGGTCAAGCACATCTGGGTGTGTCCAAGAGGCTTCCAGCTATTTTATTGTTCCATAAGATAAACAACGAAAACGGCACCAAATATAACGAGTTTTACTGCCCCTACCAATAAAAACCAACCATATTGTCTGCAATGATAAACAAATCCTCAGTATGTAAGATGAACACACATACAGCATGTATGCTGGTGATTTGTGCTCTCATATTAAGTCTCTTTGTAACTGATGTCTGGATTTATCTTCAGTTAAATGCTTCCGACTGCAGCAGCCTGTTGCCTGTTGTGCTGACACTGAATCAGTGTTGTCTGTCTGATTTCTTCCTTGAGAGACGATGCTTTGGATAGATTGTACCGCTGCCCCCCAGTGGCTGGAGGTGCCCCCCCCCTCCCGCTCATATTTCTTTGAATAAGGCAGCTGTGTACCTTTGTCCTAGTTACATAAAATGGGACACTGTTGGATTTTTCTATGCTTGTGTTGGATGTTTGTTGTTCCAGGTGTGAAACGGAGCCGACAGAAAACACAGCAGTCTGAGTCCGCTGCTGTTTGTGACATTCATGTAAATGCAGCGTCCCCGTAGGAGGCATGTTCGAAACACGACACCCGGATTAGCGGAGCGGTGGGCGTGAGGCAAAGAGGTCCTTAATGGAAAACATGGCTCGCAAAGTGTTTGCGCGAAACCGGTTGGAATCGATTGTTGAAAGCTGCTGTGATGCATTCGGTCAACACTGCCGGGGAGTAATTCATCATGGGCCCGAGTGCGAGAGGAGCAATTGAACTTTGAGTAATTAGAAGACATTGGATCCGCTTACTGATACGTTACGCAGTCCTTCCTACCTCATAACTTTGTCCAAGCTCTCACATCACTCCAGGCCTGCAGTGTGTTAGCAGAGGGGCTGGGTTCACAGGGGTCACTCCAGTCGGACCTCTTGGTCACTTGCCAGAGTCTTCATGGTCCCACATGAAACTGATTTCAGCCCTTTGTGATACAATGATTACGCTTTCCCTTTTACAAAACATCAAAAGTCTTACTTAATTTGTTTTTTCTTTTACTATTTTAATTCCTCCCAAGACCAGAAAGAAAAATCCTTGAGAAGAGAGCGGAAATGCAGCCATAAAAATGTGAAACACAGTAATGGCTCACTTTCTGTTCCAAAGGAATTTCATTTACTTTACATCAAGCCTGTGGAGAGAGAGAGAGGCAGAGAGAGAGAGAGAGAGAGAGAGAGAGAGAGAGAGAAGGCAGTCATAATTTCTCAGGCCTCTAAAATTACCATGTGGCCATGCAGAGATGGAGGCTGATAGATTTTGAGAAATGGAAAGTGAGAGGCATCGGGAAAGAAAAGGAGAGAGAGAGAGAGAGAGAGAGAGAGAGAGAATAGCTCATATCGAGCTGTCTGGTCATTCCTCTCTCTCATGCTGACTGAAGTGTTTGTTCAGTTTTGAAGCAGGTGGACGGGGAGCTGGATTGTATGTAAACAAAACAAAAATGGATTCCTTTGTATTTTTTCTACCTCATCACTCTTTCCTCCTGTCTCTACTTTCTCTTTCTGTCACCCCCCCTACCCCACTCCTTTCCTTTGGTCCCTCTTCCCATCACACTGAATAGATGAATTGAAAGGGTGGTGGGGGGGATGGGAGGGGGGTGGGGGGTCCTCTCTCTGAGCCCTGCCGCTCGGTTGTCCCCAGAGCAGATCATATTAACATTTTATAAAATCAAGATTTCCTGCATTTAAATAGTTGTGGTTTCCCAACTGGTTCCAGTATCTCGGAGGGGGAATTCAAACCTCCTTCCATTACTCAAAGTCAAATTGCTGCCCGCGCTGTTTTCACATGCAGTCGAAGGGAAGCGGTGTCACCGTCGGCGCCCTGACGGAGCATCCACTAATTTCCCACCTGTAGCGTTCCGCAGCAATGAGCGAACGAGATGGGTGGAAAGAAGGTGACTCATCTTACCTTCTCAGTGCCGTGTGGTCCGTCGCTCTGAATCATAAGCAGGTGTTCTCGCTCCCCCCCTCCCCCCCCCTCAACTCCCTCCCTCCCCTTGCTCAGTCAGTCCTCCCCTCTTCTTCTGGCTCTCTGTGGGGCTCCGGAGCCTGAGAAATGGCAAGGAAACACAGGGGGCTTTCATTCTGCCTGACCCCGGCCAACGGGAGCAGAGGAGGAAGATGGAGCATGTTCGAGTTAGAGGTTTAAAATTAGAGTTGCCACCCAATAAATAACAGAGCGCTGCGCCGCTCTCGCACACTAGCCCCGTGCCCACGCGAGCTCTCCCCCCCCTAATACTCCGATGTGTTGCCGTGATCAACGGGCGCGCTGGCGGGGAGGAAGTTGTGTCAGACAAACATCGGGGCCATCTGCTGCACTGCTGTTTGCTTTCCGTGCATGGCACTGTGGGATCGCCTTTCATGTCCCAGCAGGGCTCTGCGCTGCCATCGAGAGCCCTGCTGGCCTGCGACCGATATCGTAAAAGCAAAAAAAAAAAAAAAAAGGAAAGAAAAGCTCCTCCGTGGCCTGACATGAACCAGCAACCTTCATCAACTCCACCACTCGTGCAGCTGCTCCTTCTGTCGTTACCGTTTGTTATGAGAAACACAGGTCTGCCATCGGGCCTCGCACCCGTGACGCAGCCGCCCCTCATTGATCCGCTCCTTCTCTCCAATTAGCTGGGAAAGGCCTCCTCCTGTGGGGAGGTGGGATCCGAACGGAGCCAGTCGGGTATTTCACTCCGTTGAACCAGAAAGAGCAGGATGGTATTTTTTTTGCCAAGATAACTATTATTACTGTGGGACAGTGCTGAAGCAGACCTGCATTAGTCACAGCTAATGCACTATCAAAATAAAAAGACGGTCCATGCGGCTAATTCGATCGGGAGGTTTTTTTTACACCTCATGCACAAAAAACTCCAGCTCCGCTCTTTAAAAGTTTTGGCGTCACGGGGGAAAAACAACCTAAAAAAAAAAGATCTCAGCATCGGCTTATTTCCTCATTTTCCACACTGATTAATGTTAACGTATATTAGCCCACCTGAGACAGCATAGCGGGAGTCATTTTCAGAACAATTTTCATTACATCTCCTGAATAAACATTTGCTCAAGCCGATGTCAATTCAATTTGTCTGCCGACTGATAAGAGGTAGCTCGCAGTGGAACTTTCAGACACATAGGCATCAGTGGAATAACAGAAGACCTAATGGCAGTGTTGATGTTGTTAATAGACGTAATGGCAGGCCAGGCCGTGGATGTGAGCGGCGACGGCCTCCAAGTGAGCTGAGGGAGTCTTCAGTTGCAGAGGCCGGGTGGAAATTTAGCAGTGATTGCACCTGGGTTGGTCATGGAAACTGAAAGGAATTCCTGGATGTTTTGTATTTGCCTTCCCGTCTTTTGGTTTTAATATTTTGAGATTTGAAGATCGTTTGGAACGGGCCCCCGCAAAGTCCACTCCAGCCAGAAAAAAAAGATGTGGAGACAAAGAGACGGTCGATAGAAAGGGAAAGAAAAACGTCTTTATTCGCCGCCAACACGTCTGAACGTAAATATGCTGGTAAATAGTTTGGAGCTTCCAGCTCCTTGAAAGGCAATCCGCTCCAGCCTTCCAGGCACTGGGAAGCACCCCTCGAAATCCAATCTTAACTGGCAGAAGGAGATAACGCCTTGGCTCGCCGCGTGCCTCCGACTCTGCCCGGGGTCCGGCTGCCAGCTCCGCCTCACCGAGAGCTGCAGCGAAGCCCAGATTGGAGCCATCCAGCCGGGGGAATGTCAGCTATTCGGGCCTGCGCGTTGTTTATCAGATAAGGTACACACACAATCAGGCAGCGGAAACCCACTCTGGCCAGACTGCATCGGCACTCACACACAATCGCACACCTGTGTATACACACGTGTATACATGCATATTGTCTTTCATATGTACAATTATCAATTATGCATAGGCTTCCTCCTGAACACATATACACAATCCATTTGACATATACACAGGTGCCCCCCTCCCCCCTCCCCCCACCCACCCCTATCCCCGCTTTCCTACAGCAAGTGCCAGAACGCAACATGGCGAAGAAATTGATTTCATTTCTTCGTCTTTTTTTTTTCTTTCTTTCCCTCACTTCTACAAGCCTTTCTGAGCCGGTTATCGATTCCATCTCCGCTTCTCATCCAAAGGCCGGGGAACGCAAGTCAGAGGGAACGTGACGCACGTTCAACCATGCAAATGTCTTCCACTGTAGCATTTATGTACCTCGCCTATCCATTTCTGAATGGCGTCATAGGTATTGGATATCACAGGTGAAGAAAAAAAAGGATCGCGCTCGGTGTTTTAGCAATGCTTTAGCCGCCACCTCTGCTGCTGCTGCTGCTGCTGCTGCTGCTGCTGCTGCAAGAAGTCTCCGAGGACGCTGAGAGAGTTTCCGCTCCGGTGGCTCGGCGTCGGGGCCGCGGGTGCACAACTCTGTCAGGTGCAATTATGAGAAGTCGGTTCCAGGAAAACCCGCGTGACATTTCTTGTATGACGTCAGCTACAGTTACCTCATCTGTTCTCCTGTAACCACACAGCACTCTTCTGTGAACACAATACCTCTCTCATGCTCTCATGCACATACACACAAACAAGCACACACACACACTTGCTGACAGTTCCTACGGGCCAGTAATTGTTCGTAGAACCTCGAAACCTCTGATAAACAAGTGGACTGTTCCGAGTGCGCGTGCACACTTGCGCTCGCTTGTCTTCCTGCCTGGCATTCCTCAGGTGTGCTCCCCAGAGCGCTCTGCCACTACTGATCCATCAGTAGCTGAAATGTGCAGGTGGTCACGGGGAACCCGAGAAGCTGGTTTTATTCACACAGGAGCACCAGACACATTTATGTTAATTTTGGCAGCGGGCGAGAGGAACGAACGGAGCCCGAGCAGTCATCACATCAATGATTCTTAATGTGAGAACACTCACGTAACCCGATTGTTATTCAGTGTGAGAAATGGCTCCGGGAACCTCCGATGCTAATGGCCTTCTTGGTGCGTCCACTTGCCGGGTGTGTTTAGTCATGCTGCCGTCATGCAGCGGTTGGTATGGAGACGAGTCGTCGTGTTGCTGCGATGGTGGTCTGCGGTCAAAGCGGTGTCATTTTTTCCGATTAGACAAGAAATGAAAAGGGACCTGTTGTGTGTGGAGCAGAACTCAAGGTCACAATGCAGATGCGGTTGAAGCAACAAAATCCTATCGCCGCCCCCCCCTCGCCTCAGGGATTCCCCAAGTCCTGAAAGGGTCAGTAAAGCATCAACTCTTGACGATTAGCAGACATGTAGTTGCTCGATCTGTTCTGAGGAGCTGGAAGGCTTCACAGAGCTGTCGCATTACCTGTTGTGCAACGTTGAGTACTCACTGTGATCCTAAGGCAGATGAGTAATTTGGGTTACAGCGATCCATTTGTTTGCACTGGAACCCTCAGGTGTCGGCGGTGAACAGCTGATGGACACGACGGGGACCGAGCGGCGAATGTGAAAACATTCAGTGAGAGGCCGTCAAAGGACGGAAGCCAGCGCGCGAAGAAAGGAATATCTGTGGGATCCTCTGGCAGAAAAGAAGATTGATCCCACAGCAAGACCATACGTAAAGTGGTCTTCTGGCATGCTGCTGATGAGTATCCAGATACATTCAACAGCAGCAGTAACTGCTGGAGCTGCTGCCGGAGTCCAAATTTAGTTTCAGTAGTTGCAGAGCTCAGTGGCTCACTCTCTGGAAACCCGGAGGGGTTTTAGGAAAGTCTGTGGATATACTGTGTCTCTGAGTTCTCATGAAGTCACTGTAAAAGGCATTTCTTTACTGTTTCTAAAAGATCTGAGCAGCATGAGGTCATTACATCGGTGTGTTTACTGGTTGTCAACCGATAAAAAAGTGGCTGTATCCATGGTTAAGGACGACTCTGGTCCAAATACCCCATGTACATGTACTGAAGTGTGTACTTCTGCCTGTTGTGTTTGTATGGCAAAAAAAAAAGAACGAACAGATCCATGTTGCCTTCACATGCTGAAATGATCACATGTTGTAAATGCAGCCTGAATGCTTTATTTTGGTTGTCACTGATTAGTGAGCAAATGTGCTTTTTTTTTCACACTGAACGTCGGAGCTGGCAGGTCAGGTTTGTTCTGCAGCTATCTGATTAGCATATACGGAGATTGGCCCCAGTGACTGCATACCTGTACCAGAACAAAGCTACAACAGCTGTTTGACACACTCTGTAGTGTTTGGCCGCTGTTTTGGTCCATATTCTTTTGTAACGCATGAATGAGGTGTTTTTCTTTCAAACATTTCCATCAAGTCTTCCATGTGTTTACAGAAAACACCCTGAAAGCAGTTGAAGGGGGGGAAGACTGCTTACTCGTTTTTGCTTTTTGATACCACTGCTCTCGAGATGAACGCTGGTCTAAAGAACAAACAGACGTGGTGTACTGGAGCTTACGTGCGGTGATCTCTGCTGTGTCTCTGCCTCCAGGTACCGTGCAGTCTGGAGTACTGGGACGAGCTCCAGCAGGCGTTCGTTCTCTACCGCGAGTTCAGCCTGTCGGAGAGCTGCGCCTGCCAGCTGCAGCTGCCCAGCCTCAGCCTCACCAACCAGCAGAAGGAGCTGGTGGCCTCGGACCTGTGGAGGATCGTCCTCAATAACAACTCGGAGGGAGGGGATGAGCAGAGGTGAGACAAAGGGTCTCCCGTTGCTTCTTTTTTGGGCTCCTGGGTTGTGCGTCCGTGGTGTGTGCGTTCCCAGTTGACTCCAGGCATGTTTATGCCGACGCACAGGTAGGTACAGTACGTGGGCGCGCAGGCTCGTGTGCTGTTCCATGTGAGGGAAAACAGAGAGCGGGAGAATGCAGCCTGGCCGCTCAGCACAAAGAGCTCAAATGTGTCCCTCGCCCCACATCTGGTGTGCAGGAGCAGGGAGCGGGCTTGGAAGGCGTACAGATCGGCCTAATGAGATTTCCCAGCACACCAAGTGCCTGTCAGGGCCCATCCGGATTCCTTCCTGCTTACCTTGAGTGTATCTAATCGGGGGGGGTGGGGGGGTGGGGGGGGTGCTCACGGGAAGCATGAGGAGTCAAGCCCCCGTTGGGTTGGCCCGGGAGTTCTTCGGCCTGGCTCGGGCTGGGCCGGGCCAGGCTGAGCTGGGATGGGTTGGACTGGTGCTGCCAAACACTGTAACACCTCAAGGAGCATGTTTTTACTCCCCTTCTTCCACTGCCCCCCCCCACTTATCTCTTACACCCCCCCCCCAGCCTTCTGTTAAACTTTAGTTCGTTTTCTCTCCCCTCAATCTCCTCATTCTTTCCTTGTCTCGCTTTTTGCTCTCTTTTTCTCTCTCTCCTTTTTCACTTCCTTCTGGGATTTGGGGAACTTTTAGTGGAAAAGAAATTGCCAAGCCCACATTCTGTGTGGCTTAGAGAGCTGCAGAAAGGGAGGAATAAGAAAACATGTAAGAGAAGAAATGGAGAAGAAGAAGAAGAAGAAGAAGAAAAAAAAAACTCCTGAGGACCAGATACAGTGTAAAGCAAAATATACATCTGCATTTCATTACAATCATACCCCAAACACTACATTTCCTTTATGTTTAAATTATTTGTCTTTTTTGATCAAAATTGATTCCTCTTTCCCTCCCCGCTCGTTTCATCTGCCTTACTTTAGTTTCCAGCAGAAAAATAACTTGGCTGCCCCGCCAACTGGAAGTAATGAAAATTGTCAACATATGATGCTTATCTTTTTAAGGAGCACTCTGCTGCACCAGCATTTTTCAGGTCTTGAGCGTTTCCTGCTGGAGTTTTTTTTTGTTTTTTTTATGGTGGATCATGGTAGCAGCAAATTACAGAGCAAATGGTCATTCACTTCAATTACCTCCCCATTCAACATCATCATCTGCGACGTGCAATTAATGTCCACAGAGGGGTGCTCCAGGAAACTGCGGGCATAATAACCCACCTAACGGGCTCGGACTACCCGGAGGCCCCCCCCCCCCCGCCCCCCTCCACATTGTTGTCTCTTCTCGTTTCTTTTTTCTTGAGTAATTGCGGTGTTTGACTTACTGTAGTTTTGAAAGGAGGATGTCGCACAGTTTGGGACTCGCTGAGAGCGAGAGGGAGAAAGAAAAAAAAAGCAACACTCAGCTGCAAATGAGATTCAGACTGTTTTTTTTTGTTCGGTGAAAGGAGCGTTCAGCAGCCGTTGTTCCTGCTGCGCCGACGCTTCAGATACTGTTCACTGAAGTTTCATGGAAAATCATAATCCTTGTGGGTCCTTCTGATTTTTAACCTTTCCTTCCTAAAACAGTGTTGTGGTCTGCAATTAGCACACAAGTGCAGTCTAACACGACCCATTGTAATGCGACTTCACTGAAAACAGTTTAGTCGTAATGCTGCTGGAAAATGGGTTGAAGCTTCCCTCAGCAGCAACAGCGTCAGTCAGGTTCTGCTGATCAGAGCTGCGCAACAAATAAGAAGAATGTGAAGTTTGTTTTTTTTCACATGGCTGCTTCAGATCAGCCATTTTACAGGATGTGTTGCTGTGAACAGTCGCTCAGGTCTG
>JAUESE010000010.1:16495013-16505290 GCA_032274725.1 Malacoctenus triangulatus
GTTTTCTGTGGGGCGCTCGGCCTCAGCGTTGGTGTGCTGCAGGTTTTCGGGGGGTTGTTTGTTTCTTTTGGAAAGCATCAGCCCCCTTTGTGGTGTCCTGCAACGGACAGCACGCTGTTCTCTGTTTTGGTAAACTCACAGAGATCTGTGAATCCTCCAAACTCAGTGTCTGAACAGGGACTTTGATCTGTTCCAGTGATCCTTCAGAGCCTCTCGCTCTTAGCTTTCTGTGTCGGGCCTCTGGTGAACATTTTGAAAGAAAGGCAATAAAGAGTAAAACAATCTTACTTTTGTATTATTCCTGTAAATCCTACACTAATGACCTAGTGTTTCACAACACTTCAAATAGAAAGATATCGGTAGAAATAAGAACCTCAGGGAAAGGTACTGGTGCCTTGATTGCAGATTTACTGTAGCTTTCAGTGTCAAAGTAAAAGCCTACAACTGCAATTTGTCAAAAAAGTAATGTAACTCTAAGAACCACCATCTGACAATGTCTTATTTTTTAAACTATCTCTTGTTATAAGACAGTGTGCAATATTTGTGTGAGTTTAGAGTTCATTGAATGAGTTTACTTCCGATGTGTTTAGTGCACTCTGCTGATGAAGTCACTTACATCTGGACAAAATGTTTATTGATGTTTGTTCTTACCTGCAACTGACATGCAGAACGAATTAACTGTGCTAGGAGGTTTCAATGGTTTCCTTGACACTGTTTTGTTTTTTTTCTGTTTAACAATATTGACTGTGTTCTCTATGTGACCTTTGGCTGCAGCTCGGACAGTGACTGTGGATCCCAGCTGCACTGTGACCAGCTGGTGTCTCCGATGGCGCTGGCAGCATGCACTCGGGTGGACTCCTGCTTTGCCCCCTGGTTCGTTCCCTCCCTGGGTGTGTCGCTGCAGCTGGCACACCTGGAGGTTCACCTCTGCCACCACCTGGACCAGCTGGGTACAGGTAGGATACAGTATACAGACTGCACTGCATTACAGAGAAAGTTCAAGTTTTATTATTCTGAGTTCAGTAGACATGATCTGTCTTACTTTTCAGACCTCTTAGTAAACATTAATAACAGTCTGATGTTCTTTTTGATGGTTTGACTCCATATTTTAGCTTTTTCATTCAATAGTTTTAGAAAGTCATCATGTAAAACTAGCAGTAGTGTTAAAAATGGTGGGCCACTGTGTTCCAAGGAGACAGCCCCAAGCGGTGATCATTCGTTTTGGTCCGACTGTGGTTGTCGGTAGATGATTTTTTTTTGTTTCCCATTTCAAAACATGAAGGCATTTCTCTCGTCTTTCCTCCAGTCCCATCTCGACAGCTTCACCCCTTCCTGCCAGACAGGAAGTTACCTCAGGAACAGGAGTTCATGGTGATTGGCTCCCGGGAGCCCAGGCTCTTCTTGCGCCAGTGGAGCAGCGGCCCGCGTCAGTGTCAGGAGTTCAACTTTTCCACGCAGGTCGACTGCAAGCTGCTGGAGTACCGAAACCTAACGCACCTCCAGCTCCTCCAGTCCTGTGTGCTGCAGGTCAAAGTCACCACCACATGCACTGTGCACATATTTGGATATTTGGACTGAAAGATTGGATTGCAGGAAACGTGGTGGGTTTATTTTGGACCTTGTGCGTTTCAGGGTCATGCTGCTGCCACCTGCTGCCCTCAGACCACATCTTTGGATGTGAACATGTTTGTGGATCCCGTGTTCCTCAACATCAGCCAGTACGCCATCCACACGGTGGACACCGCCCTGCACAGCTGGCAACAGGTGGGCAAGAGTTTGCACTTGTGCTGATGCTGCACTGCTCTTTAGATCTGACTAGATGTAAGAAACATGAGCAGTCAGAAGTGTAATGCTCAGTACATCATACACAGCTTTGAGGTTTGTTTTAAATTCAAAAGAAAATCTGCAAAGTTGTTTACAACAAACAACGAGTTCTTGATTTCGCATGTAATGAACTTGATAATGAACTACAGAAATCTGATTCTGGTGTCAGAGCGTCATGCGAAACGTTGGTTGTCGTTAAACTGAAGGTCATCCCTCTGTATTTTCCTGCACTTTCAGCCGATGCCAGGAGTGAAATACTTCTCAGATGAAGCCCTTTACAACTCTCTTCCAAGCAATCTTTCAGTACAGCACGATACCGATAAGTGTATTTGAAGTGATAGGTGATACGGTGTCTCAGTTTGCAAAGTACTGACAGATGATTTGTTCTCCTGTATGTCTGAATCACAGGGTACATTTGAACTTTTAAGGTAACAAGGATTGTTCCCCTCTCTGATGGCTAACACTCATACGTAGCCTTTCTATTTGGCACCGGGGGCCAGTCAATCTGTTGAGGAAACCCTTAAAAAACCATGTATGTTTGGAGACCACGCTGAAAGGCCGGCTTTTTCTCTCCCAGATGGGGTATCAGCTAAACAAACTCACAACAAAGTGGATTTCATGAGAATGGTCTCTGGTTGTGTGCCAGGGGTAATAAAAAAATAGAAGAAAAAAAAAAGGAGCAGGACAGAGCAGCCGCTGACTGCTCGGTGTGAACTGGGAGAGGACCCGGCGCGTCTGGCCTCAGCCCTTCCAACACCACGGCCCTCGTCATCGCTCAGTTGTCAGCGCTCAACGCTGCCTCTGGTAGCCAGGATCTGTGTGTGTGAAGCAATGCCCATGAAAACATGGTAAAACTTGAGTGGTGACACCTGCCAAGACTTCTTCCCCCCACCCACCCACTTGCCGATTCCACACGCACATGTGCACACACACACTCCTGCCCATACACACCGATGCAAACACACACACACATGCTGGCCTCTTTGGCTCTGTATGCCCCATCATGGCTGCGCTGCACTCAGCTGTGCTGACTCATACACTGGCCTCGGGAGACATGAGGTACTCTCATGGTTTTACATGCATGCACGTACTCGGTGCCAGGTGAGGAAAATAATAGCCTTCCCTTTTCAGAGAGCAGCTGTGCTCTTTTACCTGTGGAAAACAGAATTAAAACCAACGCTATAGGAAATATGCTCCGATGATGGTTTTGGCTCACCGTTTAATACCTTTGTTTTCATTCAGTGGCATCACTGACTCATCAGCAGCTTTTAACCGACCGTGTGAATGATTGGTCATGTTTGACCCCTCGGCTTCGTCATTGCATCATTTAGCACAGCGTTCCCTATTTCTGCTGCTTATTTCAGTCATAAATAAGACTTTGGAGTGTTGTTTTAATGAAAGGTCATATTGCTGCTTTACTAGGGGGAACTTGGACATGTTGTATCCATGCTGAGCAGAACCACGCATGCCCTCCATGATTGCTTCGGTTCCTCATCGGTTGCCCGCTCTCGGGGCACCTGAGGCCTGGCACCTTTCTGTGATGCCGCTGAAGCGATGTGTTTGGCGTTTTCCTGCCTTGGCTCGTGAGTGGGAGCCATAAACGGAGGCCCACACTGCGCGCTCCCCTGAAACGCTGGCTTCAAAGTCTGACGCACTCGCACTCAAGCACAAACCCTGCGAGCTGCATCTACATGTTCATTGCCACGGGATTGATTCCTCCAGTGATTAGGGCTGCTGTGTCGTCCTGATTGGTCTGAACAGCAGCAGCCTTGTAGCTCGTACCGAGCCTTTTTTAACTGCCTCCAGATTTCACCACTTTACTGAACACACGGGAAAAACACACGATAATTATAAGGCAAAAGTGCCACATGTGGCTATGGTAGTTCTGGGGAATAAGGGGGAGACAGAGGTCAAGTACAAAAGACAGTTTCTTCATAGAAATGTCTTGTCCCCTTCAGAGGAATTGAAGACTCTCAGTCATGTGACACTGTTTCCGTTTTTTAGGGTTTTTTGCTGAAACCAAATCTCGTATGCGGTGAGGAAACCTTGTATGGGTGCAATTACTCACTGAGTGTCTGTTGGCCCGGTGCTCCGTCGAGGTGAACGTGAAGTGCCGCCCCCTTTGAATGAACCTTTTTTTTTTTTTTATCCGATTGATGAATTCATTCCAGATACGCTCATGCACGGACAAAATTTGATCTCGGTTTTCGCGACGTAATGAGAAGTCGTCGGAAACGTTAACAGGCTCTGTCCTTCCGCAACAGAAGGATGTATCCCAACGCGCATAATCGTTCCAGTGATTTTCATGTTTCCTGGTGTCAAGGCTGGCAAGCAGGCCCATTGTGATGTGGCCCCGCAGGGTCAGCGCTGAAACGCCCGGCAGGATTCCTCAAGCACCGCACAATTGAAAGCTTCACAAGGCAGGCCTGGTCAGAGCAGACCGCCGCTGCAGGAACAGCTGGAGCACTTCCAGATGGACAGCAATAAATAAAAATTAAAGACAGTTTTTTGATCTACTATATGGTTGTAATTTACACTCATATAGAGCCCTTAACAAGTCGCAGCACTGCTCATGGCTCTTGTTTTCATTGTAACATCACTTGAGCCTTTCTGGCAGCCACAAGTACACAACCCTAATTCGTTCCTAATATTGACATGACTGTATTGTCTGTCTATTCCAATGCGCAGCATGTCGCTAAGTCAGCAGGCTCACCTCTGCCACCTTTTCTCATCCCACTCTGATTTAAACTCGCTGCAATCTGTTGTTTTGATCAATTCTCGACCAAAAAAAAAAGACATATTAAAACCAAATAGGAGTATTTTTATCCCCCCTTCTGCCGCCTGCTCTGCTTACTCTCAGCAGCCCCATATGGCCCCAACCTCAGGCCCCCACCACTCTAACCTCAGGCCCCATGCCTCCATTTTCAATTGTTGGTCCCCAGCCCCACTCTCCCTGTCTCTGCTCCCCCTGCCCCAAACCCTGGGGAAGTGGCTTTGGTGGAAAGCCACACAAAAGCCCAGTAGTATTTACACACTCTGCTTTCTCACAGAAGGTTCACAGGCTGTTACATGTGCAATTGAGACAACAGGAATTTTCCCTCCTGTTGTGTTTTTCCCCCTCCTGCTTCTTCCCATGTTCGAGTGACTGTCTGCTTTTCCCCCTTTTTGCAACCGGAAGCAGAGTGACAGAGAGCTCGGGTTCCTGGCGGGAGCAGACTTGTGGGCTGGGGGGGTCATCTGTGGAAGAAGGCAGCGATGTGTTTAGATCTGATTAGCGTTTCACAAATCCCCCCCCCCCTTGGGCTCCTATTTCATTCGTCTTTCTTGTGAGTGGGTGTCAATATTTACAATGTGCTCCCAGACGTTTTACTGTACCTTGGCATTTATGTATGCGCCATTCTACCATGAGGAGGCGACGCCGTGAACGCCACAGTAACTGTATCCGGGCGGATTAGAGACGGGGGATACTCGGTTACCCGCAAGGGCAAGCGTCTCGAGAAGAAGTCGCCTGGTGCTCCTTAACAAGATCTACGTGTTGACTGTTTAAATACCTTTGTCTCAATATTAGTCTACTTCAAATCCCCAGACGGACAGAAAGTGATTATGATCACTGCGGGAAGCTGCTCGGCCGTGTGTATCGCGTTGCCTCGTGAATCGGAGCGGAAAGACGATACCATCAAAGTGCAGGCTTAGCGATGGCATCCCGAGATGGCAGCAGGAAGTTTGTAAATCGCAGTGTCACATCGGGGAAAAAGGGGAGCAGAGATAGTGTTCCCCTGTAAAAAGGGGAACTGGATTTGAAGCCACCGCCGCAGCTGTCCCATCTATATTTGCTCTCCGTACCTCTCGCACACGCACGCACACATCTATCATCAAGTGTTCTTTTAATGGCGTAAACTTTCCCATCCGTTTTCAATAGCATCAACAACCCCGGGACCCTGAACGTGCTTGGCAGTCAAACTCTGAGCTTTTACTGCCAGCCTCTCTTTTTTTACCCATCAGCCATCACCACCCCCTCAGTCATTTAAGAGTGTACGGGAGGCAGGAGACCCTCTTTGTTGGGATAGCGGCACGGTTATTGAGAAGTTGTCTGAACTGCACTCATGTGCGTCATGAGAGGAGGAGGGGGAGTGTGCAGGAGAGTTCCCATCAGGACCTGAGTGCCTTTGGAAGAAGCTCAAGTCAAACTTCGATGTGCAACCATGCGCTCGCTGTCCAGCTCGCATGCACACTCTGCACTGTTTAGCTGTAGACTTGAATTCCTCAATACAGGGGGATTTGACACACTCCACTCTCCCTCTCTCCCTCTCCATTAAACTAGTGTTTTCAATAGCAAACCAGTGAGCAGTGCTCTTGCATAAAGGGTGACGTATGAGTGGACAGTATCCCTGCATGACCTCCATGACTTTCTTTTAAGCTCTTTCCATGGCTGTGTGCTGTCAGTGGGCTGGGCTCCACCACATAGTTTCCTTCTAACAGACTCGATTTATCAACAACACAAACTGACAGGAATGCCTACACGACTCCACTCGACACACGCTGGCATCGCAAATGTTTGCGATGTTTTGGAAATAAGTTTCAACTCATATTTCCCAGAGCCCAGACGACTGTCAGGTGATCTGTATGAGAGTACATCTGTCACTTCCTCCCTTTACCATTTGACACAACACTTGTTGTCTCCTCCTCTCTCTAGAACGGCAACTCGGAGGCAGAGGAGCTGCTGTACAGCCATTATGTGATCTGCAACGACACGCACGAAACGCTGCGCTTCGGTCAGGTGGACACAGACGAGAACGTCCTACTCGCCAGCCTCCACAGCCACCAGTACTGCTGGAGGTCCCACAAGTCCCCCCAGGTAACACACTCACACACACACACAACCCTACACACCAAGGCCAGGAGTCGTCTAAAAGTCCACAACTTTAAAGTTCCGGTTCATTTTTAATTCGCACACAAACACACACTTTCACATACTGATGACCGTTCCATCTGAAAAGACAGGAACCCAATGATCTCGACTCAGAACAACACACAGACCTGCTCACTGGGAACACAGCGCAGAGAAATATTCCGGGTGCTTGTGTAGTAACCTAATCCTCCGATGGTGCCTCCATGCAGGAATTCCACAAACACAAGGTACCATATATTTATCCAGTAAGTGTGTACACATGTACCGCATGCACACGTCTCGTGCATGTGTGGAAAAATGAGGAGTTACACACTCCAATTTGCCTTCATTGACTGAAGCGTGAAAGTCCTGTGTGCGAGCTGGACCTGGTTCACCCACGGACACGGTGATCGGTGCACAGCCACTATCTGTGTGTTTCTGTCAGCGCTCTCAGACGGCGCCATGACAGCATTGTTAAAGAAGATTGATTATATTTAACCCTTTGTGGTTTGGAGGTTATGGCGGAGGGTGGGCTGGCGATCTGCGGCGTGTGTGTGCGCGCTCGTGTGTGTGCGTGCGTGTGTGTGTGAGTGTGAGTGTTTGGTGAGCACATGTTCCAGGACCCTCCTGTGCTCCACGGCGAGTGTGAGAAAGTCAAGCTTGAGAAAAGACATGGCCATAATTGCTCGCAGTAAGTCAGTAAGTCAAGTTGTATTAATCATCGACCATGGTTAATCTGTGCTCTTACCTCACTCTCGATTACACACACACATGCGCGCACGCGCGCACACACCCACACATGTTCCTTGTGAGTGGCAATCTGGCATATCGGCGGAGCGAATACCACATCTCATTTTAGCAGCGAGTCAGAATGACCTCTGCAGTTTCAGGGATATGTTGGATGACAGACCGTCCGAGTGGGCCAAATGTCATCATAGATGAAGAATGTGATTCCAAGATGGTTCTGTCATGTGTTATTCCATCATGTGTTTGCGGTATATGAAATATGTGTTCTCGAGATGAACACGATTTGTGAAACTAGATAAATAAGAAGTAACGCGGCTCTGCCAAAAGCCCTCAGCTAACTGAGCGTTTGATGATAAAAAGCCTGCCAATGTGTCCGCCTCAGCAAATTGTAGCAAACACTCCTAATTACATTTCGGGGTTATAAAAATAATGACACTGATAAGAGAAAGGCTTGTGTTTCTTTAATGGTTGCTTTGTCCTGCGAGCGTGTTTTTGTAGCTCTTGCGAGTCGGTTTCCAGGCAGAGTTATAAGGGCTCGGACTGTTTAGCTTCAGTCCCACGATGCTGCCGAGTGTCTAAAACAACTCTGATCATCATAAGCCATCATTCCTCGTGCCGCCCCGCTGTTCCCTGCACCGCTTCCTCTTTCTGTCTTTGAGCCCCCTCAATGTAACAGCTTGATGTCCCCCTGACCTCCTGCCTTTTTGTCAATATCTCTTATTTCTGCACCCGAAGCCCTCCCGGTCTGACCGTATTTCATGTCACTGAAAATATATATACTCAGGCTATGCCAGAGCTAATATTGCCTCCCACCCCATCCCTTCTTCTTATCTCTCCTGCTCCACGTTAACCCTCAATATTACCACTTCTTCTCACCGCCGCTCTCAGTGTCTCTCCTGTTTGATTCGACCACAAAAACTCTGATAAACAGTGTGGACCTGATGGTGGTGTAGCAATCAGCACCTGTACGTCAAGGTTGTGGGCTGGGCCTGTATGAATGGAGTAAGCATGCTCTGTTTTCAGTTTGTCTCCCAAGTACATCAGAAAACTCATTTAGGTTCATGAGCATCAGAGCAGTTAGCTCCTGGGATGCTACACTTAGCAACCCTGTCCTCTCTGGCCACATCCTCCAGGGACCCACCACACGTGTCGAGGCCTTTTCAGGCCTCACACCTCCAACCCTGACTGAGCACACACAGCTCCCCCGAGGGCGGCCTGCTCCAGGTCTCCCGTCCCTCCTCGTGGCTTCGTCGGCTCGATGACCTCAGTAGACCTGGACAGTGTCTTCCAGGTCTCATTTAGACATTAGGGTGTTTTTTTAATGACGACCCTCCGTCAACACAGCCTGGGTTCGGCCCTCTTTTCGAACTGCTCAGTGCTCCAGTCCACTGCTCCGGTGTTTATGGCCACGCTGGCTCAGCTTATTAGCCGTGGTCTGGTTTGTCCCGCCGCCGGCCTCTGTCTTCTATCCTCTCCTGTCCTGGACTTTGACTGGAAGGCCGTTTTCTTCTTCAAGCCTCAGTTACTCCCCAGTAAGTGCTTCTCTCACTTTTGTGCCTGGGTTCGTGGCCTTGGATTACCTCTGAAGAGTTATTGCACATCTGGCCCGGTCAGTTCTTTGGCCCTTCAAGCCACTTTGCTCATTTACAGTTCATTTTGCGTACCTTTTTAACCTTCCTTACATTATCCATCGTTACATTCTTCTGTCAGTGGTTCTGCGTTGGCTCCGTGCACCGTCCCGACAAAAGCACGGCTCCCTTAATTTCACTCTCCCTTTTCCTCTTAACCACCAAACTACCATTATTAGCAGTGTTTTCCTGTGAGTTCTTTTATCTCTACCTCACGTAATTGCGTAAACTCACACATGCACTTAGACTGAAGCACGCTCGTCCCGCTCCTGATCTCCCATGGCCAAGTTTTTTGCCTTGTGTGGCAGACCTGGGACCTGTCGGCGAGGCAGCCCATCAGTCAGGACTCGTGGCTCCGGCGTGATGTGTGCGTCCCAGCTGACCTGTCCTCCAGGCAGTCGTACGCACGGGCCAGAGCTTTTCCTTTTTTTTTCTGCTGCAAAGCAGTCTGTCCCTCTCTTGAACCCACCCGAGACCTCGCTGGACATGAGATCATCCCCGAAAGAGCCGAACGGGCAGCAGCAGCAGAGAGGGTAGAAGTGTCGAGGAGCTCCGGGGAGAATGAGCAGGGAAAATTAGGAATTCTAAAGAAGCGCAGCGGAGTTGTCAAGAGGGAAAGTGAGCAGGTCTAATTTAGAGAAACAAAGAAGACGTCGAAAAAGCAAAGCAGAGGCAACAGATGGATCGTACTCCCAACACTCACAGATCGGGTTCTGTTGCCTCATTCGGAGCAGCGCAGCCAAAAATGTGTCCACTTGTTATCTGTCCCATATCTCCTACCTTCCTTATTTATCTTTTGCTTGTTCATCAACAAAGTATAGATCAGAAGATTGCTGCCTAAGTCCTTTAATCCGTTTTCCCGTTTAGAAACTCAGTCAGGAGAGGGAGGGAAAAAAGCTGCTCTGAGCGAACAGGCTGGCTGTTGTTTCAGCTTGAACTAAAACATCGAGGCATATTTAAAGTCTTGCGATCTCCTGTGTGTCCGTGCAAGAGAGGAGAGTGTTTAATATGTGCAATCTTGAGTCATCTAGCCGGCGTACACTTCCCATGATGTTGACATACCTTCGAATATCTGTCACTTCTCCGAGAGGAACACTGGCGCAGTATGTTTTCGCAGTGAAACTCGAAGCGGCGCTCGGGTCACTCTCGCTCTCACTGCTCCTCTGTTTCTCTGGCTCCCCCTGGGCGCG
>JAUESE010000010.1:16858967-16872324 GCA_032274725.1 Malacoctenus triangulatus
TTTTTATGGTGTTCTTTGACAGAGTTTGTTTTATGAATCAGTGTGTTTTGTCACCAGATGATGACATTGATCTAAACAACCTGCCTGATGATGAGCTGGAGCAGTACTTCAACAAGCTGGTTCCTCCTGCTATGCAGAGGGGCAGAGTGGAGGGGCAGGAGATCCCTGCGACAGTAAGACTTTACCTTTGGGATTAGCATTTGATGTTGAAGACTGTACCTTCCCTATTCTAGGGAAGGAAATGTATACAAGTGGGAGTGATTTGGAGTTGAAGCACGATAGCCCTGTTTAACTAATGTTTAGTCTCGAGTCTTCATTCTAGTTATTCTTAAACAGGGAGTACCTGCTGCTGCTGATGACGTGTCCAACCCAAGTTCAACAGAACCTGAACATTGTAGACACCAGTTTCTCGATCACTATGATCAGGTGAGTGCATTCTGTCAATTTCATCTCTCACCTGCTTTTACCTGTTGTGGAATTTTGAAATGAGCTTCAGTAAAGATTTGTGACTTTAAAATTGTTTTTGGCAAAAGGTGCTAATTGCCCTTCATCAAGTAACTCTGTTGAATTACTGTACAATCTTGTTTGATCACTCTACACAAACAACCAATAATATCCTTACTTGTAATGTTAGGTGTCATTTATTTGGTATTCTCCCTTGTTTTTTTAACATGTGTCACGTCTTCAGGAGGACTTCCAGATGCCAGACGTGCGCCTGGCTGCCACAGGAATGGACTCTTGTCCAGCCAGTGACGAGGACACTGAGGACGAGCTGGAGTCTGCCAGAAGAAGCAGTAATGCTACAAGGGCACGTCTGCTGCCAAGCACATCCAGACAGCTGGTCAGAGAAATAGAATGACATCACTCCAATATAATCTGTCCTTAAAAGTGTAGAACCCTCTACTTTAGCCATTCTTATCAACGTGCACTGTGCATCAGAGTTTTGTCTTTTTACGCTTGTGTTAACGCATGTAGGTTGGAGAGAGTAACCGGCCCAGTTTCAGGCCAGGTTTAGAAGGAGGCAGCTCTGATGACGAGGCTCCTGGTGGTCGTGTCGGCCCGTCGCTCTCGGGGATCGAACACAGGCGCTCTGCTGAGGGACAAGTCATCAACTCTCCCGTCACAGGTGCAACAGCTCGGCTTCCTCTCATGCCAGCCGGACCGACGTGGCTGACCACTGACCAGTTTGTGTTTCATATTACAACGTAACATCCAGGCGATGGAGGAGGAGGCGATGGAAGCAGTGGCAGCGAGGAAAGTGGAAATGATGGGGGGGTTTCAACCATGCCTCTTTCAACGCCAAACGTCCAGACCACATATGATGCCCTGCGTGGGCTGGGAATTGTGGGAAGCAGCGCTGTGGGTGGAGAGGAAGATGGCAAAGTAAATGGTCTGTTAGGACTTGGAAGGAGCGGCTTTCCTAGAAATGCGGAGGTAAGAAGGAAACTGATTACCTGGTGGTTTATTTCCATCAAAAATTCAAGGAAGTGAGAAATCAAATGTCTGATTTTTTTAAAGTTGATATTACCTGCTATAAGTACGATGGACTTTAACTTATTTACCATTTAAATAGCAAACTAACCCAGCTTTGAGACCCAAAACTGAAGAGCCAATTGCTCAAGATGTTGCAGTGAGCCTTTTTGCTGGTTAAATGTTTTTCTCCCAAAATAAAAGCACAAACAGCTGTAAACGGCTGGGATCGGCTCCAGCACCTCCTGCGACCTGTAGCTGGGACAAAAAGTGCTATAGACAATGGATGGACTGGATGGAATTCGATTGTTGATGGTTTTTACTTTATGAATTGTAAACATTTTAAATTGTAGTTGTACCTGTTTGCACTGGAAAAGAGAGGATTGTGGTATTGTTGGTATTTTACAGGTGTTTCTGGCAGGAAACACACTTATAACACTTGTGTTTATGAATATGTTTGCATATGTTGCTGTTGTGTGTTGCATTCTATTCATTATGCATTTGTCACCGTTTAACTCATTGCTTTTTTTTTTTTAAACAGGAAATTTGTTGTCATAAGCTGCTGTATTTGCAAAACATGTTAGTGAAGAAACTTTCATCTCTTTCTCTCTCTGTGTTTCCCAGATGGGGGACCGGGTGGGTCCTGTAGGGACGGGGGAGGCCAGCTCCTCTCCGGGGCCACCAGGTGGTTCCCAGAGACTTTCTCCTGTTAACTGGAGTATGGTGTTAGACCGACAGGAGGCACTGGTGAGTCCCCCAACCAGTTGAACTTTAGGCACTCTGTGCTATTAATGTATTATCACACAATAGCATTAATATCTCACAATCTCTCCATGTTAAGTGTTATTTGGTGAGTTTTTAAATGTTTAGAGTTTAGAAGAATTTTAGGTAAGTCAGTCTTGTAATTTGATTCGGACGGCAGGACGCCATGGAGAGCACAGACTGTGGTCCTGCAGTAGACAGAATATTGGACTCGGTCTACCTGAGGAACGGGACTGGACTGGGGAGATCTCAGGATTCCTTCAACCAGCCCGTCATGAACCTTCAAGGCACCCAGAGGAGTTTCCACATCTCACAGGTACGATGGTTGGCAAACTAAGGACTGACTCATTATTTTTCACAGAGGCTCTTCTGTGTCTGATTGAAAGTATTCACAGAAAGCTGTTTTTAATTGCAGTCCACATATTCATGTTGTTAAAACCTTGCCTCTTGTACAGATCCCTGACTGTGACAAAGAGGAGGAGGATGATGATGGAACAGATGTTCCTGACTGTGCCAGGTCCACCCTGGGTTTGAGGGGGGGGCCCTGTGGTAATGTGACTGCTGCTCCTGAGGCCTCAGATGTGACCAGTGAAGAGGAAAACAATATCCTGTCTACTTCACTGGAAGCTAAGTATTTTTCTCAGAGCTTCCACCAGGAGCCGGAAGATTCGGATGATGGCTGGAACCACTGCCCAGACAACCTGGAGCTTGAGTTTGAACAAGGTCAGCAATGTATCTGATGACTTCCTAACTGAAGTGAGGACTCGTTTTTAGATGCTAACATTCTTTCTCACCACACTGCTGTCTGTGTGCTCAGGTGCCAATGCCACTCACAGTGTTGTGTACCAGAATGAAGAGGGCCAGTGGGTGACAGACCTGGCATATTACTCTTCCTTTGAGAAAGAAGTGGATGGGAGGGCAGCAGAGACTGCCGGCCAGTGTCAGACTGAGGACTTTGTCCCTGCCAGTAAGTACATGTTTACTGCTTATTGTTAATCGAAGATGCAGATGTGAACCACTTTTGGGCTATTCAGTAATGCTCGTCCCTTTGTAGGTGATGCTATGGAAAGAATAGTGAAGGATCAAGAAGAGTTTGAGAAGGAGCACCAATTCATTCAGGTATAGTGTGAAAGTTTTTCATGTTTTAATTCAAAATTTGTGTGCGTTTCTGTCAGTATCCTATTCACTGTGTATGTCGCTGTTGTCTGAATGATACACTACAACAAGCCAGCAGAGGGCGATCAAGACATGTGTACTTGACATGAGTTCTGCATCACCCATGATGGTCTGCACTACCTGGGATGTTTTTCTGTTTGTGCAGGAGGAGCAGATCCAACCAGCTGCCAGCAGCAACAATAGCATCTTCCAGAACGACACCTCTTGGAAGGTCCCCACGAGCAGCCACGTGCTGATGAGGGCCTCGCAGGTCTCCTCCGAGTTTAGGCAGGGAGATGAAAGCTACCTTCGGCTTTCTTTAGGACAGTTTTTTAGCCAGCGCTCAGAGGCTCTGGGTTCTTTGGGCACAATGGATGAAATCGATTCAGTTAAAAGGGTAAGTGACAACTTTTTTTTGGCACAAGTCTGTACATTTCTGTGACCTGAATGTAGCTGATTTGCGGAGAGGTTCATCAGCCAAACGCCTTTTTTAAATAAAAAGTCTCTAAGGGAAGATTTGTAATGCGGCTCATTTTGTTCAGTCGGTAATAGATTTCGCTTCTTCTCCAGCCGTCATTCGGTTATGTCATCACCTCTCCAGAGAAGAGGGAACCGTTTGCCCTGATTCAACCCTCAGAGTTCCCCCCTTCTCATAATGAAACGATGGAGGCCAGCGAAGGAGATAAAACACTGAACCCAGGTGTGTTTGCAGTGTTGGTGATACTGCAAAAACAATTCTCTGGAACAACGAGCGGTCTGTGGTCTGCCTGTGGTGTTCACTCTGAGATCCTGATTTGACTTTTCTCAATGCTCTTGCTCCTTACAGAGGACCTCGACAAAACCCTGGAAGCACCAGGTGACAGGATGTCACCAAAAGGAGACACTGATCCAGGATCTCATGAACACGGGGTATACTGTTAATCTATGTGATGAGTTGATATACAAAGAGGAAGACTTTTGAATTCATTATTGCTCTTTCCTGTTTTTCTGTGTAGGAAGCTGCGGCCAGAGCTGCACTGCCACACAGTGGCTCCAGCTCTGAGTCCAGTTTAGCCAACAAAAGCTGCACTTCTCCCGACATGAATAGCAGCAATTTGATGCTCAGCATCAGTACGATTGCTTCGGCCATTGCTGACGCGTCCATCAGCACTGACCCGTCCCAGCTGGCCGCCATGATCGTTGAACTGTCTAAACGGAGTCACTTGAAGAACCGGACACAGTCCACCAGACCTGCTGAGGAAATGTCAGCTCAACATGTAAGACTTTGGACAAAGTGTGTGTGTGTGTTTATCACCGTCGAGTCTTTGTATGTTAAACATGAAGAGTTAGAGAATGTTTTGTGCTTTGATCCCTTCACATAGATCCTCCCTGAGCCTGATCAGAGTGGTGTTCTGCAAAGGACCACCTGCCTTGGTGACTTGACTGCCTTTGACATTGAAAAATACCTAAAAAAGGCTGACGTGTCAGCCAGCAGCAGCAGCATCTCTTTGGCACAGACCACGTTTGACCTGAGCAGCTGGGCTGACAATCTAGGCAGCTCTCAGAGGAACCTGCAGGCAGGAAATCCTGAAAATCAGGGCAGCTGTGCTCAGCCAGAGGACAGTGAGGCTCCGGTGAGCAGAAACCCCTCTGCAGGAACCCCGTCTGCTGTGCCATCACCACCGAGTAGGACTGAGGCTAAAAGGAGCTCTATTCCTCGTCCTCAGTCATCTTTTAGCTCCTCCAGGAGGTCAGTGGGCTCCTCTACTCACCCGGCAGCTGCTGATGACGCTGCTGCTTTCACAGGCAAGGCCGCCAGCTCTCAAGGTGGTCTCCTAACAGAAAATGGGGTCCAACCTGGATGTGCAAGTCCACAGAAGAATTCAGAACCCCCAAATATGACGAGCAAACCCTCGGCTACTTTACCTGGCGTGTCCACAGCCATGCCAGGCTTCAGGAAGGGACAGTCGGGACTCCCGTCCCCCAAAAATTCCTCTCCCCCGACCCAGAGGTGCAGAGGGGCAGGACAGCAGGAAGGAGGTGGTCATCCTCCACAAATGAATACGTCACCCAGAGGTACCACTGCTGCTGAGAGGCGCGTCAACGTGTCCTGTCAAAGTGTGCAACCAACACTGGATCATGAATCTGGTGAGTGGGAGCAGCTCATAAACCATTAGCAACTGCAGTTTTACTCTGTGTTGTCAAATACTGGCAAGACATCAAAAACATGTTACATTTCTAAATTTGACCCTCAGAGCTTCCCAAAGCTTTCACTGCACCTTGTGTGGAGGAGACACAGTGTCACTTCAGACCGTCCACCTCTCCCCTCACTCACTCCTCTCCCAGTCAGACCTCCATCCCCAGTGCAGACGGGTACGTTGTCACACTTCATTTCTCTGTCTCGTGTTTGTGGAGCACTTTATCTAATTTAGAGTTAAGATTATAATGGTTTAGAAAAAAAGTGGTCATCTCACGAGGATTCCCGACTATAAAATATACATTTTTCCTAATACTCGTCTACATAGCCTGACATTGAGTCTTTTTTATTATTAATTTCATGAAGCATTTGATTAATGCCTAATTACGTCTTTAATTTCCCAGCATAACCATTTGTACAATCAATTTTCAAAAGATCACAAAAAATGAAGAGTTCAATTAAATTTCTGTTATTAATTGACACATTTTTGGAAGCCAACTTCTAAATGGTTTAAAGTGATAAAATGAGCCACAGTAAATTAGAGGTGTCAGTTACGTGCCTCTGTGTGACTGCTCACCCCTCCAAAGTAATAGCCTCTTGCGAGCTCACCGCCACTACTTTTTTGGTCATTTATGGATCCAAAGAGCTTTAAGGCAACATTCTAATGTAAAAAATCTCAAGTAGTCTAATATTGGAACAGATCGTCTGTGATTGAGGAATGAAATGAGGTTCAAGGAAGATGGAATGAAAAGTCTTGTCATGAAAGAGTTTCAGGTTAAAACTAATTTTGTTTCTTCCTTGAGTAGTAATTCTCTTTTTTTAAATTCAAAATAAAGTTTTTTTCATCTTGGCTTAATGAGTTTGTGTTAAGGTTGGACTCAACAAGTCAATATGAACAAATTTTCTTTTTGCTCATGAAGTTTTTGATGATGAGCCTGAACTTTAAATGTCTGTCGTAGCTCCATTTTTATAGATGAGCCCTGACAAGTGTGAATATGTGCTCTGTCGTCCTGCTCTGTACTTCATTTCCCTCGTCTTGTCTTCCCAGCATGTTCTCTCCTTCGTCCACTGGAGGCGTGGCAGACAGACGTCCAGGTCTGGACCTTTCTCCCCAGTCCACCTGCTCCAGCCCCAGCATCAGTCGGCTCACATTCATCTCCATGAATGATGGCTCTGCTGTGCCTGCACCTGACAAGCACAAGGTTTGAAAGACTTTGAACAGGACACATATATTCAGCCCGTTGCCTTTCAGAGAAGTCCTGGTGTTTCTAAATTTCTTTTTCTTTTTAAACTGCATTGTTTGTCTTGGTGTTCACAGAATAACCACACCATGGCTCTGAGCACAACAATTGTGAGGTTCAGCCCGACCCCACCTGCAGAACCAGACCTCCAGTCAAACCCTGTGAGTGTGGGGGCGTCCACAAACCTGGACCAGACACAGCCACAGCATTCTAAGAGTCTGGACCCCCTCCCGGCACAGACGTGTAAAAGCCCGATTCCTTCAAGGAGCGACTCGGCGCTCAGCTGCACCCGCAGTCAGAGTGAGTGTAACTACCGCTGTCCGGGTGACCTCTCCGCAGGGTGCCAGGGCCACAAGCACCCCTCCGAGCCCAGTGCCAGGCAGCTCACCAAAGTGGACTCGGGCTACAGCAGCAACCTGAACATTCAGCAGACTGGCAGCTCTGCGGCTCCTCTGAGCTCCCATCAGTGGGGAGCTGCCGGCTCAGTGCCATCGTCTGTGTATGCAGGCGGCCTGTCGGTGCCTCCGTCCTACTCCTCAGAGGGACTTCACTATGTGCCCATCCCCAGTTTCAAAGCCCAGTGTCCCAGCATCATTGACCTACCTCATCAAGGAGACTTGCAGTCCCTGCTGATTGGACGACCACTCTACAATCCCCAGCTGGCTCAGCAGTTTTTAGGCCCTGAAGCTCCATTACATCCTGGTCCTTATCACATGGGAGCACCAGGAAATGGGCTCTACGCTGTGTCTTCTACAGGCATGTCCCTTTAATTTTTTTTTCTCTTCATTAATACCTCAGAACTGTCACACAATCCATTACACGCTAACTAAATGAGCATAAAATTGTAATAGTTTGGGAGCAGTTTTATATAATCTCTTTTGGTTTCCATGACAACAGGTCCTCTGGGGATTGCTGGCTCTCAGAGCCTCTCAAGGCCTCATCAGAACCAACAGAACATGGGAATGATGGGGAAACCTTACAGGCAGTTCGGTGCTGAAACGATGGTGGCAGGTGGACTTGAGGAGCTGAGAGGTAAGGCTCTGGGAAAACCTCCACATGTCACTGTAGAGCACGAGTTCTCAAACACCCTCGGAGTGGGTGCTGCAGGTCGGGGCTGACCAACGCTTTCCCTGCTCGTATTTTGTCAAAATTAAAGTAGCCTGTATCACAGAAAACTATACACCTCTTAGAATCTCCACCAGTCTTGGGAAATTAACCTCCAGTTTTCTTTTGAAGGCTCTTGCTTATGTACATTGTTGACAGTAGTTTTTTCCATCAGTGTTTGACTTCTGTATAATGTCTGGGTATTTAGGAACTGGGTGAGGGAGCCCTATTTTTACTCAGGTGTTCAATATGGGAGGATTGGGAAATTCCTGCTATCGTGCAAACATTGTTGAAATTCCTTGTGTCGTAACTATTCAAATTAGATCACAGAATCATTTTTTAAAGGCAAGTTCTGTCTGCCTTATTTATATGAATTTATTCTGGATAATAGACATGTTAACAGGACGTCTCTGCACTGTTACCTTCAGGCCAAGTGGTGGTGCCAGAGGAGCTGCGCTTCCCTCATGCCTGCTGTGTGGGCATCGCCTCACAGACATCCCTCAGCCTCTTCAACCCCTCGGACAGATGGCAGCAGGTGTCAATCACTGTCACCAGCCTGGCGATTGATGGAGAGAAGGTGAGGGGCGGGGGACAACGATGTAATGACGAGAGGAATGTATTTAAAGCTGAAGCTGTCAGAATCACTGTCACTTTGATTGAAACATTATCTGGGAAAGCAAAACATCTCTCCACAAGCTTCTGAATTGAACACGACAAGATTCAGAAACCAACACCATGAAATGCATGTGTAGCTCCACAGTGGAACATGGCTCCACTCACACTTGCTCCTCTCTACATTAAAGTCATTGTAATTTGAGTTGGATTAGATGCTTCCATTGTGGGTGAAAGGTGATGTAGTGATCGTTAGATGTCTATCGTTCATGTGTGATCAGTGTATCACTCCACTTTTCCTCTGACTTTTCTGAACAATGGCTGCGATTGGCTGATAACACTGCCACCTCATGGCTGAAAGAGGAAGCATTTTTTCTCTCTCCGAGCAGTTTTATATTTGAGATCCTAGAAAAGAAAATGTTTTGGTTACACAGGAATACTGAAACGATGTTTTTTTTTCCTAATGCACGTTCTACATAAAAAATGCGTCCTCCATCTTCACCCAGATTAACATGTTGGATGTAGTTCTTGTTACTTCTACCAGGCGAGCTTTAAGCCAAACCCTCACTATAACCCCGAAGGAACGGCTTCTGATGCAAGGGAGCCACTTGTTACATAACTCGTAGCTTCAAACGGAAGGTCAGTGGTGGTGGTTTGTACTGAAGCTTCGGTGTCCCATGCTGATGTCCACAGGTGGACAGCTTGTCTTACCAGTGGCTGATGGTGAAGAACAGGACAATCATTGGTCCCAGGAGTACAGAGGAGCAGAAGGTGCTGTTCATCCCTCCACAGGCTGGTGCCTATCAGTGTGTCCTCAATGTCTGCTCCTGGCCTGCGTCTGCTGAGACCGACATGGCCACTCGGGCCAACATCTTCTCCAAAAGGGTGGTGCTCGTCGCCATAGCAGAGAACCCTGCTGTAGAGGTGAGTGTGTCCAGATGAAACTTATAGAGACGAGCCTGGAAAGTGGTAAGATGTTTGTTGACCTATTTGTTGTTTGTGATTGAATTTCAAATCCTGATTCTCAGGTTGAAATGAATGATTCCGGCTGTTTGGATTTCGGCGACCTGCCAGGAGGCGGAGCCAAATCTCTCTCTATGAATCTGCTCAACAGGACTCACGCCACAGTACCCATCCGTCTGGTCATCAGCGCGGTGAGACACTTCCTACAAACTCACACAGACAGTTCTGTTAGTGTACTGGCAGACAGCTTTAGCTTTGCAGCATCTGCATAGCACAACTGTGTGCAGGGTGAAAGCACAGCTGTAAGGAGAGCAGCTGATCTAAAGCATCATGTGACTCGCATCATACTTGCATCTCTCTGTCGTGCCAGAACGCCACAGCGTGGCGGTGCTTTGGCTTTTCTAAGCACCCCGTGACCCTGACCTCTGAGACGACACAGCAGCCGGGACACGTGACCCTCGGGTCTTCTCCCTCCGTGATGAACCACGTTCTGCATGCCAGCTATGGAGAGGTCAGAGTCAAACCTTCTCAATGACTCCGAAATCATACTTTCACGAATCCACTTTGAAGCTTAACACGATCAACTTCATTCTTAGAGTCCTGACAGCTTTATGGTCTTGGTGCATTTCAAGGCTCCTCAGAAGTACACGGCTTCTTCAGGTAATCACTTTTAACTGCATGAAAAAACGAACTGTAGCCACGGAGAACTGAGGGTGTTTTCCGCTTGCAGTAAAACTCAGCTCATTTGTTTCAGAAGATCTTGGTCCACCTGACGAATACAGCGCACGAGTGGACATTGAAGTGGACTGTCCGGGTCCAAGTCACGTGATTAGGAGTATTCCTCTCAGAGCCCGGTCCGGCACTGCAAGAGTCCACGCTCCCAAAGATCTGCAGGTAGCTGCTGTGTGAACCATTTTAGGCACAGCTTGCATTTTCGTCACTTTTTGGTTACAACCTTGGCCAGAACAGAAGAATGAGTGAGGCTAATGTGTGTCTCGAGTAGGGGTCTGCGACCTGTGACTCTTCAGCCGCTCAGTCGTGGACCCCCGTGTTGCTTTCACAAAAATACATGTTTCCGATGTTGCACGACAGATGCTTTTTCTTAATAACTCTTATCTTCCAGTTACAGCTTAATAATGCAAGACTATAATGCCAATTTTGAAAGAGAAGCATGTACCACATCACCTGGGCCCTGATGCCTTGCTAAAAATTAGAACAGAAGGCTCAAACTTTATACTTTGATTGTTCAACCTCAGGCTTGAAAGTAATTGTTTTATTTGTGACAAAGAATAATCCAACACTGTGGTTCCCAATCTCTGGTCTGCATCCCATTTAAGTACCACATGGGTGTCTGAGGCTTTGCCTGCTTTGGGGATTTTTTTTTTCCAAATTAGATTTGCACCTGTCATACCTGTCATAGAATAGACAAAGTCGACATTTTAAAACACACTCCACCAAAAAAGAAAAGATTCAACATTTCTTTGATTTAGAGTGGTCCTACTGTTCACATGTGGGAGTAGGTATGTCCACAAGTGTTTGGCTTCACAGTATTACTTGGACACAGTCACAGATGGGTTAAAGCAGAGGTCTTCAAAAGGAGGTCCGTGACCCCGAGGAGGCCCGCAGAGGTACTGCAGGGGGGTTGTGAAAGTTTTGATTGATTAGACACTTTTTATATTCCCCCCTGCAATCTTTTTTTAAACATACAAACTTATGAACATCTTTTTAAATGTTATGCAGTTTTTCTTAAGGGCCTTGGGGATTAGAGGAAAAAGAGTAAAGGCTCTAAGGCAGTAAATAAAATATATTTAAATATATATGTTTAAAATGTTTGTAAACACCCTAACCCACCTTGCATGTTCAAAATCTCATTACTGAATGAAATACACTACATTTCTACAATGCACTTTAAAAAAGGGATACATTTTTTTTTACCAGTTTAATATAACGCACAATTGTATAAGTAGTGGGTCCTTGTTCCACCTCTCCATTAGTTTAAGGGTCCTTGGCCTGGAAAATGTTGAAGACCCCTGGGTTAAAGGGTTGTGAGACTACTGATCCCAACAACATGTATTTAAAACATGAGCACTCAGCTTCTGAACCGATCCTCCTCTGCCTCCACTGATTTTTTCTTGTAAGTTGTAAAAGTTTGGAGATCCATCACTGCCACTTACTGGCCTGTCATGAAACTGGAAATACATCTACCCGTCTGAGGGGGCTTATTGTTCTGCATGTTCTGCTGAGGTCATGGCCTGATGATTGAATTGTTCAGCGAGCACTCGGATGGTGATTTTACATCCCAGACGGTGCGCTTTACATCTGTTGTATTGAGCAGTTCCAGCTCACGCCCTGAAAGAACTACACCCTCCTTTTTTTTTTTTAAACTCAATCGACTGTCCAGTTTGAAACAAGCTAATATTAAGGGTGAGATGAGAAGTGCAGCATAATTGGCACTGTGGTGCAGAGGAGCGAGTCTGAGGGAATGTCTGAGCAGTCGACGCCGCAGCAGCAGCAGGCTGGAGTAAAAAGACGGAGCTGGAGACTCACAGACCGTTTTGAACCACCTTCATCGCCGTCACAGAGAAACACTGCATTTTGTCTCTGAGCGGGTGAAACAATGAGATACAGAACAAATTCTTAACTTGTTGGATCGCCCTATATTTTCAGTGGCATTTAAAATTGATGCGAGAGCACATCTATTAGAAATATGTCAGAGGATGAATAAAGCTGAACAATGGTTACTTTCTAATTTTCTCTGGCCAGCAGTTAGACTCGACAAAACTTCTTAATTAGTGTGTTTAATTTGGATCTTGTCCAACCTTTTCTGGCCTTTCACAGCGTTGGCTGTAAACACGTTTCTGTGCTTCCTTTGTCTAGACTGTCAGCCTGTCTGCTCCACTGGGCAAATCTTGTCAACAGACGCTGCCATTAAAGAATGCAGGAAACATTGACGTGCAGCTGAAACTAAAGGTAATTCTGACCTTTACTTTTCTTATTGGATATGGGGTTTCAGTAAGCCTCTGTGACATTTCGGGTGCACAATGTGGCACATACAGCAGGGAGCCAATGATATTTTGCTTACCTTTTTTGTGCCACCAGTTTTTTTTTTTTTTTGTAATCTGCCCCCTGTCTTGTGTCCCTCACTCCTCATACCAACTTTTGTTTGCCCTCTTTTCCATTTTCTTCACATCACCACTGAGAGTGTTCTTTGCTGCTGTGTCTGGTTCGTCTGTTTCCAGACCAGTGACTTGGAGGGCAGTTTCTCTGTGACACCAGAAGAACTGACCCTGAGAGTGGGAGAGGAACGGGGCATCGTGGTGTCTTTCACAGCGCAGGCGAGCAAACAGCACAGAGAAAGGTAAAACGATTGTTTCACCCAGCTGCTTTCGCTTCTCGTTTTCTGTCTGAATGCACCAAGCTGAAGTAGTTTCAAGTGTTCACAGCTCTTCCACAGATATTGGGAGAAGAACATAATCTATAATTACACTGTTTCCTGAGTGACTGCAGGGCTACATAGAGCATACAGACCTCAGATCAGACTAAAACATGCTGTGAAATATGTATTTGTCAGTAAATGTATTTCAGTTGCAGTTAATGCTGCAGGGAGTCAAGTCATAAATGGACTTTTTAGCAGCGAACTAAAGAAGCTAAAGAAGTTAGCTTTGAAGCTAGCATTCACACCCGAACTGGAGAAAAAATTAAAGCTGAGTCTCAAATCTTTTCAGTTTTTTTTTACACATCTTTTAAGAGTCAGATGGCGCTCCTGGTTTATTGGTTGCTGTGTTTGCCACTTTTTATTTTCTTTTCAATGTCTGGAAGTCGAGGCAGTGAAAGTTAACAAAATTTTCCTTCCTCTTTCTTGCCAAAGCCATTG
>JAUESE010000010.1:16875480-16891387 GCA_032274725.1 Malacoctenus triangulatus
GTTGTTGTAGGAATGCACACAGCTTCACACTGCACACTTTATGCGAGCCACACTCAAATCTGTGCTTGCACTTGTTTCAATACTCTCACACAATTATTACTTCACTTGAGTCTAACAAACACAAACCTCATACGGGACATACAAATATACTTATGCACATGTTCTCGTGTGTGTGTGTGTGTGTTGATGCAGTCACACGCACAAACCCAATTACAAACACTGAGACTTCCTTACTTATTACATGCAGATATCCCTACACACACACACACAGTTTCGAGGCACAAATCTACTTGCATACACATCTCTTTATCGGCATACAACAACCACCCAAAGATTCAGGCACAAATACTGTCCCAATGTAAATACATACGCACAACTCGCATTACAGATGCATAAATATCCACCTCCTGGCAGACACACAAGACGGGCACGCATATGGATGTAGGCCACACACACACACACACACACACACACACACACACACACACACACACACACACACACACTCGCTCATTTACTTTCTCACAAATCTCATTACAGAAAGACAAACATCCTCTCGCACAATATTGATGTATGCACAAATCTCATTACATACATATAAAACTCATTACACATAAAACTCAGTGCACACACAAATATTCAGGCCCACATGTACATGCATGCCCAACCTATTTTGCAACCATGTCAACTGCATTCGCTGCATGATCAAACTTTGAAAGTGTGAAGTCGTTCTTTGTGCTGCAGGTTTGATTTGAGACGAATCACTCACATTTTTTGACTGTCTACACAAAGAATTCAAATTGAATTCATTAATGTTTGCTAGCTGGAGTTTTGAGTTGAATATGAGTCATTCCAGCTGTCTCCGACTGTTCCAAGGTGCCACCTGCAGATTCTGATCAGCCCTAATCCGTCGCTCGCAACCAAATGTGCCCTGCTGCCGTGGAGCGGGCAGATTTACGTCCAGTGTGACGGCCAACAGAAGGTAGGGGATGCAAAACACACGTGATTCAACGTACAAGTTGAATCAGGTGGATGTGAGAGTTGATACATTGTTCAGTGAAACCTTGTTTTTCATTTGCTTTAGTTTCTGTACCAAGAGTTTGTGTTGACTTTTGGGTTGAAATTTTGTCCATTGTCATTCATCGCCTCAGTTACATAACTTGGCCTCATTTTGGGGTATCGGGCAGCTGAACGTTCATGACTCTGCATGACTGCTAACTAATGACGGAAAGTTCTGAGTGTCAGCCCTTTGATCACATAACACATTGGAATTCTGGAAGTCTGGTAGGAAAATGGCATATGCTTGTCTGACCTCACCAGGACTCAAACAATTTACACAACAATAACCTCTCCTCCTCACCTCACTGTTGAGCTGAAGTGCACCAATGGGAGTTGTGGTGTTGGAGTCTTGTCAGAACAGTGACCCAGAGGTGTTTGTGTGATGCTATCCTGCCACTGCTACTATCTGTAGCGTGATCCTGTATCAAAATAAAAGCGCTTGATATTACAGTGCGTCACAGCTATGTAACTTAGACTGATATCATCAGGTGACCCAAATGAATCAATTGGATGAACACTGTTTTCTGTAAAAAAACAAACAAACAAATCACTTTTCTATGAGGAGTCTAAGTCAACTGACTGATTCACAGTGCTGTGATTTGTGGTCCAGTTCATCAAGGTGCAGATTCGCCGGGACCTGGCCCTGGACGTGTCGGCGGTCCCAGCAGGCTCTCCGACAGCTCTGCCCCCTCAGGCCGCCACGCCCGTCGTGCTGCCAGTGTCCAGACTGGTCAGCGGACCCCCAGTGATGCCGCGGATGTCGCAGCCTTTGGTGGAGATCAGGAACAAGACGGTCACCTTCCCCGCGACTCCCTCAGGGGAAACGTCAGGTATGAGGCAGACAAGTCGCCACGGGGAAGACGGAGTCCGACCCCAACACGTCTTGCTTAAATCTGAGCAGTTTGATGAATACGTTTTAAAGACCCCTGTGGGAGACTGAAACTGTTGCTCCTCTATTTCAGAAGCCCAGCTGGAGGTGCAGAACGGGGAGGTGGAAGTGAGGTGGTACCTGTCATCTTTCGCTCCTCCATATGTCAAGGTAGTTCTTTCTCTTTATCTCTTTCTTCTGTCGACTAAGTTTCGCTTACTCTTTCATCCTTCTAATGTCGCTCTTTGAACAAACCTTTTTTACAGTGTTTGTAGTTGATTAAGACTTGATGGGGAAAAAAAACAAAAGACTTTGATTATTTTGTTGACCTTGATGTTGTCTTGCTTTATTTTGGGTCGCCGCGAACTGTTGTATGACAGACGTTTCTCAGGTCAGGCTGTATCCCCCTCTCTGCCCCCTCCCCTCTCTCCTCAGGGGGTTGACAACACAGAAGATGTTTACCGAGCCACCTACACTGCGTTCAGATGCTCCAGGGTGTCAGGAAGCCTGGGAGCCAGCGAGAAGCTGCAGGTGAGCACCCGGCAGCCAGCCGAGCGTGTCTCTCAGATTTGGAGCAGGTCACTGCACAGCGACGGCTAAGATTTAGGGCAGAAGTTGTGGGTTACAGGGGATCTAATCATGTGATGTTTGCCATTTTTAGACGGGAGGCGGCAGTGTAATGCACTGGTTCAGACTTCAGCCGTGTTCAGACTTCACCTTCCGTTGATTAATCTCACCAGTCATGCTCACACTAATCGTGTCACTGGTTTAAACTCTGCTGTATCGTATTCGAACAAAGCAGAAAGTTGAATCTCAGTCCCAGAAGTGAAATAACTCGTCCCCTGCGATGATGCTCTTGTTTTGAAGGTGCCCATCACCTTCCTGCCCAGGGACAGAGGGGACTATGCCCAGTTCTGGGACCTGGAGTGCCACCCGGTGTCTGAGCCCCAGCAGAAGACCAGGATCCGCTTCCAACTCTGTGGCACTGTGAGGGCGCAGGCTTTTTTTTTTTTTCTTTAGGGATTTCACTCACCCTGAGTTGTGGGTTTGAAGATGAGAGTGAATGTTTGTAAACCTAACTTGAGATCCTTTTTTTGTTGGCTTACATACTTACTTTATTTCGTTATCGTCACAAAACCAAACGAGAATCATTAACAGTAATGTTTTGCAGTACAATACAGAGGTCTGTGTGTACAACATGCTTCCAGATGCACTTTTATGTGCTCTATTTTTGTTCCCAGGCATTGTTTACAACAAACAGTGGTATCAAACATGCATGCATGACTAATCCTCACTGGGGGAAACATTCTTCCTACAGCAATTGGAAGCATCATTACATTTATCCGTTTAGGACTCCAGCATGTACGACACCACCTTCGCGTTGTCTCCGTGGTGATGGCGGTGGAATTAACAAATGAGAGAAACGGGTTGTGGGACAGGAAGGATGGGCCCCCCTGCTGAGAGGAGCCCGTGGGCTTGGCGTGTGCACCGCTTTAATGTGAAGTGTTGTGACAGAGGCAGTTAACTTAAGAGCATACATACACAGCGAGCGGCATGTCACAGAGATGGCTCCACATAAGTAGGTTAAGCAGCACTGAAGGGAGCGCCTTTGTTGTTGTTGCTCTATCTCTTGGATGAGGTCTTAAAGTAGGGGGGCAAATTCTTCATCTGAGAGTCAGATACACAACCAGATACGAGCAATGAGTCTCAGCGGCGATATCAGGTGAATCTGTTGTGTGTGTCGCGGTGGAACGAGGATCCTGAGCTGCTCTGAGATGGTGTTGCATCACTGTGAAGTGCTACGTGCTAATCTAAATGCTTGTATCACGTCTGTGTGTTTGAAGGGAATAAAATGTGGGCCAGCAGCAGGCCCACAGGAAGGAGACTGCTCTCTGGTCAGGACGGAGACGTCGCTCAGGAGCAGAAGGAGAGGAGACGCATCAGCAGGCAAACATGGGTCAGTCTGAGCCACTTCAACTGCATCCACACACACTCAATTCAGTCACAGTATTTGGTCTCTGTTTATGCCATATTTGGTGACGATCAAAAATTTATTGTTAAAATCTGTAGACCCACCCTTCGCACTGGAGCCCGACCAATATAGGATTTTGGAGGCCGATAGATATTGGGGGGCTTTCAAAAACCAATATCCAATGTATTGGCCTATGTGTGACACAATGTAATTTAAAAAAAATGGACATACACAAGATATGTACTTTCCAACTGAAGTTCAACTCAAATTCTCATAATAACCTAAATACAATTCAAAACTAAGTAACAGAACATGATAGCAACTTTATTTTGAACAATAGCAATACTATAAATGACCATTTCAGAATGAAAACAAGTGGCTGCATACAGCTTAAAGGAATAACACACTGGGAGGTGTTTTGCTACTGATGCATTTTAACAGACTCGGCAACTTAGTGATTTGATGGTCTATGTGTTTGGCCTATTACATTTTACCATCACAAAAACATATTAGAAATTTAAATTTGTCATATTTACAAGCTATTGAAAAGTTCAATCTTCCACTTAACACAAGGGGCTTAACTAGATGTTAGTAACAGTGTTGCAGCTGTTAAAACTCCCAAACAAGATTACAACAAAATACATCAGTTGGAGCCTTTAAAAAAAAAAAAAAAACAGTTGAATGAAAACATTAACTTCTGAATTTATGAGCTCCAGTAAAACAGGCATCGCAGTATGAAGTGTATTGGGACACAATATAATAAACATATTCCTTATAAAATCGTCTGTCTTGTTTATTTCACAAAGAAGCAACTTGGACAGCACTTAAATGCTGTATAACAGTCTTAAATTAGCTAATAGTAGAGATGGAAGCTAACAGTTGCACATATCTTTGTTTTTTCCACAAAGAGGCAACTTACAGAGTTAAAGTGCTCATACGTTTGCTAAAACTAGCACATATAAAACTGGCCTGCTCTCCTTAATGCGCCCCAACAGCGTGTTTCCATGAGGATGTCTGTTGTCATGGAGCACTAGAGTGGAGTGTGATACAGTTTTACAAAACTTACCATCAGTAAACGTTTCTCTGTCCTGTTTCTGTCCGCTGCCTAGAACTCTGAGTGTATGTGTGTGGGGGGGAGCGGGTGGGGGAGGGCGGTGCAGCAAGAGCGCACTGCTCTCTGTGAGGGGAGGGGGAGGAGCAGCACGGAGCTGCTGCTCAGGAAGGAAGGGGGAGAGAGCAGAATCACCGCGCGGCAAAAGTTTCTTGTTGCAAAAACAGAATTTTAATGTCGGCCACATTTTGACCGATGCCGATTGATCGGCCAGATGCCAAAATTGGCTCGATACATCGGTCGGGCTTTCGTAAGCACAATTAGAGCCCACCAGGGTGATGCAGCACAATTGCACAGTTAATAGGAAAGACTTCTTATTTATTTATTTTTTTTAAACTCAAGATAAACTTGTAAAACAATTTTTTTCAGTTTGTTTTCGTCAACTCAAATTCCTTCTCCAAACTCAGTTTGAACATCAGGAGCACTTTCAATAACAAATTGTACACTACTCTCTCCTGCAAGGATGTTTTCCTCAGACCTGCACAGCACAACGTAAATTATTAAACGTTTGTAACTTCACCTGATGGCCCTTGTGCTTTTTGCATTTGTGGAACATCTCCAAAAGCATCAGTGTGCATTGAAACACTAAAAACAATATCAGCAGTTTGGAATAGTGACTTTTACCTGCTACAAACGAGAACGAAGAAAGTTTTGATAAAACTTGTATGAGATCTGGCATTTGTGTGTATTTCTACCGTGAAACCTCACTCAGAGCCACATTGAAATATGCAGCTGTGTAAAGCATAAGAAGTGTGAACAGTTGTACCGTTTCTGGTGAACAGCAGATCTCCCGTAAGGACTTCAGAGCATCTCGTCTAAAACCACTTTATATCAAACTATCAGTGTGTCGGATGGAAAACACAAGTGGACCCAACTTCCAGCTTTTTCTTTGCTGCCTTGTGTTTTGACTGTCCCACATTTGTCCTCCCAGCCAGGAGGAGGCCGCGCGCAGGGGTGTGTACTCCCCTCAGGATGTGTACACCTTCCCCGCCACGCGGGTAGGCGAGTCCAGCTCTCTGAAGGTCAACATCCGCAACAACTCGTCTGACACGCATGAGGTAAGCCATACCTTTATCCTTCTAAAGATGCAAGAAGGGCTTTTGGTTTTTTTTTTCTTTTTTTCTTTGCCCACTGCAGCAGAAAGTCAAATAGAGTTTATAAATATGTAGCTGGACCCTGTCCAGGAAAAGGAAGCTGTCAGAGGTACGGCAAGGCGAGTAAGCCAGGAGAGGAGTCTGTCAGGATGCTTTAAAGTGAATCCTCCTGCAGAGCTCCATGCATGTGGTATTTAAGACGTGCGAGGGTGTGAGAAAGAAGCAGACATGTCTGAAGGTTTGCAGGAGCAGATAGCATTGCGCTTTGTGAAGTGTAAAGTGCTGCATGAATGACTTGATGGATTTGTGCTGAGTGACGATCGCGATATTGGCTGCTTTAACGTTTGCCTCTGTGCTTTGCATGGATTTCATGTTTCACGTGTGGCTTCTCTAATTGACTTGCAGCTGAAATTTGTAAACCCTAGGGAGCCCTTCCACATCAAGCATTCCAAATATTCCCTCAGGTGAGTCTGACGGTCCTTCGACCAAACACCAACTCTCCACTCTGCACTACTGGGAATCCGAATTAATGAGGGCTCTAATTACCGCCCTTCCTCTTTTTGCACTTTACCAGGCTTCAAATGTGTATAATCTCCCTGGTCAAACACTGTATCATTGATTAGTCTAATGAACATACAAAGGAACCCTGAGTGTGGAGGCTTCTGGGTCTTAATTTTCTGAAACGGTAGAAATACAATCTTTCGATTGGTCTGGTTTTCTTTAGCCACTGATGAAAGTAGGTTACTGTACCTGTGGGGAAACAATCTTAAGAAGCTCCAATGTTACACCAAACTGCCCGTATGACACTCAAGTCTCACTTGTTTCTTTATAGTATATTTGTGCTTCAGTAAGTAAAGTCTATGACAATGAAGAGAGTATCCAGGGTTCGGCACAGAGGGATTTCTGCTACGACTGCAGAGTCGTGTCAGAACATTAGCAGTGTCGGCTGACGTCACCGAGCTAACAGATGCTGTAACATCATTCGAGTTAAACTGCAGTAAGTCCAGTGTGTTGCTTCCTAACTGCTGACCCGGGATGTCGAGTATAAACATTCCCACAGGATCGATCCTGATCATTGTAAGCACACCACATCCAAACATGTGGTGGGACCAATTAGTTTCAGTGATGAACTGTGCTAACCGATGATTTTACACTACATTTCCCCTGTGGATCAGTCTGCTCACAGACATGTCCACTACAAGTTGATAACTTGAAGACTGCATATTACTTTCCCCCTGTGCTTACTCTCTGCGGGGGGCCCCGAGGGATGCTGGGACCTGGAGGAGGATGTTGCTAAATATAAACCCCACCAGAAGCTTGAAGGCCCCCCTCTCGGGGCCCTTGGGAGGGGCTGCCTGGTCACAGGTACCTGCTGAGGGTCCACATTCAGAATGGCAACACTTTACAGTGGGACTGGAGGGAGGAAAAGGGGGGGGGGGGGTATTTGGCTGAAAGGTGTTGCAGCATTGTGAACGTGCAGCAGCTGTGTTGTGCGCCCTGCTTTGTGTAGAGTTGTGGTGTTCCCAGCATGCAGTGGTTTCCTCTGAGTGCCTGTTCAGGAAAGCCTCTGCAAGCACTGATTCCCAGGTTTCATCCAAGTCCCTCGGTCTTTCCAGAGCTGGTACTGAGGGACAGCCACTTCTGTCCTCATGTAAAATTTATACCTGGACAGTCAGTTAATTGGTTAATCCCCCTCCCATCTGAATGAATAATTTATGTTGTTATTAGGAGTAATTACTGAAAGGGCAGCAGCTCTTGACTCGTGCCCACATCTACAGTTGAGAGGTGTTGGGTCTGTTTTCTGGTGGTCTGCCCTTCTCGTGGGTCTCATAGACCAAATGAATTGAACACGTGCAGTGATAGTCATCCAGACCTTGTGGGCAGCCACAGTCTCCTCCTCAGTAACACCGTCTGCATTTTGAATGGTCACTTAATGACACTGACTGAGAAACAAGTCCAAACATTTGAATACTTCTGAGTCTGTGCGGACAACAACCTCAATCTTATTCCCTCAGGCCTCTGTCTGAAACAGATAAATGACACACAAACAAGCACATTTACATTCGTGCATAATTTTATCCAACAAGTAAAATGTCTCATTTTGCTTCAATCTTGGGCCAGGATGAATCACATCATTCGTGTGTATTCCAGACCACCAGATCGCTGTCTGGGCCTTTCACTGATCGACTGCTGCATCCAAACAACGCAAAGTTTGGAGCGTCTTATAGATCGAAATATAGACTAGAGGCTTCCCAATAAAACTATATTTAGTTAAAAACATCAATATTGAGGCTGATATGTTCCATGATCAACATTTAGCTTCGCCTCGACCACTAGTCGTCTGGAATAGTAACCAGGTTCTTGACGGTCCAGGTGGTCTCGGCTGTGTCACAGCTGTAGGCTTTGTGACCAGACAGTAAGACAGTGAACTCGGTGAGCCTGCAGAAGAGCCCGTATCGTGTCATCACGTGATATAGGCTAATTGATGCGGTCGTATTGTTGGTGCCGTGACATGTTGATGTGCATGTGGCTCAGTGTCCTGCCTCTGCCATGAAAGCATGTATATTTGTGAGCAGCACCAGCCACAAATCTTGCTCTCGTATTTCAGATCAATACAACTGTCTGGTAACTTTCCTCCTCCCCCCCCTCCCCTCAGGTCCCAGCACTATCTGAAGCTGCCCGTCCAGTTCAAGCCCAGCACTGCAGGCAGCCACGCTGGCTTGCTGCTCATCCAGTCAGAAACAAGTGGAAGCCTTGTTATTCAGCTGACCGCTGAGGCGTCGCCTTGACACCCCCATCGGAGCTCCCCTGCTCCGTCTCTTCCTCCTCCTCCTGCTGCTGCTGCTGCTGCCCGGCTCCGGGTTGATGCTCTCCTCCTTCGCTCTCCACCGCGGGACCGGAGCAGAGAGCAAATAAAAAGCAACCATGGATTTAAACCCTTTCCTCCTCATCGCGTGTACAGATGTGACTGAAGGCCACATTTGGAAAAGCGTGAGACAAGTGATCACAGGGTGTCAGTGACCTTTGGCATTTCAGGGAATGTGTGACTTTTGTCCTCTCACTCTGGATCGGGTGTTCATCCCAAAGCCACAGTGAAGAGCAGCACTGCCAGGAACGCTCCTATCTCTGGATCCTGTTTGTGCGGAAACCTTCGTTGTGTTGCTCGTTTCCTGGAAGAAGTCACAACAAAAGTGACACTGTTGTTGCCGTCATCTCTGGATTTTACACACCACCTGATTCTGATTTCCAGCGTCTCGTTACATTTCATCAGACTCTAGTAATCTTCCTCGGAGAGGAGGCTCCTCACTGCCGAGCCCACCTGCACAGTGGTCTCTGTCAGCACCACGTGGGCCCTTCCCAGCAGCCTCCACGCCTCGTTTCCAAACGCTCCAGATGTACCTAATTCGGTGGTGATGGGGGGCAGCGCGCAGCAGCATCCCAGCGGTTAATGATTGTTATTACTTGCTAAAAGAGTTTGCTCTGGCGGGGTTTTTTGTTCGGCAGCTCGCCAGGGCCTGCTAAGTATGGTTACCATGGCAAAACGGTGTTAATCACCGTTCCAGTCACACAAGATTAGCTCCCCGTTTCCTCTTTTGGCTCAGGGGCAAACAGCATCAGTTGCTTGGGGTGGGGGGGAGGTGTATTGGCTCCTCTTCTTTAATGAGTTTTGGAGCTGGGATGGTGTCGGGCTTTGTAACCAAACTTCATCAGGGTGTGTTGTTAACCTGCTAAATACCACGCAGTGTGACAACACTTTGGAGAAACACTAGCGACGAGCTGTTTGTCCCCACTTGTGTGGCGGTTTGAAATGAAGGCACAGTGTGTAGTCACAGGTCGCTCCCCACAGCATCTGGGCACAGTTTGATTGACATTTGCACATGATTGTTATATGTAATATATTGTTTATGTATACATTTTAAATAAAGTTTTGTCGTACAAAGCTTCTGGCTTTAACTTGTTTTTTCTAACATGTTTTTGTTGTACAAATTGTTTTTTTCCTCAAATGGTTTGAAAGAATACAGACGTGCACTACACACAGTTCACATTTTAATGTGATTTGTAGTAAAAAAATATTTCTGGGAACGAAATGGACTTGTGATCTTTACATTTTTATTTACAGCAATGTTTTGCACAAACTCGCTTGTCCTATTAAAGAAAATATCGACCCTAAAGCTTCCAAAAAACCTTTCCAAAGTGTACAGAAAAGCCTCCTCTGACCAAAATCCCCACTGTATTGTTTGATCCTGTGTTTTCAGTCTGCCCGTGAAACACCTTGTAGCGGCGCTTTAGAAAGGCGCTGCAGGGAGAAGCACAAAGGAAAAAGCTCCACCACTTACTTCTAAAACTATCCGCTCTTTTTAAAGTGCCTTTGAACAAGTGAGAGGAGAGAACATCTTTCTAAAAAGTCCTTCAGCGAGACACTGAAGTGTGGACGCCGCTGCATATCTGATCCTGACCCCCGTGACCTCTGGATGGAGGGAGGCTGAGAGAGGAGAAGGAGCCGTCGCGCCGTTTTGGTCCCCGTGGCTGCTGTGCGGCCATGTGGCCTGCAGGTGTCGCCAAAGCGTCGCCCAGCCCGCCGCCCCGGCAGCATGTACTGTTACAGTAAGACAGCTGAGCTTTATTTTGCCTCCCAGCCTGGAAACCACTGTAGTGCAGTTGGACTTGACGTCTAGCAACACAACATCGCAGGCTTTAAACAAGCAGACCGCGGCTTTAGCACGTTAGCGCCTGCACTTACAGGTAGGAAAGCCTGCGTAGTTATTTCTCTGTTTTGTACATGCATATCGCTGTGGTTGTAGGCGGACTGGAGGACCGCTGTGGTCTCGCCAGCGGCTTGGGGGAGGGGGGCTGAACGCCGGGGCAGACTGTCCGGTGTGGGGCTCTGACTTTGGGCCAGACGGTGGAAGTTGCCGTTCCGAGTTGGAGCCGCTTTCCAAGCTGCGCCAGACAGCGGAGCTAAGCTAACGGAGCTAAGTTAGCAGCCAGGGAGGCAGGCAGGCTAGCTCGCTCCTGGCAGCCGTCCATCCGCCGGGGCCACAGCACCAGTCCGCTCCGTCTCCGTCTGTCCCTGCGGGGGTGTAACTCTGCTGCTCCCACTGACTCTGACCTCCGCTTATCACCCTGAGCAGACACACACTAACACACACAACACGCACGCACGCGCACTCTCGTTGATGTACGTCTGCTCTCCTCCTGTCTCCCCGCTGTGTCGGTAGCGGTCTCGTCCTGGAGATGATTTGATGAACAAGCTAGCAGTGCAGCTAGATAAGAAAGCATCCCCCCCCCCTCCCCCCCACTCTGACCAAGGGCTGCACAACTTTTTTTTATGCAAACGATGCGCTGGTGTCAGAGATGCTCCACTGACACACAGCTGTGTGTGTGACTTCCTTCTCCGTACTAGTGGGGACCGGAACCTGATTGCACACCCACTCTTGGGGGTGTCGTTTCATGGTGGGGAACCTCAGTGGAGGTGCCCATAAGAGACCTCCCAAAGTTTATGATGAAAGCATGTTTTAAGGTCAGCATGTGGTGTAGCTGAGTTTAGAACCTGGGGGGTTAATGCTGTGGGCCACTAAACCTGATGGTTAGCTCAATGACCCCTGACCTTCCACCGGTCCACACGCCTCCCCTCCTTCCCGACGATGACGATGATGGTGATGATGAACTAAGTTCATCTACAGTCCGACTTCTAAAACCAGGGCTGCAGAAAAGCAGGTGATTCCTGAAAGCAATGTGAACCATTTAAACTCTAGATTTGAGTCAAATATAGGAGAATCAACCCTGCGAGTGCTGCACTGAGAATTTATATCCCATTTGTCAAAGATAAATGTAAAGTACATGTTGCACATTTTGACAAACTTCTCAGTTCGTTAATTGGTTACAAATATCGACAGCTTATTTAAAGTAAACTGCATCAGCTCATCTCCCTCTCAGGATCTTAGATAACATTATATGGGTCCATCCATTGAATAAAAAGGTCAAGTTACTTTTGGTCTGAACAGGAGCAAACGGATTTGTTCTTAAAGTTTCTGATTAATTCAATTTGAAAAACCACGTGTCTACAAAGACCAAATGTTGGCACACATCAGCATGATGCTTTGGCTGTTTCACCAAGATAGATGGATGAGTCATGTGGACCCTCAGTGACCACCATCAGGGCACAGTTACACTTGGTAGGAGAGTAAACTTTCCCCATAATGCTGTCAATTGTATGCTGCTGCCGCCATCGTCATAGGGGGCGTGACATCTCCTGAACACGTCGACCTCTAGGTGGTGCTGTGCAGGAATGGGAGCTGTGTTCTGGGTTACAGCCCACCCATGGGGTTCACATTGATTCAGTTCCTGAGCTCTGCTGTGTGGTGGGCTGCAGGACGGCCAGCAGGGGCTTGTTTCCACCCTGGGAGCGGTCCTCACTGACCTGCCTGTACAAACAGTGCCGCCGCCGCTGATCATGGGTAACCCTGACCGAAAGCCCAGCTTCAGGAGCGATTGCGACTCTCCCCCCCCAGAACATTCAATGTGATGTCAAAAGTGAGAAGAGTTATTGAAAGTCTTGCTGCACCTTATTGGAGCTTGGCTGCAGAGCAGAAGCTTTTGGCAGCAGTAAGAGCCTCCAGTCATCTCTGGGCTCCATCTGGGACTCCAATGTTCAACATAACAGCCCTGAGGCCAAAACCAGCCCCCCCACCAGCCCTGGACTGAGCTTGCATGGATTTTGTATGTTTAAATATATATATATATATCTTTTGTAAAAAAAAATCATTATCTTTTGGACTTTCCAAAAGTAGCAACTTCACACTCTGTAAACAGCAGTTTTGTCTCGATAGAAGTACCATTTGATAAGTAACTATTGTGGACACTCTTTGAGTCGTTTCCACGGGGACAGAGTGGGAGACCCAAAACGGAACAGTAGATATTAGCGACATCTCAGTGCAGCAGTCAGAGCTCGTCGCTCTTTTACAATAAGCTAAATTGCATGAGCATAAGATCCACAGTGCAGGAATGACTCTTTGAAAAAGCTGCATGTTGAAGGCTGCAGGGATCATTCAAACTCCCAGGTCTCATTAAGTCTTAAATTACAGTTTATTAAAATAAAAAAAAGTTCTTTTTTGTGTTAAAACTAATGTGGACATTGTACTTGTCTTCATACAAGTTTATGTGCTTGAGAGTTATGAGCGATATGTGGCCCCTAAATTATATCAAGTTAAAACTCCTCTCTTCGATGTATCCAACTCCTCCATGACCAGAGGCAGTGAGGCAACCCAAAGGCCTGATGGTACCTCCACCCTGTTTTTCAGTGGAACCCTGGACTTTTCTTTCAGGCCTCTGTTTGGGAATGCAGCACATCAGGCCACTTCATGTTTGCACAGCTAGCCTGGTCCACAGAGTCCTGCTGGGGTCAGTGTTTGATGGATCTCAGACTGGACGCAGGACCCCCACATTGTCCTAGCTGTCTATTTGTAAACAGCAGGTTTCTAAATGACAAGTATTAGTAATTTAGTAATATATTAGAAGAAAATCCTCAATGCTTGACATCCAGTTTGGATACTGTGTCAGAGTCCTCGGCAGGGCGAATACAGACACACCACATGGACACCTGAACTCCGTGCAGAGTCCTTGGCTGTGGGAGCAGAGAGCAGCCGTGCAGGAAGTTGCTGCACTCTGACTGTATCTTTATCCTCTGCTGCAGCACCGATGAGCTGAGCTGCTCAGGTGAAGCTGCTGCACTCAGGTTCAATAAAAGAACCCCTGGAATGAGGGCAGTGGGGGAGGGGTGGTGGGGGTGGTGCTGTAAATACTGTCTGCATGTCTAAGTTGTGATGCTTTGAGGTATGAAAACAGTGGTTAGCAAACTTTGGCCAGTGGACCATATTTGGGCAATATGATTTGTTGTCTTCAGTAATCATCTGTAAATAAACACGTATAAACACCTGTGTTTTAAAAACCAACACAGGTGTTTTATCATGATTTAAAACATCCACCTGTATGGAGTATCCCACAGACATGCCTTTGTGTCTGTATTCACAGAAAATCAGTGACAAAACAAGTTAAAATGCTCACATCTATTCCACTGGCCACTCATCACTACTCATTGTTGCTCATACAGACAGTATTTACAGCCCCCCTCCCCCCTTCGTTCTCCACAGTGGTTCTTATTGAACCTGAGTGCAGCAGCTTCACCTGAGCAGCTCACCTCGTCAGTGCTGCAGCAGAGGATAAAGACACAGCAGGAGTGCAGCAACTTCCTGCACGGCTGCTCTCTGCTCCCACAGCCAAGGACTCTGACACAGCATCCAAACTGCGTGTGTGTGGATGAGATAGACATGAGAAGACAACTGGTGGCTTAGAGTGTGGGGAGGGTCAGATCTGTGGAGGATAACTCCTTAAAAAACATCCTTCAATGGCTGGAATTCAAGCGCGGAGGAGTTCAGGTGTCCGTGTTGTGTGTCTGTATTCGCCTGGCGACGCGTTCAGGGTGGGTCGTTGCTCAAAGTCAGCTGCGATGGGCTCCAGCACCCTGAGTGTATCAGTTCAAACTGGTAAATGAGACCACTTTTCATAATCGAGCATTCCGACTCCTTTCATACTTTTTGGCAGTTTCTTTTGTTTTTTTGTTTGCTCGCTCTGTCGACAGCCAGCTGACCCTAGTGAGCCCCAGTCACGCCCAGCGATGGAGGTGGAGGAAGGGAGCCCGTCGGCCCGTCACTCAGGCAGCTACTGAAGCTCTGCCTTCCTTCCTCCCTGTCCCTGTGCAGACCAGACGGAGCAGCTGTCTGCTGCGTTCACGCTCCCCAGTCCTGCCACCCCATCGGCGCCTGCTTTGCCTCGCCCAGAGGCCTGCTGCTGATCGATGCCTCCGCCACAGTCCGATGCTCGAACCGCAGAAAGCACCTCTTCTTTTTTTTTTTTTTTTAAATGCTCAGTGCCAAAGTATCAATAGTTATGAGAGCTTGCGAGCGGAGTAGATTTGTGTGTGCGGCTCAGGCTCCGCAGTCTCCTGTTTAATTCAGCCCTTATTTAAAGCCCCGAGCGTTCGGAGGGCGAGCGCTCCTCTTCTTTGAGGTCGGCTGCGTGTGCGAGCTAAACTGTGAGGTAGAGTCCATTAATACGGCGGCGAATAAAAAAGCATCGAGTCATGAAATAATAACTAAGTGGAGAAAGTTGAGGAGAAAGTCAGTGTGCAGACAGCGTGTATTATTAGACTCCCCTGTCCATCTGTCTGTTTGGATTTCTGTCTGTCGCTTTGTTCCTACCAAGTGTGTGTGTACGTGTGTCTGTGTATGCATGTGTGTGTGTGTCAGAGACTGGAACTGACCGTCACTCTGTGTGTGTGTATGTGTGTGCGTGTGTGTGTGTGTTTCACCCTTTGCCAATTAGCGGCTTCTCACTTCCCGAGGCGAGAGGGTGAGTGTGTGTTAGACGTCGGAGGGAGGCTTGACGGGGCTTGTCTGCTGCTGACGGCTCAGCCTCAACCTGAACTCTCTCTCTCTCTGTCTCTCTCTCTCCCTCTCTCTCTCTCACTCACTCACGCACACACACACACACGCATGGACACACACACACGCGTGCGCACGCACACACAGACACACAAATGGAGGATGTGAGCCCCAGCCAGTTGTTGCTAATACAGCCCTGTCTGTCTCCGTGTCCATGTCACACGCCAAAATGTGACAGGATCGTGTTGGCGGAAGGCGCGAGACGGGCCAAGACGAGCGCCAGCCTGCCCCAGAGTGTGTGTGTGTGTGTGTGTGTGTGTGTGTGTGTGTGTGTGTGTGTGTGTGTGTGTGTGTGTGTGTGTG
>JAUESE010000010.1:17235212-17246653 GCA_032274725.1 Malacoctenus triangulatus
CTGTGTAAGTTGATCGTCTTCACAGGATTGCTGCAGGAGGGGAGTGTGTGTGTGTGTGTGTGTGTGTGTGTGTGTGTTGGGGTTGGATGCACGGGGGTGGCTCACATGCTGGATGGGAGGTTTTTTCTGGATGGTGTCCGTGGCTGCGCCTTGGGTTATGCAATGGGACGGTCGAACCGAGTGCTGCCGGATGGCATTTGTCATGGCTAGTGAGGCAACGTTTGTCTGTCTGGTGGCCACATTGCCCCATGGTGCACCTCTGTGGTGTGCCTGTCCTGCCTGGCTTTTCTGAGCGCAGTGTTGCTACATGGCAACAGTGGTGGACAGCCCTCATTGGGCAGGAGGCGGGAGGGGACTGCATGTCACCTCGTTCTGAATGAGCACAGCGATGTGCTATTCTGGCGCTCCAATTCCTTTTCGAAAAAGATAAAGTGAGTAGAATTTACAGACTGTCACAAAAAAGGAATCAGTTCCAGTTGTCCTTGGACCATAGAATTCTTCTCTGTGTTTGTGTTGATGTGATGTGAAGTTCATTTGTCACAAAAATGAACCTGACTTAGAGTTTTTGAAAAGGAAGTTCTTGGGAACAATTCAAGAGAGAATCTAAGAAGATTCTTTGGTGGAGATTGGTGAATGAGGCCCATGGATCTCTGAAACGGCTGAAACCCACCATGGAAGGTTCAATCTGAGCAATAAAATGCTCGGGCCGGCGCTTCAGTTTCCCACCCCGCTCCGTGTATGCATCAAAGTGTACCTGGGCAGGACATTGAACTGCAAAGTGCTCTGAGTGGGGTTGTGGGTGCCCTGCATGGTCGCCGTTGATACTATGGCAAAGGTGTCGGTGTTGGTATGAATGCGTAAGGGGGAATTCAACTTACAATGGAGGGGCTTGGACCTCAGTTTGGGAACTGCTGGTCTGACCAATTGTGTATTACTCTGTGCTGTGTGGGGATGTGGGACTATATTAAACTCCCGCCCGAGTAGCCCCCACCCCCCTCCGCCACACGGTGCATAAAGAACACGTGTGCTGTTTGTGAGTGTACGTGTGTTTATCTGTTGCTGGGAATTGGGCCTGTGCAGACTAACAGGCTGTGGTGGATGGGCTTTCAGAGTGCAGGGTATTTTTAGTTCCCAGGGATTATGCACAGAGTTGTTTTCAATTTGCTATTGGCAGGTGAGTGGCTGGGCGGAGGCATCTGTAGGGAACCAGACAGGCAGGGGCTCATATTCCCCCTTCACTGTAGATCTTTTTCTGACGCCCCTCCTCCCTCCTTTTTTTCCCTTGCTCTCAGTCTCTTCTCTCACTCTCACTTTTCTTTATATTCTCCATGCTCCCGACACCTCCCCTCCTCGCTGTGCAGCCCCCCTACATTTCTCTTACTGTTTTCTTCATTTCCTCTTGGCTACTCCGTGTCTGTTGTCGTGTCCCTCTATCTTCCCTGCTCTCTATCATTCTGTTATTCCTCTCCCTCTGCCCTGTTGCCAGCCGTCTCTTAATCCGGCCACTTTTTTTCAACATCAATCACCCGCATAAACTTGATGGCAATGTGACCACTTGTCTCCGTCCTCATTAACAGTGGATGCTTTCTCTCATCCAGTGCGTCATTTTGATTTGTTTGTACCCTCACTTTCAATCGCAGTTCAGTAAGGTTTTTTGGTATTCTTATGAGATTCTGACCTTCGAACGTCAACGAGGAAACTATTTAAGCCATTTCTAAAGAAAATGGCTAATCTTTGAAAGTAACAAAGTTCAAACATTCACTGTCAAATGGGAATTATTAGTTAGAACCAGAATAAACCAGACTTAGTTTAGTCAAGGAAATGAGTTAAGTTCTGATGTGCCGCAAAGGTTCTGTTCTCTGTTAACTGCAGAATCCTTTAATCATCCAGCTTGTGTGTCTGAAAGTAGGACAGTCGGTCTGACCCGAGTCAACTGATGGTTTGGCTTCAGTTTTTCTTTTTTTAACCAGGTGAATCCATTCCTGGAAATATTAGCATTATATTTGGGTATTTTTTGGGGTTTTTTTTTGGTGAAAGCATTCACAATTACACCTCACGAACCAACAGAACGCATCCAAGCTGTTATCACACAGACTTTTTAAATTACCTCTGTGTATGATGCAGCATGGCAACGATGATGCTGTTGTGGACTTAAGAGGTCCCACCACTTTCATAATACTACTTGGTACCACAAGATGGTGCGGTGAGTCAATCTAGCTTATAGTTGATCAGTGATTCTATATGAAGACAAGATGCAGGAGAGCAACAGCAGGGACCAAAGCTCTCGGTAAGCACAAGCTTCAGCCACCAAAACCAGACTGGACACCAGAGTATCGAACCACGACCATACAAACACAAAGCTTGCTCATGACTTACTCATTTTTTTCTTTTAATTTGAATTGAAAAAAATATGGTCAGAGAGCTGATGAATGTCGACCCAGGGGTCCTTTGTCCCTTGTCAGGTTTGCGTGTGTCACTGAGTACCCACATAGTGTCGACCCAGATGCCTCTGTGCTACAGCCCGACCGATATATCGGTGGGCCGATATATCGAGTCGATTTTGGTGTCTGGCCGACTAATCGGCATCGGTTAAAATGTGGCCAATATTAAAATGCTGCTTTGCTGCAAGCGGCAACAAGAAACTTGTGCTGCGTGGTGATTCTGCTCTACCCCTTCCCTCCTCTGCTGCTCCCCTTCCCTCAAAGAGAGCAGTGCACTCTCGTTGCACCGCCCTCCTCCTCCCGCTTCCCTGCACACACATACACTCAGTCACAGGCAGCAGAGAGAAACAGGTCAGAGAAATGTAAAGTTTACTGATGGTAAGCTTTGTAAAACTATAGTACACGACACTCCAGTGCTCCATGACAACAAACACGCTGTTAGGGCACACACACACACGTGTGTGTGTGTGTGTGTGTGTGTGTGTGTGTGTGTGTGTGTGTGTGTTTGGGAGGCTACCTGATGGTCCTCAGTGTGCTGAACACAAGAGTATTTCAGGAGCATAGTCACTCGATGGTTTCACCACTGGTCAACTGGCCAAATGTCACACATCGATTTGGTAAACTGAGTGTTTGCATTCCCAGAGTTGAGACTAAGCTCAGTGGATACTGCCCATCTGGGAATTTTTAAGGAGGGTTCATCTGTTTTTTCGTATTTTCATGCAAAAACCTTATCTTGAGGAAGTTGAGCTACATTGTTGCAGCTGGTGCATCATGACTTCATTCATTCATCATCTTCTTCTCACTAATACACCATCATGTAGCAAGACCCAGAACATAAGTGTGGATGGCAGCAATGCATGAAAAGGTGGATAAGTGGAATGCTCAAAACCTTTCTATTAGCAATGAGTTTGTTGAAGGATGTTTTTTTTTCAGAATTTCGTTGTATTTCTTTAGACCTAAACAAAAGAAAAAGTGGGCCTCAGCTAGCATGGTTGTGGGATCACTTGTGCAGCCCACTTGGAATCGAATAAGGCTGTATGAAGCTCCTGAACTGAAATGACTTCGACACCTGAAGTGGAAGTATTGCTTGGGGTGCAGCGGGCTCTTGTGGTACTGTGCCCCGATTGGTCGATGCCATCATATGCCAATGAGTGGCAGACGAATGGTCTGTCCACTCACCTGTGAAACAGTTCATTTCAAAGCTTTGCAAAGGGTTTTCAATGAAATGTATTCAGGTTGAGCTAGAGAGGTGAACCTTTACAGACATAAACCATGTTGCCTGCCAGGTTACCCCCTTATTACCGGCTAACCTCTATTGGTGCCTAGGCTGGACGATCTATTGTCCCACAAATTATCACCAGGAAACGATACTATTGTCGACATTATGGAGACCAAAGTAACCACTTATGTAATGTTAATGTGTCTTAATAATGGAAGTTCACCCTTTTAAATGAAACAATTAAAACTTTATTTACCATTAGAAAGTCCAGAAACAGAACTTTTGAATAAATACATTTTGGAACAGAGTTGGCTGACTGGCTTGTCTGTGTTTATTACCCCACCTCGCTCATTGGGCTGGAAGCCGAACTTTTCCCACACCGGAGTGGTAGCATTTGGCATTGCTAAAAGTCTTTCCATTCTCCTCACGAGGCTAACTTGTTGCTAGCAGCTCCACTTCCTCCCACAGATTCAAAGATTCTGAATGACTGACAGAATGCTTCATTCCTCTCATTTCATCCCGCTAAGCCACAGATGCACCCAGGTGCTGAGACTGATGCACAGAGTGAACCCTTTTGTCATATGGCGTGTTTGAGGGTGAGAGACAAGAAAAACAAATACATGCACAGGGTGTCAAATCGAGGCTGGCAAAATTATGGAGTTCATTTTCATTTATCGTGCGATTAATTGATTTATCAATCATCGTCTCAGCCCTTTTGGTGCCCCAAATGTTCTTGATGCTGATATCTTCCACAATATTGCCCATTGAGGGTGAGAAGGAGGCGATGGTGTGGTCAGTTTTCACAGGAATCTCTTCAAAATAAGACTCCAAATCCGGCCAAACCTCACAACTGCGTCGGTGTCTGCCAGTATTTTTGGTAAACTTTCACAGTTCTACATTTAATGTGGTCTGATTTTTTTGGGGAGAAAAACAAACCAAAAAACAAACTTGATCTTCAGTTTCCAGGAATGGTAATGTTAAGTAGACTGAGGTAGATTTGACTGTTGGAGGTTCTAGGTAAACGGCACAGTGTTCTGGATTGGTACAGGGACGGACCTTCATGTGCTGCATGGTAGGCGACTCCCAGCTCTTTATTGCCCCAGGAGAGCCTCATAAACGGGGGGGGGGTGGGGGGGGGGGTGGGGGCAAGGACAGCTGAATACCCATTGAGGGGCTCCTGCAGTGGGTGTTGTTGGAGCTGTACCAGAGGTTGTTGAAGAGGAGCAAAAAAAATAAGAGAGAGAGAGAATCATTGTGGCATGACTGCTATGTATGTCTGTTGCCAGTGGAATGACTGAGTAGCTTTCCTGTAGGTTATTCTCAGACTGACTGCTGCTGTGTCGTGGCAGCACAGTTTGTGCACCTCTTCTCAGCTGTGCTTGCTGTTGTAATTGGTGGGTTTATTGCCTCCACTAAGGCCTGAGACCCTCTCATCCTTTGATAAAGTCTCACACACACAGAGTAATATAACAAGCTTTTCACATGATTTGTAGTGTTGCATGTTCATTCGGGAAGTAGCTGTGAGGCTAACGAATGGTATTGTGAAACAAAGGAGAGTAAAGCAGTTGCTATACTGGTCTACTGGTTCCAAAGGTGATCAATTCCAGCTTCCGAGTTTGCTGGTTTGATCCTCAGAGTTGGGATGAGCAGGAAGTGAACTCCAGACCTGAACCTGCAAATCATCGATCAGCATGTTTTTATGTTATGGGAGGAAATCTGAGTGAAAAAAAAAAAAAAAATGGTGTGCAAACAGAGAAAAATGAAGAAATCCATACAGGCACCCCTGAGTAAGGTTCCCTCACTATGAAGCACAAGCATTTCCCAGTATACCCACTATTCCACTCACCTATGACCCCTCATGTTGTGGTTTCCACTCCTTTAACCACCATTTGTCATTGTAAACAGACTGACTTCGTTCTCCTCTAAAGCATGTCTTACAGAAGGGAGAAATTTTCCAAAGTAGGTCAAATAGTTTTCCCCCGAGTCAGTCCCCGCATCTCGGCCTCTGAGGCCAAACTTTAGTCTGTATTTCCATTCTCAAATGGTGAAAGTGATTCTGAGGTAGTAAACAGTTGAATCCGGTCATAAATCAGGCTTTGGGGGGAATTTGAAAACAGAAAAATAGCAAATTGCACGATAGAGAAAGAGAAAGAGAGAGAGAGAGAGAGAGAGAGAGAGAGAGAGAGAGAGAGAGAGAGAGAGAAAAGCCTTTTTAAAAGAAAACACCTTGTGAAAAGTTAAAATTTTACATTGCATTTTTATTAATTCTGTATGTCGTGGCTCAACTTCTCAAGGTGCCCAAAATGTTTAAAATGTTGCGGAGGGAAGACGGTAATGACAGCGGCGCCTTTCCAAGAAATCACCACCAGTGTGGAGGAGCACATATGGATTTCTCCATGCCAATACATCTGCGAAAGCAGTCACAGATGAATTCCAAACAGTTTGGGATCACTGCATAATTATTTCACAGCAAATGTTTTCATTTATGGATTCCCACACTCTAAATATGTTATTTTTGAGCTCATGGAGCTGAATAATGTAGCTGCCACCTGTTTAGGTCATGAAAGAGGAGCGAGGTTTCGGAAAATGAAATTGGAAATCGTTGAAAAAAAAGAAAAAAAAGGCAGAAGCAGAGAGTGAGGCTGCTTCATGAATCCTATCCAAGTGAAACAGTTTAGGCTCAAATTGTTTCTTCCCCGTCTTCCAGCAGATCACGTTTGCCCACTGCAGGTGTCCTTCTCAGGCCCCAGCCAGCACAATAATGTAGCAAACTTCAATTACGTGACAGTGTGTAAGCAGCACCCAGTATAAAAACAGGGCAAGCCCGCAGCCAGATTGTGTTTGATAGGCTGTGAGGCTGGAGCTGATGCACCAGCAACAGCACAGGAGGTCTGCGGTCAGCCAAGGTCAGTTGGTTGGAAGTCAAACTGTTAAAGCTTTGATGGTGGTTTGTGTGTCATATTGTATCATCGGCGGTGAGACATTTTCTCTGATCTGTAGCGAGATAAAACCATAATACATCTCAGTTTGTCAGACTTAATAAACACGGTTTACTGGTTTGATGCTAGATAATGTAAACATCCGACTGCTACACTGCCTCCTCCGATCTGAGGTTTGTCGGGTGCTGATTCCAGAGCAAACACAGACACTATTTTTTCCACACACACTCATACTGGCCTTTTTGGTGCGTTTATGACTCAGATAGTGGAGTCGGATCGTCCTGTAGTCTAAAACTGCCAAAAAGTGTCCTCAGGTGAGATACTGAAGCCCACTGCAGTATGGACACTTTGTTTGACTGCTGTAATTGTCGTTACAAGAGTCTGTGAATGATTGTGTGAATGAATGAATCGGTGAGTGTGATTGATAATGCAAAGCTTATCAAGGCTGCACAACTCGTGCGATACATCACAGAGGGATGTATTAGTCATTGGAGATGATTAATGATAGCTGAGATGAAAAGGTTGATTCTTGTCAATGAATCAGGTCTTATGAAGTATACATAAAGAATTGTATGTTCACAAGCAGAATCAGAAGTGGTACATGTTATCACTTCCACAGTTTATCTTGCTGTGATGAACCACAGTTGCAAAAAAAAAAAAAAAAATTAACTCAAAGACAACACTCCTCACAATGCAGAGAAAATACCGTTTGAAAGCTCAGTACCTCTGAACGTGGACACAAGGTTCTGTTTTCTTGTAAACAGGCAGGAATCATATAGAGGGAGCCAAAAAGTAGTGAAGTGAGAGTGGTTTTTTGGGGGAGGGAATCTAAATCTAGGCTCAGACAGCAGCATCTGTCTCCACAGCGGCATCTGTAGAAGTGAAGTCGGGCAAGTGAGTAAGAAAATTCAATTTGTCTTCTGTATATTCAGACAAGATGGGAAGATCTGCAGGGCCGATTACTGAGGGGTTCTTTGTGTCCACAATTCAAAAGTGTGAGGATGTCACACAATTGACCACTTGGTCTCTGGAAAAGACATCATGTGTCCAAAGTGCACTACTTTCCCCTGGATACCATTTTTCGTGCAAGATGAATCTTCCTGAAACACAGAGAAACCACTGACCACACACGAGTCCATTGGATTCATGAACAAATATCATAAAGTGAGGGCCCAATATTTGCAAGCACTTTAGAAATGTTTGCAAAAAGATTCCATGAGAAGGCGACGATGTGTGAGGTGTGTCTCACTTGTCACCAAGAAACGAATGGACATTGGGAGCTGAGTTGAAGAAGGGACCCTCTGTGATGTCTGTGTAGCTTGAGTTTTATTCCATGATTCGACAATGGCGAACACACACACTGTGAGTGTAAGGTTGTGTGGTTAAAGAGCATTTACATGAATAACTCAACTAATAACTTCCACTTGTCCATTAAGAAAAAAAAGAAGATTTAGCAAACAGTATTTACTATTTATTCGATTTTTATTTAATTTAGTGTGCTTAATTAAGAATAATCAAAGGTGTTGCACAAGATTAGCCCCAAACTCTCCAGCTCCCACAGTGGTACTAACTGTGCAGTGCAGGACAGTAGGGATCTTTTGGCGGCAGAGTGGATACAGAGTGGAGGCATTGCGGGGACAGAGTGGAAACAGATCAAAGGCACAGCAAAGGCAGAGGTGATGCACAGCGGAGGAACAGCAGAGACAGAGCAGAGGCAGAGTGGAGGCACAGAGGAGGCAGAGTTGAGGCGGTTGTTTCTGCTTACAAAGTCAACAGGGAAGAGTTTGCAGGCAAGGGGAAGGAGAGAGACAGAGACTAAGAGAGATTGGATTTTTCAAACCAACATTATTTTGTCAGTTTTTCAAACAACAAAATGCACTGAGGCATCTTTCTTTTTCCTCAAAAAACACAAACAGTAACAGTGTCATTAGGTCACTAAAAACCAGTTCATTCTCTTCAACTTTACACAAAACACCATTAAAACCCCAGGTTGTCTTTAAAGCATCCAGGTCCCCTGAAGCCTTGTAATACATAAAGTCCAATAATATGTGGGCCCAAATAAGCCCCATCAAATGGCAACTGGAGATTTGGACTCCCCACCTACCACCATCCTCCTTCGGCTCACAAATATGGCCAACTTTGCCCGTCCAAGTACAAAGTTCAGCAACTGGCTCTTGGCTTTTCATTTTGCCAAATAATTAAGGGAAATATATAAAAACCTCTTTTGTAAAAAAAAAAAAAAAAGAAACATTTGTAAAAGCAGTAAAAACATGTCTTAAAAACAGGAACAGGGCAGACAGACAGAAGTATTCATGAACACAGTGGAAAATTGTCTCTCACTCCAAGCAGAAGGGGCACCTGTCCTCTGTCCAGGGTCCAGGACAGAGACCAAAGAGCTCACTGCAACTGCTCTGTGGAGAATCTGCCACTGGAGGTCACCATGTTTCCTGGTCAGTGGCGGTTTGTACAAAGACCTCCAGGATGGTCGTGACACCCTCAGGTCAGGGTGTTGTCTTCATGGACTGTCTGCACGCCCATTCAACTTTGTCCTGTTTAAAATCTTAACAATAAGACGATGAAACTGCTTCCCGGAGGCTTCTTTCAAAACAACAGAGGTGGAACACGGTAGGAGGGGACTTTGGCAGTCTTTAAAATCCACTGTGAGCTGGATGGATGGGAAGGGGTCCTGCGGGTTGGTTGGTGCCTTCCATTGATAAAATCCATCAGGTACTACAGGGCCCATCGACTCAGCCTCTCCCTCCAGTGGCCCAGCAGCTGTCCAACGATCCTGCAGGGCCTCAAACTCAGACTGGCAGTCAGGCCTCCCAAGTTCTTCAGCTGGGGTCCTGCGAGCTTCAGCACCTGGCCTAGAGTGGAGACCCCCGCAGTCTGAAGATGGGAGAACCAGGTGGGGCCCACCCAGTTGGGACTGTCCAGACATGTCCCATGAAGGACAGGCTCCCTCAGCAGCCAGTGTAGGGAGATGGGCTGAACCAGACCAGTCTTTCTTTTAAAAACAGGTTCCACACTCTAAAAACAATTCTATAAAAACTAGGTTGGGAGGAGTTACATAAAAAGGTGCTGTCCATTAAAAACAGGCTAAAAAATCCAAGCACAGATTTACTGCCATTCTTAGTTGATGCTCCAGCCTCTCTCCAACTGCCACTGTTTCGTTCTTCCCCCAGTTGACCTTGGCAGATGAACTAAGACCAAATATGTGCACAAAATCTGTTAAAACATCAAGGTCTCTCTTGAAAGTTTGAAAGCACAATCAGGTCATCAGCATAAGCAGACATCTTAAAAGGCAGGAGGCAGTGGGGAAAAACAATACCTAAAAGCTTCTGTCTCAGTCAATGGAGACGAGGTTCAATGGCAACAGAGTACAGCATACCAGAGAGTGGACAACCCTGCCTCACCCCCCTCTCAATATCAAAGGGTGCACTCAACCCCCCATTTATTTTTAGGTCACTCTCTATGCCACTGTGGAGCACCCGCATCTTGGCTGTGAAACCAAGTACTGATGCTCAACCTGGTCAAAAGTCTTTTCTTGGTACAGGGAAATTAGACCAGTATCTATGCATAATTCACTGGAGACAGCCAGAATATCCCGAATCAATGTGACATTGTCACTGATTTTCCTGCCAGGTACACAGTAGGTGTGATCAGGGAGGACCACAGATGCCATCACTTCCCGGAGCCTCAGAGCCAGGCTTTAGACAGGATCTTGTAATCCATTCTCAGCAGCAACATCGGTCTCCAGTTTTTCGCTTTCTGTAGGGTGACGACTGCCCTCCAACAACTCAGTGGGAGCTTTCCCACCCGCAGGCTGGCCCTCATCAAGGCCAGCAGGTCGGGCCCTATGATGGGCCAGAACTCTTTATAGAGTTCAACAGGCAGGCCGTCTATGCCTGGCACCCTGCCGTTCTGCAGGGTGCCAGGGCCCTGTGCAGCTCCTCCAGGGTCAGCTCCACTCTTTTCCGTTCCAACCCGAAGAAGAAACAAGATGGGGCATCCATCTGTGAGGCAAACACAAACCTGGACCTGACCTGCGTGGACACACCAAGTAGGTTGGTTATGCCCAGTTTTTTCTGTTTGAGGGAGTTTAAAAGTCTTCAATTTCCCGAGGACTCTGCAAGAGATTGCAGTTCTTCCGCCTCAACCTCCAGATTTCTTAAAGATCGGGTTAACTCACCAATGACACCGCAAGTGAATTGCTGGCACAGCTCTTTAATCTGTGTTTTTCCAAAATCCCACCATTGTTATATATTTGCAAAGGCAGGTTTGCTCTCTGTGGGTCACCCAGAAAAGCTCAAAAACAGCTCTAAAATGCTGATTCTTGTGCAGTATTAAAATGCCAATATGCACTTCGAGAGCGAATGTTCTGGATAAAAACAGCGCACAACACCAGAGAGTGGTCACTAAAGCCTACGGGCTGGATCACACACCTTTTAAAAATGTGCCATGGTGGTTAAAACAATATAAATGATCCAGCATGGCTAAAGATAAATCACCATCTTTGGAGTGACTCCATGTGTACTGTCTCTGGTTGCCATTGAGCATTCTCCTTACGTCAATCAGCTGGTGTGCCTGTAAAATCTGTGCTAGCCTGCCAGAGGAGGGTTGGTGAGGCTCAGGGTGATTTCAGTCTAATGGTACGTTCCAATTCCTCCCTTAACCCTCAGTCTTAACCCTCAATCTCAAAAATGCGTGTTCCCGCGATGACCAAGTGCTGTCCCAATTCTCATGTCTCTCAAAACTGAGATTCTCCGCTACCTCCCTTGCTATTAAGGGCTGTCCAGAATGCATTGCGGTTTTACGGAAAATCAACATGGCGTGCAAAGC
>JAUESE010000010.1:17355904-17371809 GCA_032274725.1 Malacoctenus triangulatus
ACACACACACACACACACACACACACACACACACACACACACACACACACACACACACACACACACACACACGGAACAGACTTAAATTTAAAGCTGTAAGCTTTTCTATTGAACTGTTGATTTTAGAGGAAGCTGCATCAGCTGTGCGACTCACATACAAGCTAGTGCTCATCCCACAAATGGAATATCTTTTAACTGCAGCCCAACTTTATAGAGAATTGACAATTTTTCCAATAAAGACATGAGATGAGAAGACTTGTTGCAGCGAGACATCAGAAATGATGTTCCAATTTTCTTCCAGTTTTGCTCAGCTTGTGAGTTTAGTTCCTAAGTGGTGTGACTGGTGAATAAAAAGCTACTCCAGCTCAAAACCCGAGGAGGCAAAACTGTGATTATTTTCGGACTATAGTGTGTGTGTGTGTGCGCTGAGGTGGCGGTGGGTAGGTGTGGGTGTTGCTAATTAGCAACCACGCTGCAGCAATTAGAGCCAACTGCAGGAGCATGTGAGTGCTTTGGGCTGGCAGAGGGGGAGTGGAGAGGGCGGCGGGGTGACTGGCCTATTGTGGTGCAGCCTGTGGAGGGAGGGAGGCAGCCAGGCATGGAACGGCATGCTTTGGTCTGCTTCCAGCTGCATGTGCAGAGAGGAGAGTGATGGTAAGGGGCTCCACGTAACCTCCCCTCCATATGCTTCTGTCATTATTCAACCCATACACGCATGGGAGGGACTGAGGAGCACAATGCATCGACACAAGGCCAAGTTAATGGGACTGGGAGAGACACAAGGAGTCAACAAGTCTCTTTTGATGCGGGTTCGTACTTTGTGTCAGTGTCAGGTTGTAAAGCGAAAGGTATCTCAGAACAGGCTGAGCTTTGCTGCTGCTGGATCGTGTTGCTGAGAAGTCTGCCAGGAAATTTTTCTGGTAAAAACAGGAAGAAATAATTGGAATTAAGTTTGATCAATGACTAAAATGTCGAGTTTGGACTTGACTGAAGGAATACTATCATCAAATAGGAAGAAGAGTAGTGAAAAAGGAAAGAAATTTTAGTATGGTGCTAAAAGTTTAGCATCAGGGTGTTCAGGAGGACCAGGGGTCCTCTGTTTGGCTTCAGATCCTTCCTCAAACATTTCGCATCAAACAACATCACACTGTCCACTCGGGTGTTTTGGTAGAGTGAAAGTAAAGTGAAATGAAGTGTATAAATTTTCATCACATCGTTCCTTCTCTAAAATAAATGAATCGATGATTCTGTGTTGAAGTCAGAAAGAAAGACAGTCCTGCTCTCAATGGCTCTTTCTTCTGCCATTTAGAGCACAGTGGCAGCTCGAGGATGCTGCTGTTAACAATAAACTGCTTAGTGAGACGACACATAGAAAGCACATTAAAAGCCACAGAGAGGGAGCGGCATACAACCACCAACCAACCCCCCCCCCATTAAAAAATATAAAAACACCACGTCTCATGTTGACCTCACCAATCAGAAGCCAGGGTGAGAATGACCTTGCTACTGCGAGATAAAGGTCAGTTGGTAAAAGGAAGCCAGCCGCAGCTCTGGCCTAACCACCAAAATGCAGGGAGCTAATGAGGCTCAGGCTGAGGTGCTAATTTAACAGGACGGACTGCAGAGCATGTGTAGGAAGAAAAACATAATGAGGTCTCTTTATAGTCGTTTGTGTTTAGAATACTGCATTATAACAACACAACTCCATTTGGTTGAACAACTGCAGAAAGGAACCATGAGTTTACTAAACCTAATACATATGATTTTATTGTTCAAACATCTGAATGTCTGTTTATGGATTCATACATCAGCTGAAAACTCTTTAGGCACACACACACACCCGAGTCTGAAGTCTCTATATAGGACAAGATCTCAACACAGAGTCCAGAACCAAGAGGCATCACCCCTACTTGACACGCATGACATGTCAATAAGCAAATCGATAAGCATAAACACTTCAGTCTAAGATGAGGAGGCAGAAACAGCAGAGCAGTTGGTTTGAAACCAATGCAGCTCGTTTTGGTTTGGCGTTGTTTGACTCAAAGACTGAACAGCTTCCAGACTCAACTGTGAACCCTCCAAAATATCCGAGAGAACCTGAAACTAACGTGAAGTTGGCCTGAAAGCTGAAACTGAACCCAGCGTGGACGTTTTCACAGAATGGCTCAGCAACAACAATAGAGTAAAAGTATGACAGAGTGAAAAAACGCTGCTCGGTCATAAATTCCACTGAGAGGATTTGTTGTGCCGTTTTAAGGTCTCTCAAATGGCAACTGGTCCAAATGTATGTCCTAAACATTTCCATGGGTGGACTGCGTTGGACGTTCCACACAAGGAGTCAGACTCACCGTGAGAACAGAGAGCAGCTCATGGACGGGCAGCTCGGCCCTCAGACGCTCCTTGAACATGCGGATGGTCTGATGCTTCAGGTAGTAATAGGAGGAGATGCGGCCATATGTCAGCGGCTCGATGCTCCGGTCGTCCTGAACGTTCAATGAAGGAGACAAAAAACCGTCAAGCTCCACAAACATGTCGATGGGTGTTGACTGCACACTCGCACCTACCTCTTGTATCTCAATGCAGTAGGAGCACTCCAGGTCCCTCAGGCTCTTCTCCACCAGGCCAGACAGATATTTGTTGATGGACTCGTGGCTGATGTCTTCCAGGCTGTAGTAGCTGAGCAACACAAAGCAGAGTGTGAGCACACAGTGAAAATGCCTCCTAGAAAAGTTCGACATGCCAGAAGTTTACATAGAAACACACTGTCACATCTACTCGTATGGGCCTCATAATAAACTAAGCTAATTCAGACAGTGCTTCCAAAATACAGATTATTAAACCCATGCAATAGAGCAAAAGGCTGATCGATGTAGCTCTGACTACGTGGGTCAGTGTATGTATGTAATGATGGAAGGAGCCGGGTAAAAGCCAGTCAGCTGCCTCATTTTTTTGTAGGTCTTTAAAAAAGCACCAAGAAATTGGTTTATTTCTTGGCGAGCATGTTGAAGAAGATCTGAGAGTGAGCGGCTCCACCTGCCTCTGCAGTGGTCAGTTTGTACCGTGTGAGTCACTCGACTTTGATCAAACATCACCAGGGTTTCGAGATGACCTTCTTTCCCTACTTAGTGACCCCACCATCTATTAGTCACTGTGGGCTGTGAACTCAGACCGGTCAGCAGCCTGAGAGGCCGGAACAAGCAGTGGATTGAGAGACCATCGCTCTCCACACTGAGCACAAGCAGCATTTTTGCGCCCTGGTAAATTGAGTTAGTATTTGAACATTGTAGTAAAATCTTGGTCTCAGTGATGAGGGATTCTGGTTGCACTCTCAGACAACGTTGGCTGAGTGACACGCCCCACAGACGGGTGGTGTGGTAGAAACACCCCGAGCTCAGAGAGAAGCGCTCGGCCTGCCAGGAAATGATTCCCAGCTCCCGCTGTTATTACCTGAAATCCAACAGCCACCGGCTCAAATGGCTTCCATGCTCAACTCTGCTGAGTAACAGTTACCACATGAGTCCCGGCACAGGCGCAATCATAGATAATCTTCATTAGCTCCAAATGCCAATATTTGCGCATGGCGTGTGCACGTCAGACATAGGAACAGACGTGGTTTCATTCAAAGGTGGCTCCAAACAGATGCTGAGAAATATCGAAGGCCTGCGTGTGCGTGGGCAAATAAAAGCTGTGTCAGCGCTGACCAAGTAACGCTGAACATAAAAAGGACCGTCACAGGCTGACAAGTGCAACGACTTTCTGGAACAGATTTCATCCGGTTTTGATTCACTAACCAAAATGTGGAAAAAAAAGAGGGCGGGGCCAACAGCAGTTTTGCACTGAGAGGGTGGACGATGAATAGGGTGAGGGGTCAGAGTGGAAGCCTGGGCGGCTCTGAGGTGCACTGCTGACCACGTGGATGCAGCTGTGAAAGGATCGTGGCACAGTGACCATGACACTGTCGACAAGCTGAGGAGAGAGAACGTCATGCTGCCACCACACTGGGTGATGTCTCTCTCTGGATGTCAGGCTGAACATTTGAACTGAATGTATGAAGCATTTATTGCCTGCCATACAGTTGTGTATCACATTCCCTGTAGGCCCACACATCTTTACCACTCCCTCCTATTTTTGCACCAACCTCTGGGACAGAAGCATGTTGTTCCCAGGCAGTCAATAAACAATAGTTTTTGTCCTGTCCTGTCTGTGGTCTGATTGCAGCTGTTTGTCCATGCTGTCTTTAGTGGGACTTCAATTGAACCACCCACCTTTGACCTTCCTCCAAGCTGACCCTGCCTCAATGTGTTTGGTTGTACCACAATGTGAATGCTAAGGTTGACAGTGCTGCGGTTTGTTTTAACTGGACCAAACACGCTTGTGTGAGCACCCATCATTGAGCCTTGATCCAGCACTTGCGTTTGTCAGTGTCACTTGCTGACAAGCTGATCACACTGTGAGAACAATCACACAAGGATCAGACCCCACAGGCTCCTGGCAGCCCACCGCGGCGATGATGAGAGGACAGCTCGTCTTGATCAGATGCTCGGCTGCACCTGTGATCCGTGCGTCCTGTGTGAAGGAGCTCTGAGCACAGTCCATCATCTCTACTGGAGTCCAGTTCATTCACTGGAGCTCTTCTTCCCCCCTTGGTTACACCTTCGTATTCATTTCCTAACCTCATGACCACGGCGCAGGATTAAACCAGCGATCTGAGCGCGTTGCTTTACAGCACAGCTCTCTCTCTACACTATGACAGTCTGGTGAACTGGGTGACTTCTGATGCTGGACTAAATAACCAGTGGATCTTCTGGAACCGTCACGATGCTCAGGCTTTGATGTTCAGTATCAATATCAAGATGACTGACTGACTAAATCTCCTGGAGGTAAAACAACTGTTGGGGCTCATTTAGAATAAAATATTATTGGGTTGGGCTTTGTAAATAATCAAATCAATGTTGACCACATTTGAATCCATATTTGACAAAAGGAGCAGCGTTCTGTAATTCATTTATGCATACATTCATTTTAAAGCCAATCTGCTGCGCTCTTATTCATCATGACAGTTGTCATGGAAACATGATGCTCCTCTAAATTAGACTGGTCCTCTCATTCACTTTAAAGAGCCACATTGGGCCAAACAAATGGTTGTTAAAGCACCCCAAAGACTCTTCTGCCCCTAAGTCCACTTTGCGGTCCTCTTCCAACATATTTCACTTTTGTTGCTTGTATTTCGGATTTTTCTTATTTTCTCTTGCCAATACACTTACACTATTTGAAACAATTTATATATTTTTCTGATAAAATTCAAAACCAATGTATAGCAAGTTCAAGTGAAGTCAGGTAGACTTTACAACCAAAAGAGCAGATTTTTGGGGATGCTGAGCAGTAAACATGAACAAGACCTCTGTATTAACTCATTCCAGCTGATTGTGTTTCTTTCACTTCCCATTGAGCAGAACTTTCCTAAACATGGTCTTTTTTCCTTCTTAAAATGGACCTGCATGCAACGGAATCACCAATGAATAATTTATCTCCTCTGAGTGACTCAAATGTGTGTGTGTGAGCAGAGTTCGTAGTTCTGGAGGTGTGGCTTCAGAATGCACAGGATTATTTACATTAAGCGGAGATCATTGTGTGGCAAAATGAACTCAAACTGACGCTTAATGTTAAAGTGAGGGGAAAAAAGACCGGGGGGATGAATACCAATCAGGCTGCTAACAGGTGGAGGAGGAATAGAAGATGAAGGGGCAGTTTACAGTTGCCTGCATAATGCATGTGAAACCAGCCCCTGGTGTGAAAGATCGCCCACTTCTCACCTTACATTCAAACAAACGAGACCTTCATGATGATTCGGATCTGTCCTTTATGGTGCTGTGGGGACCGGGGGGGAGGAATCCCTGCCTCCTCCCAGGCCGGCCAGCAGCAGCTTCAGACGTATGATGGTTGTGTTTAACGCGTATTTAATGTTAAGTATTCCTTTCATTCCCATCGCTCCACACGCTAACGGCGCGCTGCTACGACCGCTGATGGCTTTTATCGCCCAACACATTTCACTGGCTGTACCGGCGGCGCGGCCTGTCTAATTAAGTCGAAGCCATTAGCATCATCGCCATTAAAGCCCCTGATGGTGCGGGGAGTCGCCCGTTTATGTCACCCGTGGGACCCCCCGCCGATGTGTTTGTGCGCCCGTGTTCGGGGAATCAAAGCCTGAGGCAGCCTTGATAGATCTGCTGGGGAGCCATAAAACACAGCTGCGTGAATGGAACGGCGCCTGGGGATGTGCACATACAGACAAAGGATTTATGAGCCCCAGTTGTTGGAATTTATGTCATATAAAGCTGCATTTAATGGTGCTGATGTACGACTGCTGGATAAAGAGGCTGCAATAAAGGAAAGTATGTTTGTCATACTGGAACCAAACTGTTGTTGGTTGTTGTGATTTAATAAAGGCCCGTGCAGGCTCACACACACTGGAACACAACACTAAGCGCATGCACCTTTTGGATCCTCACCCTCCTGTCACACCATTGGGGGACAGATCGGGCACACTGACACGGGCCCCCTAATGCAGGTGGCAAGATAGGGACACATCAGCTGGTGTCTTCAGCAGGACTCCATGAGTTCCACAGGACACTGGGTAGTCATTAACTAGCATTAGCTGCAAAGCTAACCAACACAGTTGCTGTGACAATGTTATGCTATCTTCTCCGTCTACTGCAGGCTTCACTGTTTGCTCCTTTACCTCATTGAAAGAGTTCACATAAATACACAGTTGCCAGATCGTCGGGGCCCTCTGCCATTGACTTTGTTTGGATGACTGAAATTTCAAGGAACCAGACATATTGGCAGTTGACCGAATGATTGATGGAGCAAAGAGGAGCCTGAGCAGCGTGTGGAAGAAGCACACAGCCACTGCAACCTGGCACCTCCTCCACACACACACTGCTGTGGTAGCGCACCTGCTCTTTAACCAGTGTTAGTCACAGGTCAGCCAACGTGGTCGTGCTGCCAATCAGGTGGCAATCAGGCACCCGACTGGCTGCAACTGGAGGTCCCAGAAGCTCAAAACGAAGAGTCGGTAGCAACGACAAAGTAAGCTGCTTGGTATTTTGAGAGAAGATTTGTCTTATTTTTCCACACACTCAGCTGAGCGGCTCATTCCACAAATGCACGATCCTTACAGACGTGGAACCATTTGAATGGTAAATAAGCAGTCTGTCCCCAAACACTCCATCCAGGGAGACAATAATGGGTAGATGGATGGGTGACGAGGAATAGGCAAAGAGACGGAGTGATTGATGAATACATGGGCGCCCCAAGGGGAAGGAATGGATGACCAGATGAATAACTGGATGGATAGATCAGTGCTTTGATGGCTTGATGGTTTAATGCTTGGATGGGAGGATGGATAGCAGGATTAACAGTTCGATAATAAGTAGATGGAAGTGTGAATAAATGGATTAGCAGAAGGGTGATGGAGTGGATAGATGAATGAAGGGCGATGGATAAGAGGGAAAGTAATCCAATTAAAGCTCTAATCTTAGTAAGTTGTTGCACTGAGTGTAACTTAATAATACACATTAAAAAGCTGCAGCGTGTTCAGATATCGGTAAGAATCAGATGGGATTGATATCAGTCGTCCACATGGGCCAGAGGATGAGCTTCCCGAAGCTTCCCGTCCACACAGACCTACAGGAACACCGAATCCTGTTCGGCCGGACCTCAAAAGACACCCAATATAAACCCGGAAAACCCCATTTGAGATGCAAATGATGGGCGTCAGGTTTCACGGGCCTGCACTGGTCTAATCCTGCTGCCTCAGCTCCGTCAGTTGGTGCTAAATGTGAGCTGACAGCCGTGCGAATACCAACAGGATGGAATGTTCTGGAATGGACTCTTTTCCATGCAGCAGATGTTTGGGTGCACAACGCGGCACTCCTCAAAGTACTGATCTGTAGAGCTGCGTTGAGTTTTGCCACTATCAGTGACAACGTGGCGAATGTTTGCGTGTGTGTGTGTGTGTGAGTGTGTCTCACCTGGGGTTCATCACCAGTCGTCTGAAGAAGTACGTCCAGGTGATGTAGTCCATGGCGTCCTGCTTGGAAGCGATGGTACCAGCAGCGATCTCAGCATTCAGATGGTCCGACAGCACGCTGAGGAGGCTGGGGGGGGGGCAACAGCCTGTCAACATTGTCTGAGGCCCGCTTTATATGACAGAGGAGCCCCTTGAGGCCCTGAGGCGGGAGCGTTGGTGTTACCTGGACTCCACGGGGAAAGGCTCGTAGAGGAACTTCTTGTAAAAGTCCTTCTTGATGTCGTGGACCAGAATGACGGCCTTGCCCTGGTCGTCGAACTGCGGGCGGCCTGCTCGGCCCATCATCTGCAGCACATCTACGCAACACAGGTTGGGTGACTTTATTTGAATCCAGGTGGTGCCATCAAAGTGCACTTTGAGCCGGTTCCAGCCAGCTCTCTGTGGGTCTCACAAACAACCTCGTCGTTGCCGTCAATTTCAAGCTCATCAACACGGGCAACAGTCAGTTAGTGGAGTGTTCACAGCATAAGTAGGAGAGCAGTAGCAGTAGCCCCTGTGGCCTGCGTACCTGTGATGGGGTAGTCCACATAGCGCCTGGATTTGCCATCAAAGTATTCCGTTCCCTTGACGACCACCAGGTGAGCGGGAAAGTTCACTCCCCATGCCAGAGTGCTGGTGGCAATCAGAACCTGGGAGCAACATGAAACAAGTGGCTTTCACTCCAAATGCATCTCAGTGTAATATATACAAGGAGAGCTTTTTAAGGGGAATGTTGCTGCTCTATCAGCCGGGACTGATTCACATTAGGTACACACACAGACACAGACGCGGCCCTCCGTCTGTCCTCTGAGCTGGTTTTGTTCTGTATGGAACTCATCCGAAGTGCCCAGAACACCACAGAGACACAACAAAGGACTGTGACTCTGGCTGACCTGAGTTTTCCTTCGAGCTAACGTCCTACCTGGATCTTGCAGTTGACGAAGAGCTCCTCCACTGTCTTCCTGTCCCTCTCATGAAGACCTGCGTGGTGCATGCCGATCCCAAAGGCCAGTGTGAGCTTCAAGTTGGAGTCCCTGACCGTGGCGATGATGTCCTCGATCTGCAGATAGACGGCTGACGGCTCAGGAGGGAACACAGAGTAGAGGCCGAACCACCGGCCGAGCAACAAAGATTCCTGTGGAGACTAATGAGCATGATAACGACTCCATGCTGCTGTTCTGCTTCTGTCGCCTGCTAATGAAGGCCTGACTCCCCCACCTGCTACGTCAGAACACAGACAGACACCGTCTTCCTTTTTAAAATGGTCCGTGTTACACAATTGGGTCTTCTATTCCTCTGCAAGTGTCGCTTGGACAAAAATGCCACGTATGTTTGCTCTTACTCTTTGTTTGGGTTGTGGAGGAGACTCAAACTGTCAACCTCAAGCAGAAACACTGTGTGATGGCAATGCAACACTGCCACCCAATGCAACATGGAGCATTGCAAGACGTCTACATTTTACCCACGAAGTGGACTTTGATCTAAGCGTCAGGACTGAAGAACCATAAACATGCAGCAGCTGCTAAGGTTTGATGTTTTGTTCTGCCGCCAGTAGATGGATGTATGGAAAAAGTCGGCGTGCACAGACGTGGCGCAGCAGCTCCAAAGTCCACCGCTCAATCAGAAACATGTGGCTTATTTGCATTTCTCTCCTCCGACTGCAGCACTGACACCTCGTCCTGTGCGATCCATGTCTAATGTCCTCCAGGCAACGCAAACAAGCTGCTGCCTCCAAACAAGAGAGAGTGAAACCCGACGCTCTGCCAGAGTAAACAGAACAGAAAGCCAGTGGAGCTGAGCGGCCACAGAAACCCGAGACAGAAAAAACAACTGGCTTTGTGGCCTCAGCGCTTATGTTCTCGGCTGTGTACAAGAGAAAACAGGGCTGCCGGTTTGCTCTGTGTGTCGGTGGGAGAGCAGCCGGCTCACTCTGAGCTGCACCGAGGCAGCGGGCCTGAGGCGAGTGGGCCGGTGGACTCAGTGTGGCCATGGCCACGTTCCACTGCAGTGTGAACACAAGCACACCTAACTGAAGACCAGCTGCCTTGGTGAGAAAGTCTACTGGAGTGTGCAGCCCACACTGCAGTCAGGATGTGTTTTAAATCCCCACTGTTTGCACCGAGTAAATGATACGAATGGACAGGGACAAAGTGGCGAGCGCCACTGAAAGCTGACATGCGTCTGTTTCCATCGCAACTCAAAATGTCTTCTAGAGGAAAGAAGTGGTGTGAAATGCAGTTCCACTGTTCACGATGTGTGAAACGAAGACGTTCTGCTGCCTGGTAGTGCTTCCATGATTCTATATTTTACAGCCTGGAAAAGCATTAAGCAACCCTGGAAAACATCTGAAGATGAGAAAAGGGGTTTCTGCCTGATTATTTTGGCCAGCTTTTTTCTCCACAAACTTCTTTTTAAAATAAAAGCAAAGTTTGGGTGTTGATTTAGGACGAGTGATTGTGTTTGAATCTGACTTTAACACTCAGTTTAATCCAGTCCTGTAATTGTGCCAAATCAGGTCTTTTACTTTGTTAGTGGAGACATTCACAGCTCCATGCCATCCACCGTGACCAGCAGCGGGAGGAACGGATCGGAGCGGAGCCCCCGTCAGGAGGTCCTGGGGGTTTCAGGCAGCAGCGGAGGGGAAGAAAGAGCCGTCAGGCCAGGGCGAGAGGGAGAGTGAGGGGGGATCCGACCCCCAGCGAGAGTTAAGCAGCTATCAGCAGAAGCCTGTCAGTCACACAGCAGGGAGCTGAGCTGCTCCACGAGCCGGAGCAGAGCGGCAGCAGCAGGCCAGGCCATATATCAGCTTAACACACACACACACACACACACACACACACACACACACACACACACACACACGCACGCACGCACACACGCACACACGCACGCATGCACAATGCATATTTGCAGTAAGGCGAAAAGAATCTATGGAAAGCAAATTAGGAAGTCTGCGACGGCTTCACTCGGATAATGTCAAACTGGAGTTGTTTACAGTTGAATTATTAAAGGTATTATTGTGTGTCATTTCACTCTTTTTGTTTTATTGTAGGTATATAATGTACAGAGAACAGTGGGGCGGGGGCACTTTCTCTGCATGTCTGCTTGCAGCTGTAAAGTGACGACGAGGGGTGTGATGACACACTCAGCTCAGCGAAATGAGACGCCATTTTCATATTACACTTGACAGAATGACAATACAAAACACGTGACTGGATGAAACTGGCATTTTATCTACCTGGCTGATAAAATTCACCTTACAGGTGAATCTGAAGCGTTTTACCTCATGTTACTATGCATGATGAAGGATGCACTCACACGAATGCCAACTGTTGTACAGATGTGCACATATCAGCAGTGTTACAGTGTTACAGCACACACATTGTGAGTCCATCACATCGCTTTTAATCCATCCAGCTGAAAGTTGGTCGAAGGAAGATGCTCTATTCTCTGGATGTTCTTAAAGCACAACCCAGCTGACAGCTGCTGCTTTTCCGAGGGGACACTCACTGTCATTCAGGTCGGCCGAAGCTACACAACCACTGTGGTTTTGAGCTGATACTGCTTTTACTCACAGTGGCACATTTTCTATGCTGCTGTCAGTAGATTTGAGGTATTTCAGGATATATGTAGTAACACTGCTCTGGTAAACAGTTTAGTGAATCGTGACTAATACAAAATAAGCCTCAGATACAGCTGATGTAATCATTCAGCTCATTACACATTTCCAGAGGACACAGTAAATAACCTACAGTTCAAAACGTGAACAGCAACAGAAAGAAGCAGTGGAATAAAGAGACCCGTGTGTTGTGGACATACGTCTCTCTCGTCCTGGTGCAGCCACTGCTTGGGGTTGTCTTCTGTAGCCAGGTAGGCAATGAGGTCCAGGGCGGTCAGACGGGTCTGCCTCCGCGATGACACGAAAATCAGCACTGGTTTGGCAGGAGAGTGACTGCGGATGGCTGCGAGGAGGAAGGAAGGAAGCACGGCCACCATTCATGTTACTGAGGAATTATCAATGTACTCCTCTCTGGCTTGAAGCCAGTTTATTCTACATTTTAAGTCTTAGTCAATGCTGTTGTGATCCCAAAGATATTGTGTTTCATCCAAGCGTGATGGACGGATGAATCGCGGTGTGTGGCTGTGGAAGCAGCACCTTGGAAAGTGGGCTTGTTCATGCTGGCCATGCGGGGGCAGTAGTGCTGTCCTGGGAAGCCATGGATGTGGACCTCGAGGGGGACGGGCCGCACAGACGGACGGAAGTTAAACAAACCCACCTGTTAGACAAAGAGCATGGGGGGGAGTGGGGGGGGAGTGGGGGATGCAGAGAAAAAAGGAAGAGGAGATTTAATGGGAGCAGGTGGCAGCACGGCGCCCCATCTGGCTGCAACATGAACCGATGTGTCACTGTCACCCGGGATTGGCCGAGCGGAGCGGGAAGGTGTCGGGGCGTCTTATAAGGTTGTGCTGCGACTGTATGTGTGTTGTAACACTGAGGGGGCTGTTGTGTGTGGGCGGACATCGTGGGGAAAACAAAATGCAGGCTAACGGGTGGGGAAGCTACAAATCTGGTGAGTCAGGGCCTGGCAGACGCCAGACACTCCGATTTATGGGTGGCAGGCTGCCAGACTGGGGCGCTGGCTGGGGCTCTGTACGACGCAGGCAGCAGAGTGAGAGGTCAGCAGCGCTCTGAAATGTGTCTGGGATCACGTAAAAATACATCAACCCCCCGCAGTCAGCACGGGGGCTTTCATGAGAGCAAGGCCAAAGGCTTAATGAGTATAAGAGAAATGATTTTGGAGTGCTGATCGATTGGTCGGTCTGACAGCAGCTTTAGGGGGACTTCATCAAACTGAGCTCGTCTTCACTTCCCCGACATTCTCCAACAGCTGAAATGATTTAAGTCATTTCATGAATTGAACCACAACGATGTGCCATAAATGATCCACAAAGCAACAGTTGTCAGAAACAAACCAGAGGTATCAGGCACTCCCAGCCTTCCTCACTTAGAGCTTGGTGAAAACTGTTTCCAAGGAAGGATGCGGAGCACCGCTCTGATTTCTGAACTGGCAACAGACTAGAGCAGAGCCAAATGCTGGTGGACACACTCACTGACTCAAAGATATGCAACAGCAAGCCTTTGGAAACAAAGGCAATGAGCACTTGTTAGGATGCAAAGCAGGAGGTTTTCTTTCCAGTTCAAACATCAATTCAACAGCATCTGAGCAGACAACCCCTGCCCCCCCCTTGGCTTGGTTTGCATGTTGTCCCTTTATATTGTCAGGTGTTACAAGTGTTAGTGTACGTCTCTATGCATGCAGTGATGACCTGGTGACCTGTCCAGGGTCCAGGTACCGAGCTTTGATGCCATTTCAATCTTTTCCAGTAATTATCTGGAGAAACGGTCCCATCTATAACATCTATCTCTAGCATTCAGACAGAACCAGCTCACAGCCCGGCCTTGAAGATTGTTTCTGTACTTTTCAAAGAAGATAATAGTTCCATTCTTGATTTTGTGTTCTTGCGATTTTCTGCGGTGCTCCTCGCTGACAGGCGAGTTCATCCATCCACAGTCAGCTGATGATTAGACCTAAGTATGGTATCAGGCCTCAGCCAATCACAGACGGACACAACAACATCACCTCCCGGCCAATCTGTATCTATTTATCTTAATTGCTCCTATTACATCAATTCATTCCTGGACGACAGATGAACCGTGAAAATCATAGCACGAGACAAAGACTGTGGTTTCTGGCTGGCTTCGCTGCCGCAGGATCCCGGGCGCAGCGAGCCAATCGGACTTTTATGGAAACAATAGAGCTTATGAAGATGATCCCACCCTCCATCCCCAGACGACGGGGTCAGGAGGTAACCAGAACATAGTGCCAGTGTGTGTTGGTGCGGAGCGGGGGGCCGTGCACCCACCTGTCCGATGCCCAGCCAGTCTGCCAGGTCCCGAGCGTTGGCAAGAGCCGTGGACAGGCCCACCACCCGCACGCCCTTGGAGGTGTGGGAGGAGATGAAGTTTGTCCGGGACACGATGACCTCCAACACGGGACCTCGGTCCTCCCCTGGAAACACATGATGGGACCACCCAGGCAGGAAGTAAAGCTTAGCGTCAGCAAAAGTATCCGCTCCTTTTATAAGACACTTTTGGAACTTCAGAATGATTTCACAATGTCACACTTCTGTGTCGGCAGAGAAAGAGAGTCATGTGACAGCTTTGCAAAAAAAACCCCTAAAACATTACTGATTCCCACTGAAATACAAAATGAATTGTTCTTCCTAAAACAAACTTCAGTGTTGTCTGTGAAAACCTCCCCAAAAATTTGGGAAGTCAGCCTCAAACTAGAAACTGGGCCATTTAATACATAGACAGTAATGCTGCTGCAGAAACAGACATGCTCCATTCATCACTGGACATTTCATTTAGCAGCCCCTTCTGGTCACCACTGGCAACCCCGGCCGTTCAGTGGGCGGGGCCTGCGGGGAGGACAGCCATGGCCTCTCACCCAGCAGGTGGATCTCGTCGATGATGAGGATGGCGACTTTCTGGACGTAGCTTCGGTTCTGCCAGCTTCTGCTCACTCCGTCCCATTTCTCTGGCGTGGTGACAATGAGGTCGGCCTGCGCGATGGCCCTCATGTCGGGGGTCACGTCACCTGTCAGCTCCACCACCCTTCATGGACGGAGCAACAGGGAGACACCATTTGTACTGGATCCCGATACAGAACCGCCATGTCAAACTTATTTCTTCTTACTTCTTTCCCAGTTTTTCTTCAACCCTGATCTTCCAGTCCTCAATCCTCTCTCTGACCAGGGCCTTCAGGGGGGCAATATACACCACCTGACCACACACACACACAAAGCAGAGAACACAGAAACTGTGTAGAAAACCGTCCACTAATGTCCAGCGCCACCCTCACACCCAGCCAGGCTGACCAACCTTAGACGTGGGGTACTTGCTGAACACCCGAAACATGGCCATCTCCGCAGCGATGGTCTTCCCCGAGCCCGTGGGCGCCCCCAGCAGGACGTTGGTGTCGGTGTGGTACAGCGTGTGGAATATCTGAGTCTGGATGGGATTGTAGTGGGTGAACTTGTACAAGCTCTCAAACTCCCTGTTGCCCAGAGCCGTCACGGGCAACGGCTGCAGGTCCAGCAGCTCTGAGGAAGACGAGAGAGACGAGTGGGAAGAGGAGGGGAAACAAAGGATCAGTACTGCTACCACACATGTAAACACCAATATGCACAACACGCAAATAAGACTAAGACAAGCTCGTGGATAAGAAACACTGAGACTTTTTACTGATTGGAGGAGATAACCTGTTCAGACTAACTGTATGCATGTACATTTACCACCTACAGATGGAAGACAGAGTTTTCACGACTTTATCCAAAGTCTGTATTTGTATTCAAGAAATCATTGGTAGAATATTTTCACTTTCTTCATCGGCAGATTCTTCATTTAGTTTTTATCAGTGCTGGACTGCAGCAACAGCTTCCCTGGCCCCTGCAGAGATCACTTCCAGGGATCACCACCACTGACTGCCAGGCACTGAGTGTGCACGAGCTGCAGAGGTGGCTTTTACTCTGCACTCCTGCACGGGTCCAATTTTTAAGATTTGCCCCAGCCCGACGACGTACAAACCCGCACCCGAACCGCAAACCCGCGCTTCAGCCCGATTAGCATAGCAACCCGATCCGACCCATTGAAATACAACCCGCAGCCCGACCCGTAACCCGAATTTAAAGTGATCATTTTGGGTCATGTTGTCTGAATATTGAACAGCATATTGCCACAGTTAAGGTGCCAGTGAGTAAACAACGCACC
>JAUESE010000010.1:17384427-17394467 GCA_032274725.1 Malacoctenus triangulatus
ACACACACACACACACACACACACACACACACACACACACACACACACACACACACACACACACACACAGAGTAAGTCAGAGTGAGATGTGTGGCGTGACTGACAGCAGGAGCGTGACCTGGCCGGGCTGGAGGGGAGTCCTCATCACAGGGCTTTATCTCTCTCTCTGGGCATCTAAATGGAGGTCAGCGCCCAGCAGGCCTTCTGCTCCGCAAAGAGAAAGCCCATTACTGCTAGCAGCTGTCTGCCTCACACAGGCTGCCCGCATGTTGGGGTTGCAGTGGACGTCTGGATTTGTATGCAAAACTTGTGGATGAGAGCGTGAGGACTGAGAACCTGGACTGTGCAGCTGTGCAGGAGGGCTCCTGCTATCCAACCGTAAAATACCATTGAGGCTTTTCTGTCAACGACAGCAGAGTGGTCATTCAATCATTCACTAACAACGTACATCCAGATACAACAAGAAAGTTCTAATATGCCCAGTAAGTATTAAGCTAATCATTCTCAACTAAACAAGGTGGCAAGTGGAAAAACTAAGGCCCAGGAACCAAAAAATAAACACAATTTGACAGTTTTTGTTAGATTGAGCAGTCAGCCAACATTCCCACCCAAGCATCAAGTCCTGATTGAAAGATCAACCAGCCAGCAGCTTCGAACTGCTGGCTGGTTTGAGGGCATGTGAGGGTGAGAAAGTGGAGGAGTGAGAAGTGGAGGAAGCCAGCAAAACAATGGATGGAGGGTTTGTTCTAACTTCACTGTCACAACAAAGACTTACGCGCACGAGTTTGGCGAACCCTGCCCCTCCCCAGAAAATTCACCCAGACCTTAATAGCAATAATAGGCCAAAGCAGCACTCCAGCACCCATTTCACTGGTAAGCACCCAAACTCACTGTGAAGAAGCATCTATCATCTCACTCACTACGAACTGGAACCACTTTACTAACTGGACGGGCCGGTCAAGCCAGCAGCTTTACTCCACCACCTCCCAATAAATCCTCCTCATCTGGACCAGTCGGGGCACCACGGCGCTTGTTCTCTCCATTTGCTGTGGCGAGGTTCAGACATGGCGCCTGCTCCCACAGTGTTGGAGACATCAGACGAGAAGCAGCTCCGACTGTGCTCGTGTCAGGACGACCTTCAGGTTGCATCAGTCTGTTCACCCTTCAGTTTGGCTCAACTAACTTTTTTTTCCCAGGAAGTATCATTCTACGAATCATAATATCTCCCCAGAATTGGACCCATAGCAAACATAAACACATACAACAATAAGCAGGCAAAACAGTCACCTTTACTTCATTCTCGCAGGTAATTTGGCACACTTGACCCATGTTTTGAATGTTTTCCGTCTGCTTTACAATCTAAAAGAGGACTTAAGTTGACTTGTCATGTTTATACCCTTCCCAATGTCCTTTCCCTGCCTTGCTCTGTAATTAATTCAGGAAACAATCGCACAAAAAGTGACGCAACAGAACAAAAAAGCAGCGCCGCAATGCTGTCTAAGGACATGTGCGTCTGAGAAGCAGGTCAGCCTCTGGCCTGGCTGCGAGTCTTTGGGGCCAGGCTGCGCGCCGGGAGCTGCTAGAGGCGGGTAATTGAAATGCTGCGGCTGAGGCTTTGCTTTGAGGTGTCAGGGTTTGTAACAGCCGCACTTCCAGCCTCTAATCTGAGGTGAGTTCGAGCTGCTGTCTGCCGTGCCATGACTGTATCCGAGGTGGCAGTGACCTAAGCTCCTGATCAGGTCCCATTAGGCCCCGGCGCGGAGCACGCCGGGCCGGGAGACAGCCCGGTGCCAGCTCCACTCACCGTCTCTCACCGCTGCTGCCACGAAAAGAACGCCAGCTACCGCCCCATGCTCGGGTCTGCTCTGCGTCCGCAAGCTTTACCAAGAAGGGACAAAGTGTTTCTCTTGTTACATTGCTGCCGATTTTAATTGAGCGTTCCAGATCCAGAAACAGCACACCTGCTGCAGTGGGAGTGTTCCTGGAAATGTGGAGGCAGCAGCAGGTTTTTTCCACACACCACTTTCAGGCTTCAAAGCTGAGATTTCAAAGTGTAACGTCACACCAAAAGTGGGCCAAATGATCCCTTCGCTTCGTAGTGGAGAGTGACAGATAGATGGCTCCCCTCACGGCAGCACCACCAACACCGGCTCTCATGAGAGCTATTCATTTAGCGAGCTGGATTGAGCCACAACGGCTAATTGCCGATTTCATTTCATGGCCCTTGATAGTCATAATGTTTGGTGCTCACAGAGGCAGGCTGTTAATGCTGGACAGGCAGCAGAGAGGGGGAGGACGGGCTTCCACTCACACCTACACCATCCCTCTTCACCAGCTGCCTCTTCCCTCTCCACACGCGCTCAGAATGAGCTCAGTGTCAGGGAGAGATTTGCTCAACATACAGCGCTTATTAAAAGCATTCTTCCCTTTGGATGTTTTCCATTTATTGCTCTCATAAATAGAAAGTCGGTTGATTGGAGTAAACAAAGTAATGCCACTTAATGAGAAGACATATTGCGCAGAGAGTGGTTTCCAAAATAAACGCCCCCTTCAAATGCTACTTAGTGGATGCGTCTCTGGGAGCGGCAGCGCCGCTGAGTCCCTGGAGAATTAGTGGAAATGAAAGCTCACCCGGCACATTGTACGGCAGCCTCCTGCTCACACTCCTCTGTTGGACGGGGCGTTTGGATGGCCACTGAACATTCACCTGTCTTTCAATCGTTTCTGCAGAACATTTAGTCTATAACAGTCCACGTATTGTTAGTTACAATAGAAGTCGGCATACTTGAAGATTTTGTTATACTGACCGACCCTCAGAACACCATCAGGGTCCACCAGAGGTTCACACATGTATAGCAGAACAATTCTGAAATCATTCTAAGTCTAAAAACTTCGTCCAACTCTTTCATGCTGGTTCTTTTCTAACTTCAGAACTTAAAGTCTTGTCAGAAACGACAGATTTGATCCAAAGTGGTAGAACCACTTCCACTCTTGAACAGCAGTTACAGACCCTGCTGTTAGAGCAACAGTCACATTTCCATTTATTCTAAGCGTTCCCTTTGATGAGAGGACAGCTGCGTTAAACGAGCAGAGGTGTGATTTACATGTGCTGTCACAAGGTACACATCAGTGGGACTCACTGGTCCTCAGCAGAGGCTGAGCCTCTGAAATACTGCCATGCTCCATCAGGAAACAGGAGTCCCCTCATTTGCATTGTCAGTTAAACAATGGGATGAGTTACAAAATTAAAGAGGGGCTCGTGGTGTTATGTGGAAACCTCCGCGGGAGGCACAGTCCTCCGTCTCCGCTGCGTCCTCGGCTACACCGTTGCTGTAAACAGACACAAACAGAAAGGACTCGGGAAGAACTATTTAATTGGGAATTCAATCACACAGCACTCGACTGAGCCTGCTGGGAGGCAAAGGCGACAAAAACACAATTCAAGCAGGAGCGACGGCAGGCAGCTCTTTGTGATGATGTCGCTCTAAAAAAGAGATGCCGTGGAGTGATTTCGTATGGATCTTCTGGAACATTCTTTACTTTGCTTTCAAACCCTCAAGTCAAGACGCATTACGGCTTGTTCGCTCTGTCGGCTCCACTCTCTCATGCACACCTACAGAGCCGACGCCGCTGCGCCAGTGTTAGCCGTGAAAGGAATCGGACTGGCTGCGCCAGTGTTAGCCGGGAAAGCAGGTGCAAAAGTAGTAGAGTAGTAACACTACTTTATCAGAACAAGTTGTTGGAGTAGTGGTGAAAGCCAAAGCTGCATTGGTTGCAGTGGTAGTCAGAGTAGTTTATCGTACTCATCGTATAAGTAGTTGTAACACCCATAGTAACAGTGATGGTTGTAGTGATAGCAATTGACATAGTTGGAGTTGTAATAATAGCAGTAATACTCATTTCCTAATACAAGTGGTAAAAAAAGAAATAACTGTAGTTTTCATCTTCATAGCTGAGAGAACTCAAAGTACTCGTAATATAAATAATCACACAGATATTCAGAGTATCAATGATGGTAAAAGCAGTTGATGTTTTTGTAGTCTTATTGTAGCTGTGATTTACTACAACAAGCAGTAGTAGAAGCAATAGAAGTAGTGGTGGTAGCAATAGTTAATAACAGTATTACCTCTGTTAGTATAAATTGTGGGACTTTTAATAGTGGTAGAAGAAGGTGTATTATAATTCTAGTAGTAGTCGTCAACATACTACTTGCAGTCAAAGTACTGTATTTGTAGGAGTGGAAGACAAATTTGCAAGTGCAAGCTGGAGTTGTTCATATGTACTTGAAGTGCTAGTAGTAAAAGTTTAGACAACTCGTAGTCGTTTTAATCGTAGTTATACTACTAATAGTACAAACAGTAAGAGTCGTACTGGAGGCAGCAGTAGCAAAGGTATGAATGCTATTTCACAACGACAAGTATTAGAGGAAGTCAAAGTAGGCAGTATGGTGATTAGACAGAATAGTTATGAATAGTCGCTGTGCCAGTTGTAAAAGCAGTATTAGTCGTAGTGCAGTAGAAATACAAGCAATACATGGTAGTTGTAGTGGAGTGAGTATTTACTACCAATAGTGCTTGTAGTACAAGTAGGAGTATAAATGGGCAGTTGTCGTGATGATAGTAGTTGTAGGAGCTGAATCAAAGAGAGGGAAAAGTTCACTTCCATCTTATTATTAAGTTCCATCTCAGTCACCTGCGATCCACATAAAACTCTGACATTCAAACATCTGATGAGAACCCAAATCCCAACAATCCTTTTACCTCAAGATAAACAAATAACAGCAGTAAAAAAAACATGAGGACCACCAACAAACTGCTCGCTGCTGCTAAAGGACACCTGACTCATACAAACATCAGTTAAGATGTGGAAGTATGAGCTTGTTTGGAGGCTGTTCCACAGTTTGTTTGAAGTGCACCAACAGCCCCACCGGGGGCAGCGGTCTGCACGTTTCTGGACCCGTCCTGGCAGCCCCATTTATTTGCATGCGCGTGTTTGCTGCCGCGCCGCCTGTCCTCTCTATGTGACAAATTAGAGAGAAAAGGAAGCGTCTGATAAGGGCTCTTTATGTTGGGGAAGGTGGTGGGTGGTGCAGCAGAACAGTTAGCACTCCACTCAGCTGTTTTAATGCTGATGAAGAAGCAATTAAAGAGGAGAATGGACCTGCTATGCAGTAGCACGATAACATGGAAGGCTGCTCCCCGAGGCGACGGCACTGCGGAGGAGCTGGAGCCCCAGAATAGAGCGGCCGGATGGAGAAGCACTTCACAGCTTCCTTCACTGTCCCAATATTTTACAAAGCCAACTTTCTATTTAAAGACAGCTTTCATTACAACCCCCCCTTCGTTTTTTTTTGTCTTCTCTGGGTGTTTGTCACTCCACAGTGTCACTCTGCGTTCCAGCAGCCTTTGAGGTTGCAGCTCATTGCTGTTGATCAGCTGCTTTGCCTTGCTGACAGCCTGTCCAACATCTGACACTATGAAGTAACCGCCAATGGACGACACTCTTAAAAATAGCACCAAAAAGAAAAAATGAAAGCAATGGCAGATATTAATGAGCCGAGTCTGGTGCCTCTGGCGGCGTCCCTGGGGGCTTCGCACTCAGGCATTAGGCGCGACCGCATCGGTGCGTCTCGTCTCACGCAGTGACACGTGGGCTGCACATCTCAAGGCCCCAGACTTTGGAGGACAGGCGTCCTCGTGAAGCCCCGTGGACGTGCACGTGTGCTGTCCGGATTATAGAAAAAAAAACGTCCAACTCCAAAAATTCCAGCACCGGCCTCACAACATTACGAAGCGGCGAGCCAGAGGTGGAGAGCTGCTCACAGGTATGGAGCTCAGCCGTGCAATAGACCCGCGGGACCACAAGGTGTCTCTTATCCTCCATGGCAGAAATCTCTTTGGGTGGGGAGGGAGGGGCTGGAGGGAAGCATAGGTGAGGACGGGAGAGGGTGGGGGGGTCGGTGGGGGGGAGGCTGGGTTGTCAGAGTCGGAGCGAATGAAAGTCAAATAGGCGATGGAATACAATCCTCTGAGGTGAGGGCTGCAGGCGCAGGGTTACCACACGCAGGGGACGAGGGCTGCAGGTGCTCCGCTTATACAAGCCAGCGCCGGAACTAATGCTCATATTTAGGCTGCCGTTATTCCCGTTTTGCGACCCGCAGCTTGAGGACACCAGTGCTAAACCTCACTGAGGGTCTGCAGGGGAAGAAAAAATGGTTACTTATTGCAGCCACTTCTTTGAAAAGTTGTGTGGTCACCTAATAAAGGGGGGGAGTGAAACATGAGGCCTGTGGGCTGACTTTGACGTGAGAGAGGGTCCAATCCGGCCCGTGGCATTTACTCTTAAAGTGTTCAAGGTTAAAGAGTCGACGTTGATGTATCTACTAGTTCTATTTTTGTCCACTAGGGGTCGCAACGTTTCGGCCAGAGTCGATGTCTGAATGCAGAACCAAAACCCAGAACTGAACAGCAGATGGCAGCGATGCTCCAGCCTGATCAGGAGGACGCAGCTATTGTTGGCAAAGTAGCATTAGCTTCAAAGATCCTAATGTAATTTGAGGAAAAGGGACAAAAATCTTTGGTTTGTGTGTTTTCATTCTGATCTGATTTGATGGTATGAGGTCCCTGGACTGAAGGGACTGAGACTCTGAGGGACGCTTCTGTCCCTTTCACCTGTCTGCGTCAGCTGTCTTATGATTGGTTATAAAGCTGTACCATTGAAGTGTTGCTGTGACACATTCGAGTGTGAATCCATTGACAGAGCAACTCATTCAGAGCAGGTGAAATCACATCAGTTAGTTTGTAATGAGATTGTTTAGAGAGTTTATAAAACATCCACTCATCACTGTTGATAAAAACAGTTTTAATTCAACATCTTTCAGAAAGTTTATGATGCATAGTTGGCTCTTGTTTCATCTAAGGAGATTCTGTCTGCCGACAGTACCCGTTGCTCTGTGAAATCAAGTCTGATGCAGCGATACAACCTATTATCTAACCCACTCGCATCCACTTTGATGTGTGTAAACAGACGCGGGTGCTGTCTCTCTCTCTCTCTCTCTCTCTCTCTCTCTCTCTCTCTCTCCTGCGGCATCTGACGGCCCGTGTGTTTAACGGCGGAGACACAGTGTTACGGTGTGTTTCGGTCACGTTCGTGGTGCTAATTGTGAGAAGTGTCATTGATGAATCTTGTTGTGGGTCATCACCCGCCTTTACAATCGGACCTTCTCTTCAGGTTTACGTGCGTCAGTCTGGGAGGACCACAGTTGCCCCTCCTCTATTGGAGGCAGTGATCCCCCTCGCTGACTGTGCTGAGCAGCTGATTGGCCGATTGAGAAGCGTTGATATTAAGCCTCCTGCACACTGTCACATTCCAGCAACTTTAGGAAGGTGTTGCTCACCATACTGTGTTGCGTGAATCTGATCTGAGCTTGTGGCAGGATGTGTAGTTTGATGAATGCAGACGGCGTGACATGTCGCAGGTCTGCCAAGCCAGTGCCACAGAAAAAAAGATGTCAGTGTGTAAGCTAAACTTACATCCTTATTTCAGTGTGAATTGTTTTCTCGGAAAGTAACTGTAAAATCAAAGAGCGGGGGGGTTATGGAGGGTTATGGTTTGGGTAAGGGTAAGCACCACTTGGTTTTTCGTCACGTTGAATCATTTTATTATAAGTCCCATTTTATCATCTCATCACACCACTTAGTCTTGGATTGTATAGTTTCATACTGTATTGCACTGAATGACTCACTATCACATCTAAATGAATCACGGTTTGGCCTTATGTTGCAGTGCGTCACCTCGCATGAATCATCTGTCACATTTTATTTCCTATCCCATCACATCGGGCAGAGCTGCATGGCAGGAAAACGTGGGGTATTTCCAAGTGTGTTTATCAATTTGCGGCTCATGCTAACGTTTTTGCATCATAATCAAGACCCAGCTACACCTTTACCCTCATGACTCGTTCCACTGAATCATCGATAAAAATCTCAAACAAATCCATCATCGAAGACACTGAATGTCTTCTGATTCACTTTGACTTCTGCAATATCTGTGTGTGTGTGTGTGTGTGTGTGTGTGTGTGTGTGTGGGGGGGTAGTTAAGCCTCCCGACATATTAAATTTGGTCAGATGATTAATACATAAATGTGCAGTTTAACGAGCATCACAAACACTGCCAGCTTCTGGTTGGGAGGCGGCTTCCTTTTCAGTCATTTAGAACAATTACGGTAAATGTCAATGGAATTCAAACTGAATTTTCAAATTAGAATAATAAAGACACAACCTGAGCAGCATTCTGCTGCTTTCCAAACTCATTTGGCTGATGCTGTTAGCTTCCTTGTGTGCTGCACATGCGTCAGATCAGATTGCTGTAGATCGTGGTTGTGCCCCTTCAGGGACGGGCGGGCACTCCTGGTCATGTTTGGAACATCTTCTTGCTCAAATGCACCAGGATCTGACAAAGGTGTCGTCATCAAGCCTGGTTCATTTCAATAGACATGAGATGAAAATACAATTAGGTGCCATGTGAGGACTCAGAGTGCACAGATGTGAAGTAAAAAAGCCAAAGAAAACACTCCCAACCTGCTTCACACGCTAAAATAAAATGATAACCACTTTCTGTGGCTAAAGCCCCGCAGAGCCCCCCGAACACAGACTCTTCCTGCCATGTGGTGTTCGTGGCAATGCCAGCGATCCCTTGCAGCGCAAAACAGCCAAAGCACCACTGATGACACGAAATCACCAAAAAGTCCTGAGGATTTCCTGCAGCTCAAAGCAAGGGCAAGAACGCCGAGAACAGCGAGCGACCGGAGCTCACAGAACGCGTGCCCTGTTCGTCTGATACACCACGAACTCAAGACTTCCATCCTCCACACTTTGGCTCCGTGTCAGCAAGTTCAAAGGCACGCAGCACGTGACCTACAACACACGCTTGCTTGCATGCATGCATGCATGCATGCACGCACGCACGCACGCACACGCACACACACACGCACACGGCCCGGCCCAAAACCACACCACATACATTTGCATGAAATGAAGAGAAACACTGGAGAAGCGGCCGCCCGGCTGACCTGAAAGATCAAGCAGGGGGACCTAATAGAAGTCGGCGCTCAGACCATGCAGCATTAGCATGAGCACCGACGCACCCGGCATGCAGCGAGAGCCAAAGGCCAGAGAGCTCAAAGCAGCAGCTCCAAATAAAAAGACGGCGAGGGATAAATCTTTAAAATGGCTCTAACAGCACTGCAGCCATCGGAGGTATCGCTGGTCAGGGCCCAACCTGGCCTTGATAAACCTGATGTAATCACTGCTGTGAGCTCCGAGCCAGGCACAGAAGATATAATGACGCAAACTGTTGTATTGAACTTTATTCCCAGAGGAAAGCCTATTGAAGTAATCCCTCCATGTCACTGTGACTGATTTAGCAGCTTCACACTGCTGGAAACACTTTTGGAAGGGCAGAGGCCTTAACTATGGAGCTGGATTAGCTTAGCCACCTAACTTAACGGTTAATCTGATCTGTACTACACAGGTTTCTACATTTTGATCAAGGTGCGTTGCTGCGGTAACCTTACTCTTACGCTCTTGTTCCCCCTGTATGGAGGTCTGGGGACCTTTGTGTGCAGTTGGCATGTTGTCCCTCTGCATGGCTGCACTGGTCACTCTCTGAACCTGCCACATATCCAGGGTGGAACCTGCCTTCGCCCAGGATCAGCTGGGCTCCGCCCCACATTTTTCCATGTCTGTGATTGGTGGCGTATCGGGAGCAGCAGCCTGCTCACATGAACATGCACACAGCTGCATGTGGAAACCCTGGGTATAGAGCCAACTTCTTGCCAAGAAAGAAAGTCATCAAGGAAGTCATCTGGGTAGTGATCAGAGGGGATACAGAGCACAAGTCTCATTCAAACCTAAATGGCACACCTGGAACATAAGAAGGAGATGGCAGGTTGTGGATGCTCCAACTGGACGGGGGGGGGGGGGTTTTCTCACACGAGCAGGAAAAGTGAGAACGAGCTGTGGCTTCATTGGGCTCTCCCG
>JAUESE010000010.1:17467058-17479671 GCA_032274725.1 Malacoctenus triangulatus
TGGGTCTTTCACGTCATCAAGACAGCTACACCAGAGTAATGCCAAGAGGCAGTGGCTGCATTTAAAGTGTTGAATGATGGTCAGAGAAACAATAGGGGGTAAACCCGGACATTTTATGGTATTTCACAAAATCCCCCCGGACATCATTTGATGGCCAAAAAGGAGGACATGTCCGGGCAGAAGATGAATGGTCCCCCCTAACGTTGTGTCAACGTTAACTTTAGTCTCTTCGTAAAGATGCAGTATGGCTCTCTCTGTGAAACACTGCCGTGACGCCATGACATGCCTTGGCTCAATCGTATGCATCATGTATCTAAAGCCTTCATTTTCCACAACTCTATAGGGGAGAAGATCTCTCCAAATGAAACAGGCAGTAGACTTACAAATTCACGTACCGGTCCTGCCCGTTGCTGGAATTATCCACGCTAAAAACAGCACATGCAGCAGTTTAGCATGGATGTTTGAAAAACGTCATTTAAAAATCGATACTTGGTCACTTTGAATCTATTCACAATCTTATAAATAAGAATCCCGATTCGGACGTGAATCGATTTTTTTAAGGCACCACTATTATTCTTCTTAGCAAATTAAAGGCACGCTACACAATCATTGAGAGCATGTAAAAATGGCGTCTGCAGTGAAAACAATAAGATTCATCTTATGTCACCATCATCTGTTGTGCACTTTTAATGATGACCTCTGGGACCGTCTCCCCTGACCATACGTTTCTCCATCCACCTTCTACCTAATGAGTACTTCTCCCAAGATGAACAGTTCATTCCAAGCCATTACCAACCAGCCGTCGGCCGAGGTCACCACAACCCCATTCCTGTCTCGCTGCCAGTCCTGAGAGCCCGGGAGAGTCGCGGCGCGATCGCACATGGCGACGCTGCACGGGTTAACAGTGCCGTGCTGCAGTCTGCCTGTTTGAGACACAACAGCTCAATAAAAGGCAGGATTGCTCTTGAAAACAGATGAGATCTGATGATTGCACCATGGCCCGGGCTGATTGACTGAATGATTTCTCCTTTATCTGGTAGAGCGGCTCTACCTGCCGCGTGGCCCCCCTCTCGTCCTAACAGCTCGCCTCTCTTCCTGTCACTCTCGCCCTCCTTCCCATTACCTCCCCCGACTCCCAACCCCTTTAACTCTGTCACCCTCCATGCACCGATTCCTCTGTCTAAACCATTCCCCGTCCTTTCGTTTCCCTCTCTCTCCAGGAGCGATTGGGCCTTGTTATAGGTCTCTTGCAGTGATTGCCTCCAAATCTCCAGGAATCTCATTTCCACAAGCGATCATGGTGCTATAATTGCGGTGAGGAGCGGTGGCCAGATAGATCATGTTTGTTTACAAGTTGGTTTTCAAGGTGTTTTCCACTTTTGAAACTGTTGTCAGATTTTCTAAGAACAGCTGCACTCAAGTCAACATATCACCTGCCTGCAGTACGGCTTTTCCAGCGTGTTTGGTGAAACAGTGAGACCGACACCAGTTTCAGCTTTCTATGCATGCAGACTGAGGGGCAGTTTTCAAAGCAGTGACTTTCCCACTGCGACCACCCACCCAGAACAATAACTTGCACTTGACTTGACAACTCACAATCCCAGGGCACGGTCAGTGTGTAAAGACTGACCATTCCACACTGTCTTCTGTATTCGTTATTGCTGTTAAGTGTTTATTTTAGTTATACTCGATATAAAGCACTTTTTCATATCAATTTTGAGTGTCATGGCTGAAAAGGCTGAAAACTGGATTTTTTTGTTTTATTCAAATTATTTTGAATAAGGCAGGAACAGAACAAAATGCTCTGTGAATACTTTTCAGGTCCACTATCGCTAAACAGGTAGCTACAAATATGGCTCGCTGGATACGGTAACCAGCTAGCTTGATGGCAACCTATCTACCTGACCAGTCTGGCACTGAACCATCAAACCCAGCTGGGAATGTTTGTTGCCACCTCGTCACAATCATCGTGGGCCCATGGTGCGGTGAACCAAGGTCAACCACACACCAGATGGATTGAAGACAAATATAAGTCAACCTCAGTTCTACTTTAAGTTATCTTGCTACATTTCTTTCTAAAAGAAATGCTCTATGTACATGTTCACAGTCACTTTACCAGTCAGTTCCTCAACAGTTATTTTACTCGATTGATGAACTTCCGTGATGCACTTGACGGCTCTCAACCATATTTAGTAAGAAAATGAATGAATGAGTTGTTGTGGAAGCAGCTGAGTCCTCTGCCTTGTTACCAGATGTGTGAGGATGATGCAAAACTCCCTGCATCACTCGGTTTTGTCTCTGTTCTGTTCAAGCTGCCAATAGGCAAATATGAAAACAGTTTCCACTTCAAGTTGTTCAGAAAAAAGTCTAAATGCTCCTTTCAAACTCATCAGCAAAGGTGCAGCGACTCTGAGGAGTCCAGTTCAGGGCAGTTTCCTGCCCGCTCCCGACTCCTCACTGTACGAGGTTCGACCGGGAAGAGAAAGATGCCTAATGACCCAGTCTAATGACCCAGTCAAAGGCATTTGCACATCCAAACACAAACACGCAACAGGAGGTTATTTGTTCCCGTGCTGGAGCTGTCAGTGTCCTGCCGAGCGCCACCTCTCAGCATGGCTCCCCTCACTGCTGAGGAAGAGTCCACAGCGTGCAGCTCACACATTAGCAGGACATTTTCAAAGTTTTGCAAATAAGAGGAGTTGATCTTGTGCCCGAACAGACCCAATCCAGATGAAAAATTTGGCAAGTCTAAAGCTGACTTTTATCGAGACATTGATCGTAGTGACTGTTGATTTATACGATTCTGTGAACATCCAATGACGAGAGAACGACAGTTGTGTTTTTTGAATCTTGAAATCTTTCAATTGGTATGCTCATTCTTTGCCACACATTCCGTACACAACTTCCATCTGTTTCATGAGCTAAAAAGCCTCCAGCCTCCCTATAAACTCTGGTGCCCCCCGCAGGGGTCCCGGATACCAGTTTGGGAACATCTGAGCAAAGTTACACAGGCTAACTTATTAGCAACAGGTCACCAAGTACTCGGAATGTTAAAGTAGATTGAAGATGTGAGAGTAGAAGCCACTGCTCGTGCCCACCCTCATTACCACCACAGTGGGCTCCAGAGGTAACCAGGAGCACTTTGAGTTGAAAGCAGAGAAAAAGTTTCCACAAGGAGGTGGAGAAAAGGAACTTCACTGGCAGTAATCTTTTGACAGCACTGATAGGGAAAGGCACTTCACAGGCATCATCACTTTTCAGTGTCCGAGTAACCGGTGGTCACGAGTGAAATGAAGGGTAACATTTACATACTGTCAATGAACAAGGAAACAGCTGGTTTGTGCAAGTCTGAACTTCACATGTTCACTTTAGCCAAGTTTTCCAGACAGCGAGAAAAACCCAGACTCCATGAGGGCGCTGCAGTAGGCGGCTGTGACTGCGCTGCCACCTCGGGTGCCCCTCATGTGCGTTTATCTAACATCTGTCGACGCCTTCCCCGGATGCCATGTCTCTCTCACCGCCCGTTCCGCAGAGAACTGCCTCTATCAGCCACCAAAAAGTGGAGGGGAGCCACCAGGAGAATCTGGTCTTTGATAAACATGCGAGTGCCAAGCTGCAAACTGCAATTTAAAAGCTAATCAGCAAGAGACAGGCATTCCTTCTAAATCCCACTCTTCCTGATGGCATGCAAATAGTGGAAAATTTAATCAGCCTTTTTTAACCCCTCCTGACTTTGCCCTCAGTCGTCAAGGCAACGCTAATCTCAAAAGCTGTCTGGCAAGTGGAATTTTTGACGGTGATCAGGAGTTTCTTCGTAAATGAAAGCCGCGTCAGCCGAGGATTTCGGCACGGCATCCGAGCGGGACAACAAGCCCAACTCTTTTTTCTCGCCACACTGTAAAAAGGTGGTTCAATTCCTAAAATTAGTTTGTTTTCATGTTGCCCAATCAAAGGTGAGCGGCAACGTCACACTCGATCACAGGTCCCATGTGCTACACGGGCGAGCATCCATCAAAGCTGTCAGCCTGCCAAGATGAAGGATTTTGGGAATGAGAGTGAGCCACATTTAATTCTGGTCGCTGTGTATTCAGCTGCACATGATCGGCAGCACTGCAAGCACACAAGCGTGCTTCTCTCTTCACCTCCAATTACTCTCAAATGCAACAGCTTCATCATGGGACTACGATCATGGGTCTTCTTGCAGATTAATTATACATTGTGGTTCCCTTCTCTGGTTTAAAACAAAGAAAAAGAGGAGAACTTTGCTCCTAGTTCAGATTCGCTTTATGTTCACATGAACATTCATAAATAGTGGATAAAGAACTGTAGCGCAAAACATGCTGAACTGTTAGTGTGTCTTGTATAACACAACACAATGCACGTTGGATTTATCATTATGACCATTTTTTACCAGCTGAAACTAAAGTCACCTGCAGCCGCTGAAAGACATAAAGGAGTTAAAAGAGATCATTAAGATAAACTGAGTGTATCAAACCTTGTCAGGAGCCCCATTAAAAGAACAGAGAATTCTGTTTTCTGGGCGCCTGAAGCCCCTCTGTAGGACTCGGCGTCTGGATGAACGGAAAGACACCCCCCATCTCAGGAGGTGGTCTGAGAGGTGTGAAGAGGCAAGCCAGCGTTCTGTGCCAGACGGTAGGACGAGGCGGCAGGAGAGGTCGGTGAACATAATCTGAGGCATTTTAAATGCAACAGTCAAAGGGAGGTTTTAAAGTTCTAGAAGCACCAGATCAAGTTTGACAGAAGCACATATGGATTCTGCAGAAGCTGTATGGATTCTCAGCGCCACTCCAAATGCTGTCTCCACACAACATTACATTTATGTGGACAAACCTTCCAAAGGCACAAACCTTCCACAGATCGGGGCCAAAATGTTTGGGAATATGTTCAAACTGAACTCAAAATTCACCATCTTTTTTAAAAGGATTGAAAAAAGCTTCATAAGCACACATAAGAGAAGATCTCATTGTTTCACCAACAACACAACAGTCCTCACAATTACAGCATTGAAAATGGTAATTTAAGCAAATAACTTAAGCTAATTTATTCCATGATGACAGAGCTCTTTTGTTAAGGCTGCAAATGTTCACTGTATTTTCAAAGGAGTGCTCATGGCTACACAAACTGCTGGCTTATGCAACTATATTCGTATACATGAATGATTTAATCTGCAGACTGAATGAACAGAGATGCTAGTCCACATTAATTAGCTGCTGTGCTGTGTCACACCCAGCATTAACATCTATATTTAGGCCCTAAATTAAAAAAAAAAAAAAACTGTTAAGGATGAATGTGCACGACTTGGGAAAAAAGTCATCCCAGGGATTTTCTGACAAAGCAGAAGCTCACTCCTCTAATCTTCAGATGCTCTTTGATGCATACCTTGCATACGGATGAGACGGCACCTTCGAACTGATAAGTCATGTGTTCCTATCTTAACCACCAATTCCAGTCAGTTTCTTCCAGCCCCACGGTGGAGTCCGAGTGAGGGGAGAAGAAGAGAGAAAAACAGGGGGGGTCCAGACAGCGATGGCTCCAGACAGTAAACAGTGTTTGAATAGCAGGAACATCACTAGCAGGACTGGTGGAGCACAACACACTATCGCGCCCCCTGAACTCTCACTCATACAAAATTGATGGATTCAGCTTTTAGCTGCCAGTAGATCCACATAACTACTGCACAAACCAGTGTGAGGTAATTGCACATAGGAGCCTGCACAACACTGTACACATGTCAGCCATGTTCGCCGCCATTTGTGGAGGATGATTCGGTAGTATTACTGTTACTGTGAGGCTGGAAAGCAAGAATCTGGCAGCAAAGGAGGCTTTACTGAGGTCCTCATCATGATATCGATCAAATAAATGTCCCTTAAAAAACACTACCAGCAAACAAAACTTAGCTCGCAATGCAGGAAAGATTAAGCATCTATGCATCTCTTCTCATTTCAATTACCATGTTTGAAACCAATAATGAGGCAAGGTCTCAAGTGCTGAGCAGCATTCCGGACTGGGGGGGGGGGTTTCGATCAATGACCAAAACTAATTGACAAAACACTTGAACTACGACTTGGTGTGATGCAAGCATGTCCCACCTGTCTGGGGGTGGTTGAACTTCTAGACACAAAATGCAAGACATGTTCTTGGAGTCACACAAAAGTTTCCTGTAATAATCACAAAAAGTCTGTGTTGTATTCACACATAAAACATTTAAAATTACTCAATCACAGTAATGTCTGAAAATACGGCAATGGACCGAGATTTTCTTTGTAGTGGGTTGCTAAATTGATGTCTGTATTCTCTGTAGGACAAATAAAGCAATGTATTCAGAATATGACATCCAACACTGCGTGGTGCATGTGTGCACTTCCTTCCTGAGCTCGTGACCTTTTTGTGTTGATGCAGCACGTATCTGCCTGCCACGTTTGGGTTTTTCTCCAGATACTAATAGTTCCTTTTAGAAAACAGACTTGCATTTCAAAATAAGTGCTTATTCCACATTGCCATTACAACGACTGTGTCACTGTCTTTGTGGTTAACTGGTGCCGTATCTAGGGTGAACCCTGCTGACCAATATCAGTGGGGAGAGGCTGGAGCCCCCCACAACCTGACTCTGGACAGAGCAGGTATAGGAGGAGGAGGAACACACTGGGAGTAGATGCTGCCACTCTGATGGGGGTGAAAACAGGCTCTTCCCCGCTGTGAGTCTGTGTTCACGGTGAGGCGAGGTGACCTTCTCATTCAGCGCCGCACACTGTCTGAGCTCACCTCAGTAATGTAGACGCATTACACACAGCAAGGAATTAGAGTGAAATTAAGTGAAACCAGCCAGAAGTCACAGTGTTGCCTACCTCAGTCCTCACCCCAGGCAGCATTTCCATGTCACTTATTAAACTCGGGGATTTGCATGAGATGAAAATAACCAATCATCAGTGCCATTATTATTAATCACTGCGAATTGTCTGATAATGTCAGGCCCGTGTGCGCGGCATGTGTCCATATTAAATGTGACTCATCATAGACTGGGATCATCGACACAATAACGGCAGGTCTTATCTGTGCGAACTGGAGCACAGGGGGGACACGGTGTAATCTTCCAGGCTCTTGAGATGAAGGGAGATGAATGCTGATTACAACATCGAGCAATCGCTGCGATCTGGAGGGATGAAGCGGCTTGATGGCTTTGTTTTGGTTACGGCGAGCCGTTGAAATGCATCAGCAGGGAGGCGGCTGGAAGAACGGAAGACTTTTAATAAGGCCTGCTTTATCATCTCCATGTGAACACACGGCATTCATCCGAAAAGAGAGAAATATTGTGATTATAGGAAAAACACTACAGGACTGCAGCACACCACCCACGTGGCACAACACTACATTATGTGACAAAGTTTACAGCCTACCACTGAAAGCTGTAACACCAGGAGTGTCTGATCATTCAATCAGCCAAAATGAAAGGTGAAGTAAAAAACACTGATCATGAAAGCTGCCGTTAGTGGAAGGGATTTATTAGGCAGCAGGAGAACTTTTTTCTTCCTCAAAGTTGAAGCCCAAAAACTGCAAAGCATGATGATTTGGACACGTTTTACTGCTGCCAAACTGTGATGACAAGACGCCGGGGTCAGAGCAGCCCCTGCTGTGGTGGGGTGTTGGTTGTCTCAGAAACGCTCGGGAGAATCACGGGTTTGGTAAAAGAGCTGGTTACCTAGAAATAGCAGTGGACAGCGAGCACAGATACATCCCGAGAATGACGACGCAACCTGACCACACCCATTCACAGACGGTCTCCACATCACACCTACAGTATCTTCCAGCTCAACAGCACCCCGCAGCATGTGCTACCTACAACAGCTGTTCAGGGGAGCTCGGTTACCTCCTGTGCTCATCAAAAGTGTGCTCAGTGCAATATGCTGGCAGTCATCATGTGCACTCCGGACATTCATACAGAAAAGTGCTCAATTAGCATCTTAATTACGAGATTAATTGGAGGCCACCCAGTAGAACCTCAAGCTCCACCACGCCAAATCAGTAATGTACCATTACAGCTTGAGCTAACGCCACACCACAAGCTAATGCATTTTCTGCTCTTTCACAAATACGTGGTTCAACTCATTGCCATCAAGAGCGTGCATCACTCTGACCAGAGAAACAACCAGAGTGAAAAGTCAATACAAGTGGTGTTTCTATTATCACAGACATGACCTGGTTACCATGGATACAGCTCACCTGCTGGGTAGCCAATCCTGTCAGGTGGGATGGAGAGGAGGGAGTCCACAATGGCCGCCCGATGCTGCAAGAGGGTGGAGATCATCTCAAGCCCCTCTGGACCCAGCAGCTCGAACAGCTGGAAGGGGGGGAAAGAGAGAGAGAGAGAGAGAGAGAGAGAGAGAGAGAGAGAGAGAGAGAGAGAGAGGGGTGAAAATCAACAGACCCAAGCCTGAAGTACACATCCAAGCATGTATACACATCCTATGGTTGACTACCACCCCCAAACCCTCTGCTACTGCCAAGCCTGAACACCTGGTAATTACCATCCGCCTGGTACAGAATATGCTCTGCCGCTTAGCCTCCCAAACATAGCCACCTGGCACTTAGCGAGCGACAGAAAAACAACAACAAATCCTGCGCACGGTGGTGGCTCACAATTAAAAGCATAACGGAAAAAGGCTGCGCAGATAGTTGTCAGGATCGGCTGTGAGACGGGAGTGGTGGAGACGATGAAGATTGTGTTTTCTAATTGGCAAATAGCAGAGGTGGAGGACAGGGGGAGAGCACCTGGAGTGCACCCCCCCCCCCTCCTCTATTTCAGAACAACATCCAGTGAGACAACAACAGTCAGCACAACAGGGGGCTAAACCAACAGATGCACTCTGATGCCATGAAACCCATCGCCACTGTCAAGGCTATCTGTGTTTCTGTCCATGGTCTGGTTTCTATCTGATGTGGGCTTAAAAGACTTTCTTTGAATGTCTCTCCAATTTGCGTCAAGACTTCTGTGTGGAAATGGAAGTCATTGGGTTTCTCACCAGAATTCTACCCTTACAGTTGGCTGATTAGCAGCGAGCTGCATGCGGACCAACATACAGGCTTCTGTCCTTCATCACATGGATTCTGTGCAGCCTTGGTCCTCAAAGGCAGGCCCACTTCTAAAGCATGAAGTGTGTAATAACTCCACATGTGCAAGGCTACAGGTCGGGGGAGAAACATGTGTGTCCTCCACTTTCTTTCAACACGTCTCCCTTTTTTTCCAGGTGATAAATGGAACAAGTAAACATTGTGCCAAGACGAGCCACCAGTGGGCACAGCTTCATAATATACAGAGTCTTTAAACTTTTTGGCTCAAGAACACACTGACTGAAAGTGTAAAGAGAGACTTTTAAACAGTTCATGAAGCACAAATATATGACAAACATAAAATATAAGCTCTTACATTATATTTTACATTAGTCTTGGTCAGGAATCGGTGCCATAATCTACTTGTGATACTCAGCATATTGCATGTACCAATGTTACTTCATACTAGAAAAGCCAGCATTGCTTGGCCCAACGGATAAAAAAAGTTCCAGGTGGAGTCATAAATATGAGGACCACTGTGTGCACAATACGGGAGAAAAAATTGGCATACCACTGATTCAGTTTCAAGCAGGCTAAAAGCATGGCGTGGACTCACTGTAGGCTGCTGATTGGCTTCCATTAAAGGTTGCGTTTCAACGACTGTGTTACCAAGGTGAAACAGCGTGCAGGCAGACCCACTGCTGTGTTGGTTTTCGTGACTCCACAACCGAAGATGACAAAAAAGTGAATATATTACCGACTCACTGTCCTCCATTGTCGCGGCGTGTGTGTGTGTGTGTGTGTGTGTGTGTGTGTGTGTGTGTGTCAGTCACATTGGACCACACACACAAGTGATTTGTGTTGCCATAACGACTCAACACATCCTGAGGTGAGAAATCACAGTTATGGACAGACCACCAAGCTGGGTGGTGCCCCAGTAATGCCTTGCCCTTTAAGGGTGGGTAGGTACTAATGGAAAAGTACCAATAAAATGCAACTGCTCAAATGTGAATCAAGATCGTTGAGGCCTGTGGATGTGGATGTGTACCTGTGTGTCTCTTTGTTGGTCCTGTGCTGGAATGGTACCTGCTCAGAACTATAAAGCAGATGGACAAATCCGTCAAGGCACGACTGTGTACTTTTATAGTTCATAAGGGCATTTACAGGGCATCATGAGGGCACTTTACAATTTTGGATATTGTTTCTGTTAGCTTAACTGGTGAATCCAAATTGCCAACTGTTGTCTGCACGTGTGAGTCAGTCTGTGATGACCCTGTGATGGATGGACGTCCGGTCCAGGATGTAAAACGTTTTTTTGTTTGGTTTTTAAAAAGAGCTAAACTGATTCCTGGATTAAGAGCATGTGGAAGACACAGAACTGCCTGTATCTGGGGAAAGAAAGTGCAAAGTGTTTGTCATCGAATGTGACTGAACCTTCAATGCATCCTTGACCAATCACATAAAGGAGAATGAAATGTACAAATGGCAAAGCTGGAAACACAAATGCTCTGGCCCGCAGCTGCGACCTGCGCAGCAGGTTTTGGGCAGAAATATTGTCCTTGTAGCCTCTCCTGCTGACAATTTAAAAGCAGGACTGAATAACCTTTTCAAACAAAAATTTGGTTATCAGTGATGGGCTGCTTCTGTGCTCATTATCATGTCCCAGGTGCATCCCATTAGTTGAACAGATGACTGCTGTTACAGCTGAATGTCACAGTATTTTAGAGCATTCAGGAGAAAGTTGAACTTCCTGTTTATTCCCAACAAGCTAAAGATATAAAGCAAATTTAATTACAACAATGTGCGACATCTCGGATAAGTTATCATCCTGCATTATTGAGTCATCTTGCTAAAGTCCACAGTACTGGGCCGCGAGTGCTCCCAAAACACACACACGCTCACAGCAGTACAGTGGCTAAAAGGTTCCGCTGGGACGGTGACTGAGCGCTGCAGCTCCACTCTGCTGACATGCTGCTTACACAATGCAGCCTGTGTAAACAAGCCAGCTCTGCCAAATGTGATTCACAATGAGCCATTTAGGGTTTTATTGATGAGGATCGGAGTCCTAAAGTCTGAAAGCACACTGAAAATCTGCCTTTGTCTTTAACTAAGACTCAAAAAGATAGTGAGATGTTTAAAGACAGACAGAAACTACAAAGGCAGTGACCTAACATCTGTTGACGGGAGATTTTTTAGCTCAACCCTGTTAGCTTGAAACAACGGCGAATGTTCATCAAAAAAAATCACAGGAGCAGGATTTCACAGGGTGGAAAAAAAGAGTGGAGCAGAACCGTGTTGAGTTGAGTTGAACTGAGTGGAGTTGAGAGGGTGCAGGTGGGAAAAAAACATGAGCAGCAACAGCAGGATGGATCAGAGGTCCATGTCCAGGTAAGCATGCAGGCATCTGTTTGGTTCTGGGGTTCCTGAATCCGGACCACTGTAGACACTTTTGACTTGAGCCCCAATCAGGGATGCTCCTGTGTGTTACAGTAGTCATAAAAACCATCGGGAGTGATGCTGGATCCTTCAGTTTCGGTATCCAGTTCGTGACTCATCTCAGTAACTAAGGGGCCCGTGCAAACATGAAAGCAAACAGAGGATCATAAACAAGTACAGTGAAACACACTGCTTTAATCTGACCAGGGACAAACTGCACGGCTGCAGCAAACTAAACAAGAAGCAGTGTCACAGCCGAAAGAGCAACTTTGATCTGCATCGATGACTAACATCAATGATCCAATCATTTTGGTTACCCTGACAGCAGTCCTACAGTCATGTGTGTCAGAATATAACACAGTCCTCAAATAACATCTGGAAAGCCTGCATAGAAAAAGGATGGAGTTTGAGTGAAACGCAACTTTCATGTAGTTATTCTAAGTAATCATACCAAGCAGGCGTGCTGGACTCCTTTGTGGCAGTCATCTTGACTGATGGAGTCATTATAGGAGGTCTGTACTGAGTAATCTACCTAGTAGGCTGACAGACAATGTCATGATTTAGTTTGCAGAAGCTGACACAATATTGTGTAAATGTGACCTCTGAACTCCATAACTTTCCACTCCTGCACTCCTTTCTGGACTCGGTGCCTCCTGCAAAATGTCAGCAAGCCGGGGTCACAAATGAGCAATAATAAGAGGCAGGGTCACTCCATTGTTAGCATTAATGGCACTGAGAGTAAGGCCTTTAAACTTTACTGTTGACTTTGGAGTCACAAACAGGTACACACACACGCACGCACGCACGCGTGCACGCGCGCGCGCGCACACACACACACACACACACACACACACACACACACACACACACACACAGAGCATTCTACATCTAAAGATGTCAGTGGGAGAGTACCTTCCAAATGTCAACTACGTGAGGAACATTGGAACCAACTGTAACCAGCTAAAGTTGAACAATTCTGCCTTTGTGGTGAATTGTGGTGAAGAGAGAGAGAAAGACAGAGAGACAAACGGACAGACAGACAGACGGACGGACGGACGGACGGACAGACAGACAGACAGACAGACAGACAGACAGACAGACAGACAGACAG
>JAUESE010000010.1:17479771-17495628 GCA_032274725.1 Malacoctenus triangulatus
CTTGGGAGCCACCTGGACAGGGCAAACTGCCAAGGGTATAAAGCAAAGTGAATAAAAGACTAAGAAATAACAGGAGGACACATTGTGATGGAAGACTTGCCTGATTCACTGTTAAATGTGAGGGAAATATACTGTTGGGGGATCGGACACAGTGGAAATTGACAAAGGCCAACAGTGACATCCCTGATCTTGACCTTTATCTCTCTTCTGTCTGTCCATTCTTTTCACAGAGAATGATATGAAGATGAAAATGGGGGAGACTTTAGTAAAGCTGCACTGCTATTATCAGGGCAATCTACCATTTCCCACTGAAATGCACTCTGTGAAACACTGTGACCCCAGCTCTAAGTGAGTTATTGTACCAATGCACAAGCACTGCAGCACACTGTGGCACACTGTCACTTTCCATATTTGGCCAGCGTAGCACAAACACAGGGAGTGTTTATCTCCATTATCAATGTTTAACAAGAGTTTCCTGAATAGCTGTGTTTTCTCTCACATGAGGATTGTTGGCTTGTCATGGAACCTGGAAACAACAGTGTGAGAGGTCTAGCACCAGGAGGGGGTCAAACATGAGGTCCAAGGTGCAAATCAAGCCCACCAGAGGGTCTAATCAGCCCCACAAGATGGTCTTAGGACAGTGTAAATATAGTCCATCAAACTTCAGTTGTTAATATGTACATTGGCGGTCTGCCCTTTTTAATCAGTGAATGGATCACAAGAGGGGTCATTAGAGGACGTGTCAGTCGCCCTCCAGTGGTGGCTCATAACAGACAGAAAGAAGCAAGTAACAGAGTTGTGACAAAATCTTGCTTTTCAAGCAAATAACATGACTTTGAATGAGATGGTGAGCAGCAACTTGAGGTTAGTAGAAGGATGGATGAGAGGGACTCTTTGAAGAAGTACAGCTAAGTGGTGTGTTATCATCTGTGAAGGCCTGACTGCCTGCAGAGAAGACCTGCCGAGGGGAATCAGGAGAAGTCCTGCAAAGATGAAATCCTCAACAAGGAGAGGAGCTCCGTGCTGCAATGGAGGTCAGTTGGATCGGCATGCTGCACAGGACAAAAGGGACTCAACAGGGTGCCTCAAAGAGACCGGCTGTCCGGAGTGGCAAGAAGCTCCGTTTTCAAAGTGAACCCACAGCTTTTACTAAAAAATGCATGTTAGCAGGCTAAACATGGTCGTAAATGTCAGAACAAAGATTCACAACTTGATTTGAAAACAACCCCAACTTCTGAGACAATTTCACAGACTGAGACATGATTCTGTGGAAAGAACTACAACTGCTGCTCTCCAGACTTTGTTCCATCTCTCTACAGACATTTTCCAACTCTCAATGCTTGCTAACACTGTTAAAGCTTGTTTCCGGCTGAAGCGACCTGTTCGCCATTTTGTGTAAGTGCAGACCATCCTGCCTGACCAACACACAGCAGTAGGGGGGCGGTCAGGTACACGTCAACACATCATCAAACTGTTATTTAATCCAATAGTTGTTTTCAAAGCCTTTTTTCTCATCCAGCCAAAGCACAATGAAACTACACCTTTCGGTATTTTTTATTCTTATAAAATAAAGCTGTTAAATTCAAAGAAAATTATTAACATTATTGTCAAACATTATTGTTAACATCATCAAAAAGCCTGAGTGTCGTCTGAGGTCAGATTCATGCACAAAGTTGGAAATCATTTTAAAAGGTCTCGCGGTAAAGGCCAACGATGAGTATGTTTAACAGCCAGGACATGAAAAGACCTGCATGTGCACCAGACAAAGGAGCCTTGCTGTTGAAGGTCAAGGTTGCAGAAATCAATAGACGTCCTGAAATACTCAATGCGCCACTGGGACAAAGAAACGTGACGAGCGCCGGCTTCTCAAGTTCAAACATCCTGCTGATGAATAACTGCTACGTGTTTATCGGAAGTGGACGATGTCAGACGCTAAAGTGGACTGAGCAGCCCCTCGTGTCTTGCCTTATTGTTCCATCTAATCAGTGCACACGTGGCAATGGGCGCCGGGCAGAACAGCAAAACTAACTTTAAGTGGCAACAAAACAGGGCCAGGTTTCAATCAACCTGAATGCTGTTTCTGATTCATGCACTTAAGATGACACTGCCTCGCTCTCTGTACCAGGTAGAATTTAACTGCAAAAACCCAGATCTGAATCAGATTGGCAACAATATCACTGGACAAAAGATCATTAGGTGGCTCCTTTGCAAACCCCGAAGAAGTGTAAACATGGGTTTTACGTGGACGTTCTCAAAAGGTAATTTTGCGTCTTTACTCTGCTCATAAGGTGTCAAATTACAGACGAGTATAGAATTCTTTATCAGTTTTTGGCTAAAATGTTTGCTGTAATTGATTTCTCAATCATCTTGCACCAACTTCCTGATTGAAAGGCTGCAAACAGCCTTTCAATGTTAGAATTTCCAAATTTGCCCGTTACGATGAAGAGAAGAAAGTAGTTTGACTGTACATAGTTCTTCATGTTTGACATTCCTCCATTGAGGAGAAGGCAAAAGATACCATAAATAAGAGCATGTTTCATAACATGTTGTTCTGTATGTCCTGCATGGCTGAGCTCATCACTGTGGCCGATCATGGCAATGTGTGAAACAGTAGTGAGCTTTCAGGGGACAGGAGGTTACACCAGGACAGTGAAATAGGCTCATAGAAGGTCCTCAAGCCCTCAGCCAGATCACTTTCTTTATTACACACAGCTAACCTCTGTGTTCTGTTGGCTTTTAAGGGTTAAATAGGCCTATATTTTGCATCTCCTGACAGAATTGATTCAGCAAGATGTGTCAGAAATGGCTCTTTTAGTTGTAATGTTTACAAATCCATTTTTTTTTACATCCAAAATAACTTCCTAAGAATAGTGAGTTGATTGTGTTTGACTGCTTGTCTGACTGTTCTCACCTCATTCTGCAGCTCGTCGTCGCTCCTGTGCGAGGCCAGCATCTCAAACAGAGATGTGCACAGCTCCTCTGGGTTGGATGAAATCATGTTGCCTCCACTCAGATACTTTTCCACCTCTGTCCGAAGAATGGATTCATCTCCGCCACTCTGAGCTCCCCGCGAGCTGGACGCCTCTCCTTCGCCGCTGACCCTCTTCCCGCTCTGCTGAGTGTTGAGGAAGTTGATGAAGTTCAGGCTCTCGTCCTGGACGTCCGTGCAGGGCAGGTCCTGCAGTGGGTCCAGCGTGTAGCCCTCGTAGGAGAAGGTGATGTTGCGTCCGAATGCAGACGCTCGCTGCGGGTTGTGGCGGGAGCTCTGGGTCTGGATGAACTCCTCCACGCGGGAGTCGCCCAGCGGGTTCACCAACCGAGCCACGCAGGCACACGAGGCCTCAGCTGCTGATGAAGGGAAGGGGCCGAACATCTGTTTGATGGCCCGGGTCTCCTCTGTGCCCACGTGGTCTTTGTTGTGGAAGGTCTCAAACAGGAAGACCGCTGCGCTCTTAATGGCCTCCTGCCCATGTTCATCACCAACTGTTAAAAACAATCACACAGCACATTTACAGCTTTCAGACGTGGTTCCAGTGCCTGACACTTCATGTCGCAGAAACACACAGTTTGGAAAAAGAAAGTTCACTTCTCACGAAATCCTGTCATATCGTCACCATCATCACTATCACCATCATCACCATCATTGTCTTGACAACAACCCTGGGTTTAAAGCTCGAGAGAAGATCTTTGCCAACAATACTGATAGCAAAAAATTGCCGCGATCTCCTGAAAACAATGTGTTTTTCTATTGGTGCAGAACATTTCGTGAACAACCATTAGCAGAACTCAAGAGTTCAGTTCAACAAGCAACAATGCTCTCACCAAAGCAAACAGCTGCTACTGGATTGCTACTTCACCATTTAACTTCCAATGAGTGGTTGGATTTGACCTGAGCAGCACACAATTTATAACTCAAAGTTCTTGCAAATTGAAACTCTGGGATTATTTGGGATTAAGAATTGGGGAATGAAACTCTCTTCCCATGCATAAAGCACTCAACTGCGATCTAGTCTTTAAACAGGATTGACAGTTTTAACTTCCATCCTTCAGGCAGAGCAGCGCAGTGTAATCCATTTCATTTTAACCACTTTTTGCGCTTTGTTGCCCAACGTCACTCGGTAGTTGTGCATCTGCTGCATGCAAGAGATCAGAGTTGTGACAAGTATAAAATACAGAATAAAAGTGTTGTTCTTTTATCCAAATATTTCTACAAAATACAGTAGCATCTCAAAGTAAAATCCCTAAAAGAAATACCAAATATTCAACAGCTACAAACTCAGGATGATCATCCTCTCAAACAATATTTCAGCAGAATGTCAGTAACAGTATGTCAGACTATTGGCTCTAATTTTAAACACATTATCGGAGTCATTTCCCAGAGAGCCATGTGTCTGGCTGGCTGCTCCCGTCTTCTGCCTACAACACCTAAAGGTAAAGTTTGGCCCTGAACGCAGCACGCGGACATTTAAAATTCCGACCGCAGGAACAATTAAAATTGATGTACTGGTCATCATTTTAATGATGATGATTATTAGGATTGCTGCAACAATCACCTTCACCCTCTCTATTGTCATCAGTGCTACCTAGATGGCAGTGCTGTTTTATATGGCCATTAAATGGGAGCGGTGCACTATTCATAGCCCGAGACGAGAATCAGCTGCTCCGAGGTCTTAATGGCTCCAGCATGAGCTCACTCTTTAAGGTTCCAGCACCTCATTTAAATAATATTCCAAACAATTCATGCTTAACCAGAACTGCACTTAACAAAAAAGGAATACGCAGTAATTGTCCAATTAGAGGAAAAAAATGTCAGGAGGACACAGGGAAAAGAGAGTGAAGAAGGCTGGGGAGGGAGAGGAAAGTGAAAGCAGATGAAAAGGATTTAAGCCAATTAAAATGCTCTGAAAGCGTCGGACTGGGTGCCGCGCTGAGCCGAGTGGCTGCTTTCATCCTCTCGAGAGTGCGTTTAAGAGCAACTTATTTGGATCCAGCCGTGCAGGTGGAGGGCAGGTTCCACACATGAAACGGAGCGCAGCATCGTGGCCACTAAAGTTCCGAGTGTCTGCTGAGGATTGAGAAGCACAAAACAAAGGATGCCACAAACAAAAAATAAAGAAACCTAAATGAAAATCAGGACAAGCATGAAAGAACCCAGTGATTTACTCAAAGCTTGAAGTCGCAACGAGGAATGTACAGTGTGTAGATCGCAGGATCAAACCTGGCTTTCTGTCTCTGAAGTCTATACAGCACACACCGTTTCATTTGTGCACCATACTTCAAAACTTTGTACTCTATAGATATGTGGTCTGTGCCAGACTTCTTTGTGCAGACATCCATCAAATCTAATGACTGAAAAATATGGATTGTGCAGTCTGGGACCATGATAGCTGGGCTCACTGACAGCAGGAGCTCACTGTGAGTTCCTGGAAACACAAAAGACAATACAGGCAGTGTTGTGTGCAAAACCATTCAGTTGTTGGTTCTGAGTCCCTAATGAAGCAAAAACAGTCATTTAAGAATGAAAAAGTGGACCGAAACAGCGAGGGCCTCCTTATCCAACTTTGTGGGTAGCTGGAGCCTACAGCAGCTGACACTAGACAGGGGGACCGGGGGCAGGCTACCACCAGAGTCCATCACAGGGCAAACACAGAGAGACACACAACACTTCCCAGAACAACCAAGACCTGCCAATTAACAAAAGGCGATGTCTTTGTCTTTTATGGGGAGGACTGGGTACAGGATACAGCTGTCCAAAGTGCTCCAACATGACCTCACAGATGTGGCTGAAAATCGACATGAGAACCAAATTCAAAAATCTCAGCTCTCACCTCACGGAGAGAAGGTCCTGGGTTCTAACCCAGATGGGGCCTTTCTCTGCAGTTTGCATGTTCTCCTTGGTGAATTTAAATTGATCAAAGGTGTGAATGTGTGTGTTTTTCTGCCCGTTTGGCCTGTGATGGACAGGGCGACCTGTCCATGGTGTCTCCTCACTAACGCACGAACGAGTGACCGAAAAACATCTGTGTCCTGCCACAGGAAGGCCTCTGTGCTACAGAAGAGCTCCACATGTGGCTTCCTTCAGCCAGGAGTCTCGGCTGGAGCCCAGCAGAGACAGGAGTGCCCTGCGGCGGCCTTCCAACGCTGAGGGAAGCGAGTCCAGGGGATGACAGAGGTGACATGGTTGACAGTGTCTGCAACATTCGTTCATAAAACACAGTGGGGAAGTTTGTGCATGTCATGTTACCTTTATGTTGAACAAACGGTTTAAAAGATAAGCAAGTGCTGGTGCCATTTCCTGCAGTGAACTCCAGCCATGTCAGCCTGACAACAAGTTGCTTGGAAGCAAAAAGTTTTGGATCATTTTAGCAGCTGCTGAATTTGTCATTAAGATGTCTTAAACACACAGGCCGCAGCCTTCTGCAAGCCCTAACTGTGTTTTCATAGGTGCAACACAAACCCATGGCAGCAGAGTGAAGGACAGGACAATAGATTGGAGTCTGAGGAGTTAATCACCAATCTGTTTGGCTGCCACAAGGAGGCTCTTCAGTTCCTGACTGGCGGCATGCTGCTTCACTTTGTCCTGATGCTCGGAGCAGAAATGGACAATCTTCTGCCACGTCAGGCCCTCTCTGGCAAACAGCTCCTGCCTCTTCAGACGCTTGGCCTGCGATGAGTCACAGGGAGAGACGCAATTACACCTCGAGAAAGAGAACAGGAGCTGTCAATGGCAAAATATAAAGAAAAGAAGCCCACAGGGAGTGCTGACGGCGCTCATTCATCAGCAGGAGTACACGAACAGGAATGTGATGTTTGACAATACGTGGTGCGGAATATTTCGGAATACCACGTGGTGCGTTTAAACACATATACAGTATAATTCAGACTATTTACCTGAGACCAAGTCCAGACAACTTATGCTCTGTGTGCACTCACACCCGTCAGTGGCAACCGCTGAGCACATGCTACACACACCAACATGGAAATGAGCCATCAGTTCGGTTCCACTTTCACACCGACATCCATCTCCCTGCACCAAGCTAATGAGGCAGAGCGTCATGTTTCTATGACGACATAGGGGTGCGACATTGAAGTAGTTACAGAGCAAAAAGCAGGAAGCTGTGGAGAATCAGAACAAGCCACAGAGCCAGAAACACCTCAAGGTGCTATTCACCAAACCGTTGGTTTGCAGTAAGACTCCAGTGAAATACAACTGGTTAGGAATGCATTTGGACTGGTGTGGCCCGGCGTGAACATACTGATCTAACATTCACTCTAACTCAACTTGCCAGAGGTAACTGATATCACTGGGGGGGAAAACACTTCAAGTTACCTACTGACAGTGGAGAGACGTGCCAATAGTGTTACAGTTCTATATTTGAGATAATTCCACCATTACAACTCATGGCAGCTTTGAATCTGTCACCACAGTTTAACAATGTAAATGATGGTGATGAACTTCACTTTCCTTCACTTCCCTTCCTTTCCCTTCTCTCCTTCCAAACAGCCTCTCCCATTCGAGCAGGGCAGGTACAGTAAGGGCAGGTGGGACACTTCCAGCTGGGAGGTCATGAGAAGCATTAACACGATGACTTCTTTTACAATAACTGTCTCTGTGTCTTCTAAAACTGAGCATTTTAACACAAGCGGCACGATAATCACAGGGCGACTTCAGCCGCCATTTCCCCCTGAAGAAGCACTTTTTCTGCTAAGAGGATTTAAACTGGGAGCTGAGCCAGGTGAAAGTGAGCGGCTGCATATCACTCGGCGGCCTGCTTTAAGCTTCAGAGAGAGGCGAGTGATCTGGGAGAAAAATCAAGGTGTACATTCAGAAGCTGAAACAGTCAGATAAACTTTTTATGCACACGTGTGAGAAAATAGATTAAAAAAAAGAGACATTATAACCTGTCCACTCTGTCCATTGGCCTCATATGCAGTCATCTTGCTGCCTTCGAGGTTCACGAGGTGGAATCAGGTTCACACCAGTTTGTTTGAACGCTTTCACACCTGCCCAAATGAAGACGACTATCCGAGGAAACAAGCTTTCTGGTCTGGGGTGGGACAATGACTGATTAGACAAGCCAGCACAGGTTGTCCAGATGCGCAGAAGTTTAGATGCTGGAGCAATTTGAGAAACGCGTCTCTCAAACTTTACAAATTCCCACCTCAAGTGACGAAGCTGAAGGGTGAGTTTGGATGCTGATGATCTTCAGGCATCATGTTTAGAAGTTGACTGATTCAGCAGATTTGTTGAACTACTAACAAAGTCCAGTAATGTTTATTTCCAACTGCAATAAATGTCTCTCAGGCCGATTAATCGTTGATTGTGTTTTTCCTGCTTAAAAACTATCGTTACTGCGATCGGCCTTTATAACAGCACCATCGGTCGACCTCATACTGGGCTTGGCACCGAAAAAGGGGCAGGATTGATTCTTTCCTTGTAACCACTGCATGAGCTCGGAGGTCTTCCAACACAGTTTCCATTGCAGTTCAAAAATGGAAACCAAAGCTGTAACATGGACATTGAATAGAAACTGATCCTTGGACAGCTGAAGCAACATTTTAAACTGTTTTGGAAGCCACAGAAAGCAGAGCATTAAGTTTGCCTGTGCAAGCTACAGTCAGATTCTACTGTAATTTCTCATGAACATCTGCTACAGGTGGCCACATCCAGGAAAATGATCAAAATTGCAGCAAAATTACGAGCCCCAAATGATGGCTGCTGTGAGAGAAGGTGAAGGTTCCTCTGTCAGAGGGATGGCTGCTTTTATGGGGCTCGAAGGGAAAAGATACATACCAGCCTGTTTCAAAGGATAAACATCGGGACTGGAATGAGTTCCAGTATAAATTGGAACCATTAAACTGGAGCAATGACTGTCTACATGTGGATTCAGGACATAAAACTATGCTGAGTAAGTTTCCTTTAACTAGCAAACTAATAAAAAGCTAAACTGAAATCAGAAGAAAATATTTGTAAAATTTGTACAGTATACGGTTGAACATGTAAAAGTAGTATTGAGAAGCCAACAATGACTTTGTTCACTCTGCACTAAAATCCGGTTTGTTTTCTAAAGTGGATCCTGAAGCTGTCAAGTCAGCACTGTATCTTGGAGGAGATCCAATCAGATTGCCCACATCCACACAGCAACTGCATTGATTGTCATGGTAACACAGTAGGTGTGAGGACGTAAACTGGAGTGCGCCAAAAATTAGGACGGTAGTGTCCCAGGGTGACAAAAAACTGGGTGTCAAACATCTTGCCATTCAGTTCCTGGTTGTTTTACATGTTTTAATACGGCGTTGGTCGTCACGCTGCAATGATGCTACAGGTCCGCAAATACTGAGGGACCACACTGAGGTCACTGGTGTAAAACTCGGAACCCAGTCTGATCAAACCTGATCCGTGTGTGGCTTGGATCTGTCCTGCAAAAATCGTCATCTGTATGGTTTTCTCCTGTCTGGTTTTTTTCAGGTTTTTACCAATCCAGATACAATCAGGATGGGACAAATTCAGATTCAGAGCTATAGTGTGAAAGTGACAAAAGTGACCAAAGTGACATCGCACACTTCACTTACTAAACTGTTTGATTGTACAAACCAGAAACTTAGAATCACTATGATTGTCCTCTATAATGATTCTTTCTTGTCTCCTTCACTTCAGGCTGAATGATCCCTTCTTTTTTTGTAATTTGATATATTTGTGTGTGAGCTGGTGGCCCACACTGAAGGTTGCAGGTGGTTGACTTTGGAAAACACATCACATTGTTCTAATAAAAATCCCAGAGAAAAATAAAGCCAAAAACCCATGTGCAGTGTCTCATTTCATGATCCCCTGAAGCTGCTAATAAATCCAGTGCTGACACACATTTGTACAAATCAAGCTTTATAGACACCGCAGGCGTCCGAGTTCAGATCTTTTTTTGTGCAAGACATCTGGAATAATTTCAGCCCTTTAATCTGTGATAGCCAACAGCGGGAATTTCATTCATCCCGCACACAGCGAATATGGGGGTTCATGTCGCATGTCGAGCTGCTCTGGGACACATTCCAGTTGTTTGCTAAACTACCTAAAGCAAATAGTTTGGTGCAGAGTGGGAGAGGTGTTGGAACAGTCTCAGTTTCAGCGTTTATGCTGCTGCAAATCTGGAAGGGTGGAAGCATCCAAGTTCTTCAAATGTAGAGAGGGGCACAGTGCGAGCTGAGTTACCCAAAATAAAAAGTAATTCCGTGTAGTGTCAAACATGTAAAAATCCTGTCAGTTGCTCACATCAGGCAAGATAAATCAGCCGGTGAGCAGCCAGAGGGATCCTGACACAATATGTCCTGGGGAACACTCTGATGTGATTTGCTACTTCTCACTGCTGTCGTGGTTGCAGCCTAAAGCCTTGACCTTAACGATTTGAGGATGTTAATGATCAAAGGACAAAGCTGATGTCACTACCAACGGGACATCTATCATGTTGTTGTAATCAGGAGCACTGAGGGACACATAAGTGCTGCTGTAATTATGAGGAGTTTTGTGAACCAGAAACCATCAGGGCAGTAGCACTGGCTCAGCCTACAGACTTAACTACAAACTTTATCATTTGTAACCAAGTTAGTAACCTGAAACAGTTCATAGTATTATTGTATTGGTAGGTAAAAACACTACTGTCACCTACTTTGTTCTTCCCTGGCACAGCATGCTGATAGTTGAAATCAAAACTCAAACCAACTGTAGGAGCAATAAATTGTCTGTATCAAATTTTGTATGCTTTAGACTGTTTAAGTGTTAGTTGGCATTAGATTAGATCAGTGATTATTGTTGGGTTGGTCACATGGCAAAGGGCGATCTTACTCATAGTGATTGGAAAGGATGTAGAACGACTGATCGGCGTGAGTTGGATCATCAGTGTGCCGATATAAATGCTACCGTAAGGCTTCCCATAATGCAGCATTCTTCTGCACTATGATGGACTGTGTGTGCGAAATGAAGTTACAGCTGCTATAAGAGTGTGACGTTTCCACATGAATGTTTAATTCAGCTTTGTGAGACTGCAACTCTGTCTCATTACACTTTTGATTCCTTTACTTTCAGAAGATGAACTAAATTAACAAAATGAATGGTTTGTAAGCATTACAGAATACAGCAGTTTATTTCACAAAACAGTGAAACAGTGGCTGAATGGTCCTAAGGAGTTACTCCAGAGCGGAAGCCTTGATCCTGCTGCCAAAAATGAACAGGGTTCTCATCTTTTACAGACAGTTGAACCTCAAGTGGAAATGCAGGCTCTGTCTTTAGTTGATACACAGCAGGAACAAGATGATGTGAAACCAAGTGACAGTGTGTCAAATGTCGGAAGCAGAGTAATTTGAGCACAAGGTTCTGCTGTTGGCATGCGGGCTTCAGTATCATCTACTGCTTCTGCTCGTCTTCAAGCTGAGGCTGACTTGGCAGCTTGAATAACAAGGCAGGAAAGGCGACATAGGAAACATCAACTGGAAAAAAAGGAGCAACGGATAAAGAAAAGAAGGGAACAGTTTCAATTTGAGGGGGAAATTGCAGCTCACATGGCAAAATTGACTGTATTGAGATCACACAGCTCCATAAAAGGAAGAAATTCCAGGACAAAGAACAAGGACAGAGTGAACTCGTATTAAAAAAAAAAAAAAAAAAGAAAAACCTAATGCACACATTCTCTCATAATTCAGCTGGCTTTGTCCCGCAAATAACACAGCAACAAGTCCTAAAGAAAGGAGATTTCAATTTGTGAATTCTGAGCCTGTGTGTTTAAAGCACCACGCATCCTTCCAATGTTCTCCTTGACACAATATACTTCGGAAAACTCAAGCAAAATATGGAGACGCCTTGAATGTGAAATCTGGGCAAGAATATGATAAAGGTAATACGCTTGGTATCATGACAAAACTGTTAAAACAACAATGTGTGTCATCTTTGCCAAAAAAGGAAATGGCCATTTTAAATGGTGATCCATGACAGTACCATGCATTTCTGAACATTTTTGAGAACGGGGTTGAAAAAAAGCCAGACAGTTACAAAAAAAGACTTTACTTTCTGGAACAGCACATAAGTGGTCATCCAAGAGAACTTGTTCAAAGTTGCCAGCATCTTGAGTCTACAAAAAAGAAAATGTTCAAGCTAAAATGTAGTTACTCAAACAGTTTGGAAAACAACATATGGTTGCACATGTTTAGATGGAAAAGGCTCTTTCATGGCCTCTAGACTGTGCCATATCTGGTGCCACAAAATGAAAATTTACAAGTGCATAGTGCCTTTGTGATGGAGAAAAAAGTGGCCCCTTTCAAGTCTATGACGATTCCTCGAATGGATCTCTTTGCTGCCACAATGGCCAGCCGCATCGACATCCTCTGGAGAACAGAACTACACTTGAAACTTCAACATTCAGTGTTTTGGACTTACAGTGAATCTGTGCTCAAATACACTGGATATGCGACCTCCAGATTCAAGATCTTTGTTGCCAACAAAGTCTCAGAAATTCTCAAGGCCTCCCAGCCTTCTCAGAAGAGCTATGTCGACACAGCAAATAATCCAGCTGATGTGACCTCCAGGAGGTTCAAAAGTGCCTGGCTTTCAGGACCTCGTTTTCTGCTTCAGTCTGAGGATGAATGGCCAACATATCCACAAAATGATCTTCATCTTTCAACAAAGGTCAAGGTCAAGAAATTTGTTGTAAATGTTGTACAAACTGAAGGAGAGGTTGATGCCGTGATTTGTTTGATCCATTACTTTTCTTCTTCGCCTCAGAAAGTGTGTGGCTTGGATCTTGAAATTCAGGAAGTGGCTTTTGACTTGCAGTCAGAAGAGCAAAATCTGGATGAAGAAGGGCTTCACTCTGTTCTTTGTGAAGTGGAAGCCAAAATTAATAGTCTGCCAACAACCAACACCTCCACGGATGCTGACAATCTTGAGGCATTGACACCAAATCACTTGTTGCTCATGAAGACTCAACCAGTCTCACCACAAGGAGGTTTCCAAGAGGCTGATAAATGTGCTGGAAGACAGTGGAGGCAGGTGCAATAAATGTCAGACTTGTTTTGGAATAGGTTGGACAACGAATATTTGCCTCCACTGCAGGAGCGTCAAAGATGGCTGAGAGTGAAGCGGAACCTAACTTCTGGAGACTTAGAGCTGATCGTGGATGACACGGCACTACGAAACTCTTGGATTCTTGAAAGAGTCTTGCAAACCTTTCCAGACAGAAGGAGATTTGTGCGCTAAGTCCGTATTCAGACAAAGAGAAGCTGCCTGGATTGACCTGTCACTGAAGTTTGCTTGATGCAAGAAGCTGAAACAAGATGAGGAGCAGTTGTCAAACATCACAGGACCGTGACATTAACCTGGACTTGGATTTGAGACAGGTTTTCGATATGGAAGTCTCATAGACTAAAGAATTAAGAAAAAAAGTAGACCGCGAAGTGGATAGCTGCAGACCACCATTGTAGTCCCCTGTAAGGGTAGTCGCAGCAGTGAAGTGTTTTGTGCTTCACCCTTTTCTTTTCTCTCTCCCTGATTAAAGAGAAATGTTTTTGCTGCTACTTCAGAAATTGTCTGTTTCAATGTTATGACTGTGGCTCAGGAGTCTGTATGTAGATAATGTTTCTTTTTCATGCAATCAGGTTAACTTAAATGCCCTGGCAGTGGCAACAAGCTTGAATTTTTGTATTTACATTTTTAAAGTAGATTTTCACTAAATATTTTGTTCACATGGATATTCCAATAAAAGTGCAATAAACACTACTTTTGAATTCAATGTTGGATTTTTCGTATACATTGCAGTTAAATGCGATTAATTGGTTAATTTTTTTAATCATCGCCCAGCCCGAGTAAAAATTAATGGAGACTTTTGTTCGTTTGTACATTGGGATTCCTACATTGTTAGTCACAGTCAGGCTCAAAAGGCCAAAAACCTGAACAGCACATGACAGCGTTACCATGGAGCACGAGATGAGTTAAAGTTAGCAACATCACTACTTGGCCGAAGTTCCGGTACACAAGAGTGTTGAATGTAGTCGACTTTGGGATGTTATTGGATTTCTCTGTTCTTAAAGATAAGCACAACTTGTTGTAATCAACTGAAGGTGAACACAGTATGATGTTGCTGGTCTGACTCACATCAGTATGAATATGGCTGAACGCGGCCTCTGTAATAAAAAATAAAAAAAATAAAAAAAAAAAAGAGTGCGAGGCCACTGGTCCAGGGCTTGGTGATTGGTCAGGGAGTGATACAACGGTGGAGATATTCTTCCTGTTTTAGGACAAAACCCTATGGTCCGTCTCAGAATTTTCGATTTCCCCCCATACTTTTCTTGAGGTAACAGTGACAAAAATTGAGAACTATTTCTTTTGTTTTTTTTTTTAATGACTTCTTCTCTGCTTTTCTGTCTAAGGCAGTGGTGTTAAGGAGGGCCAGCGTCCAAACACTTTCAGGTGTCTCCTTGCTCTGACACACCTGAAGCCAGCAGCTGGTTAGCAGGCTGCTGCACAGCTGCATGACGTCACACTCAATTCAAGCAGGAGTCCAACCTTAGAAGCCTTGGCAAGGTCGTCCTCCAGGAAAAGAGGGCTGGAGGAGGGCACAGGTCACCAGTCCATCACATGGAGACACACATTCACTTACACACAAGCTATAGACCGGTTTTTAGGCAGGTTTGTCCCAGGGGGCAATCGGAGGAGCTCCAAACACTCTACTACCTCCCCAACACCACAGACACCCGGTCACCCCACGGTCGGTCAGGGCTCACCTTCAGGTCGCAGAGCTGCTGGGCGGGGTCCTCCTTCTTGCTGACATTGGAGAAGGACCTAAGCGCACCGGTGAGCCGCGGAGGGGACATGGTTCCTCCGGGGGTCCCCTGTTCCTCACTGACACAGAACAATTACCTGTGGGCGGGTGGGGTGGGGGTGCAGAACAAACAATCTTACTAGGAAATCAAATAGAAGCTGAGCTTCCCAACATCAGGTGAAGAAAGTCAGGCGAAAGAACAAGAATGAGTGGGAAAACAGTTTAGAGAGGATATCGAGGTTTGCTTGTACATGAAGAGTGTACAGACACAATCACAGCTCCTGCACATCTATCGTACGGAGTGAAACCAGGAGTTTGACACGATCTGACTTCACTTCTCTGTCGGGACACGAGCCAATTCACTGTGAAGAGGAGGTCACCCTGGTTTAATCACCCCTGTCAACTTTAAGTAACTTTACATCGTGACAAGCAAACCTACGTTGTGGGAGTTAACGTGGTTAGCTATGTTAGCTTATGAGCCTGACAGCCGCTTCCTTAGCCGCGTTAGCTCTGTCGTCGTGGCGGATCGAGCACACAGGACAAACTGCGGCCAATTATCAAACCTCTCGCCCCCATTTAAAGCACATAGCTGCCCCCCTCACTGCTGTACCTCTCAATGGGTCCAGCACAAACTGCTCCAGTCACACTCGTGGGGCTCACCGGCAGATGTCAACAGAAGATGCGTGTCGGAAAGAAAACTGGGAATTGTAGTTTATATCGACGAAAAAGGCGGAGTAGTTGAGGTAGAAAGGACTACATCTCCCAGCCGCACTGTTGAGTTTGCGGTTGACGGTATACGCGTGTACAACAACCGAAAACGAACTAAAGAAAAAAGATATGGCACGTTTTCCAGACCCAGTCCTTTTCGTGTCTTCGTGTTTCTCTCGAGTTGTGGAGTAAAATCCAGCCTCCACCTACTGCACTCGCGATGCTTATATGGGCTCACCATGATTGTATGACAAGAACAGGGACCAAGCGCGCGCGCACGCGCACACACACACACACACACACACACACACACACACACACACACACACACACACACACACACACACACAC